>VXBZ01011450.1:0-118854 GCA_013399135.1 Heliornis fulica | reverse complement strand
ATGCTGGGGCAGTTGGCTCAGAGCCCAGGCCCCTTGGGAGAGGACTCTGGAGAAGTTCGTGGAGGACTGTCTCCCGTGGGTGGGACCCCATGCTGGTGCAGGGAGAGTGTGAGAAATGCACACACCCCCTGCCCCAAGAAGGAGAACAACTCGTGAGGAACTGACTGAAGACTGAAGCCTCCATTCCCTATTTCTCCCTCCCCCTTTCCCCCGTGCCATCCTGGGAAGAGAAACATCATGAATAAAAGTGAAGTCTGCAAAGAAGGGAGGGGCAGGGGGTAGTGTTTTAAGAGCTATTTTGTACTTCTCATTATCTGACTCTGGTTTCTGTGTGTTTCTGTAGTGTAATAAATTAGAGTTTTCTTGCCTTTCTTCTGTGTTGAGTCTGTTTTGCCCGTGACACTAATTGCAGAAATGAGCTCTCCCTGTCCTTATCTTGACTCCAAAGCCTCTCAACATGTATTTTCTCCCCTGTCCAGCTAAGAGGGGAGTGATAGAGCTGCTTTGGTGGGAGTCTGGCCTCCAGCCAGGGTCAAACCACCACACTTTGTGCTGGTCTTATGCATTTCTACTGTAGTGAAAGCTAATGGCTTTTCGGTCCTGTTAAATAAATGAGTTCCATCAAATAAACTCCATGTTCAGCCATTAATTCAATAATCCTGGCACCAGGAGAGAAGTGTTTATCCACTATTCTGTATTTTTTTACCTTGCACACTGATACAGTTTGGAACACAAACCTTAAAATTAGCAGTGATATCACTTATGTAAACAGAAGCAGTTGAGGGAGATGTGGTATGTTGCCCCTTGTTCTACAGCTGCGCTGTCTGTAGCCTCCCCTGTTCATTGTTGCCTGCTGAGAGAACACATAATGTGGAGTTACCTGCTTCACAATCACGATTACATTTGAGTTTAAGATCTTGTGGAAATGCCTCTCTTTCTACACTCTCCCAGGAGAAAAGGAACAGACTTAAATACTTTGGGCTCCCTTTATGCATTACACTAACCTATACCCAAAGTAGAAAAATCCAAAGGGCTTTGTAAGTGCTGGAATGCTGGAACAGGAAGCAAACTGGGAGACATCGATGTGAGTCGGAAGAGGGGATCAGCTGCAGGCTGGAAGCCAAAGGTAACATGCTGCCAGCTGTGCTACACGTACAATACCAGAGCTCTGCTAATAGCTGGAAGGATGGTGTGCAGAGAAGAGAGTAGAACAAGTTTTGACCCTGCTTGGATTCTCAAAAGCTTCAAGCAATGGCTTCATGGGAAAATATTTTGGTACAGCTTTGGGCTTTTGCTCTGAAAAATATACCTGGTAAAGCACAGATTTCCTACACAGGGTGTCCATCCTTTGAACCTCAGAAGGTCCGGATACGACACCTCACTGCTGTTGTTTATGTAGGTTTTCATTCCCATTTGTTGACCACGTCTGTTTGAAACAACTGATGTGATTAAGCTGTCGTTTGACAGCACTTTGCACAAACCACACACCATCTCCTACCCCACCACCCCCATCAAAATTCCCTGGCTACCTGCCAAAGGGAGACTGTCACCTCGCTGCTGAAAAGTCAGTGCTCATTCACAACAAACGTGCTGACACAAAATTCATCATTTTTACACAAGCATCAAAGTATTATTCATGAAATACATGTAATCGTAAATCAGTGCAGAACCCTATCCTTCATTATAGAGGAGGAAAGACTTCCAAAATAATCACGAATCTTATTTTTCTAGGGTGCCCATCCCCATAGTATTTGTCTGCAGCTAAATAAGGTATGCATGTCTCTGAAATTATCTGTACATCTTTTTCTGGGAATATAAGAACTTGCCAAATCTGTGATCATTTGCACACTGCAGTATGTTTCAATGGATCCAATAAAACATTGTTCTCAAGAAACAAATTCTCAACTGCACATTGCAATTCTCTAAATCTTACTTGTTTTTTTTTCCTAGCAGACTTGATAGATATTGTGAAACTTAATAAAATTTCTCCAGTTACAAAAATTGACATGATCACTAAATATGTCACAAAGATTTTCTGACATTTGCTTGGGTATCTGTTCTGTATTTTTCTAAGGCTCTTAATTGTTCAGAGTAGTTCCCCATTTCTCAGAGGTTTCCAGAAAATTAATTTTTTGCCAAGCAGAAGAAAACCACATTGAAATGATGACCCATTATTTAAAGGTGTTAGACCAAACCAATCCCTACCATAACTTCCTCAAACTCCACGGAGCTGTTGAAATGTGGTACCTTCACCATTGTGATGAATTTGCACATCTGCTTTTAATGTAGTGACCTTGAGGTGTAAAAATTAATATGACGTTACTTTTACATTGTCGTGATGATATTTGGTTTATATTCCCAGGTGGACAAAAGTCAAGCAAAATCTCCCCCAACCCAGCCAGATAGCTGGAAAACCTTTGGTAATGCAGGCTTATCTTGGGACTACATCTGCTTTTGCTCCTGGAAAAGACCAAACTAATACATCTGCCACCCAGGCTACATAACTACTAATGGAAATAGTTTTAAATATGTTGCAGTAGAACATTCTAGCCTATAGAATTAGTGTGCTCACCTGCTTAGCATGTATCAGGGCCAGGACTCTCATCAGCTATGGTTAAAAAACAATCTCAGATATATTTTGAGGCGAAGCTTTCATCCTAGTGTCTACGGCATTTAACGCAGTGTTTTCAGCATGTTTCTGCCTCCAGAAGATCTTAACAGTACCACCCAGTCAAGAGATGGACTACAGAAGTCCAGTACAGGAATACAACAAAAAGGAGACCTTTTGGGGCCAATTTCCCAGTTTTGTGTATTTTCTAAAAGCCATATATTCGTACAATTGGTCCCTGCCCTTCCAGGGAGCTTGAGGAAGCATTAGATAACCCAAGTCCAGTTATGTACTGAAGAAGATCCCTCCAAAGGGGCAGTCTCCTTTCAGTGTGGCATCACCATATGATTGGGGATGTTTTTCAGTCCTGTGAAGCTTTTAGGGACAAATTATTCTGATGATGGACTCCCAAAGTCTCCTTTATTAGCAACTTTGCTGATATAACAGTCCTAGTACAGATCAGATTGACTCTGAGTGTATTTCACTGAAACCATATTTATCTTTAGCTCGTCCACGCTACTCATTATCAAGCATCTCATGATGAATGAGCAATGAAAAAAACAGCAATGAATTCACCACCACAGTGCCCTGTGAAGTGAGAAAGTGCTGGTCTCATGCTTGGCAGGGGAATGACTAAAACCAAGGAAGATGAAGATCCTGTGTCAAAAGAGCCCTGTCAGAAATGGGAACACTGGCTCCGAGTATTTAATTTACCAGGACAAAACACAGCCCCATCCCCCATTAAAAGCAAGTGCACTAACAATGTCAGTGAGCAGCATCTTTTGAGAAAAAAAAATATAATCATTCAGTGTTTTCTATAGGAGCTCAGTAGGCATCCCCTGCTACACCACATTCTGCGCAGACTACACTCAGTGCACATCCCCTGAAGCTACTGCTACCTGAGCAAGAGGCCCCCCCCAGGGATCACAGAGCCACCAGATCTCACCCAATGACTTAGGCACCCATATCCCACCTCAATTCCAGTTTGGCCCAAACAGAGACAACATGACCTTTGGGTTTTTTTAGTTTGCTAAATTAAAACTATTCCTGGGATCAGCATGAGCACGAGGATCAGATTGTGCTGCATGTTTCTGCAAGTGTGTACATCAAACAGACTAAATCTAAAGTGATATTACCTCAGATCAGGAGCCACCTCTTCATTATAACTCTGAGGAGCATTCTGCAATTTCCCTGTAATTTCATATTTCTAGGAGACCAGGTTTACATTGCGGTAGGGCTAGTGAGAGAGTTGTACCTGTCAGTGATGCAGAATTCCTCTCAGCAGCTTCAGCACTTGGTAAAGGTGTGCTAACTCTTCCCAAAAATGCATTTCCATAACAAGGAAGTTGTGTCCACTAAAAAAAAAAAAAAAAAAAAAAAAAATTAAAAGTCAAAATGCTCCTTTGGAAAGTGTCTGATTGCCAGTCATACAGCACTTTATATGAATTACTTATTTTGCAGGTTTTTTTTTTAAAGCATGGAGCATGCAGTTCACAATGCTTTAAAAATTTCTCATTGAACACAGTTGAAAAAATATCTGTGTAATAATGTGAGTGAAGTTAATTTTCTTCTCATTGTGTTCAGACTCCAACAGTATTGAGCTGCAATATAACAGAGTATCCCAATGCGTCCTTTCCCTACCCACTGGCATCTGGTCCAGCTTTCCTTGAGATTTGTTTGCATGTTTGGGGTTCTTAATAATTTTTATGTAGTAATTTTTTACTCCATTTTAAATCCCAGGTTCTTCTAATTATTCTAATATGATTCATTGGGTTTGTGATTCAGTCTTAAGGCTAAAAACCATTATTGCATCATTTACGCTGGCAAAAGTCTGAGCCTGGGACCACTTAGCAGTCCTTGGGAGGGTGCTGTCTTCACTGGGGATTAGTCTGGGCATATATAACTTTTATTGAAGTATAACATCATCTACACACATGCACCTTCCACAGGAAAGGGGAGAGGGCAGAGGAAGGCAAGCCTCCATGTTGCTTTTTGTCTCTGCTTTTCTGTTGGTAGTTTAAATTCTCTTGAGACATTACCAAGATGGAGCCTTCAGACAGAGGAACCAAATCAGATTAAATCCCAAAATTAAGATCATTTTACAAACAGGTAGAGTGGAAACTACAGTAAGCTTTACAAACCCTGAACCCTGCTATTTAAAGTTACAGGCAGATTTCAAGAGATAAATTCTATCTGCCATAGTGGAACAGCAAAAGCACAGTCACTGCACTGTTTCTCCTCAAACATTAACCAGCTTGGAGGTGTTCTTATGAATAAGTCAGGCTTTTTGAGATCCACTCGACTCATCTTTGAGGACTGACTGCACATGATTTGTGGAGATGAGAACATGCAGGAAAATTACATACAGCCATATAGCAGAAGTGGCTACATCTGCGTTAGCAACTGCAGTGGTCCAGGGTAGTTCTCTGGCCGTGGAGGCAAAGTGCCAGCACAGCTTTTGTTCATGCAGGAAAACTGTTTTCTCATCCCTGAAATGGGATAGTCTTGTCTGAACAATGTCTCTGTTCTGATCATCTCTGACAAGTGCCACCTTTTGGAAGTTCACTGCTTACAGAAGTTTCGGCCTTTATTTCATTTATTGTTCCATTTATTTGTTAGGATTGCTTTTTAATGAAGTTGCTAGCCCTCATGAGTCCAGATCACTGGGGATAAAAGGATCAATGGGCCAAATGTGAATGACCATTTAGAGATGTTCAAGAGCACCCCTGCTACAAATCAATTCTTGTTTATTATAGAAGTGAATGTCACAATTAAAAAAAAATCAAAAGAAAGAAAACGTGTGATTATGTGGATTTAAATATAAATTATGAGCTAGAAATTTTAACACAAGAAAACTGGTAAGAGAAGCAAATGGTTGCAAATTATTATAAATAGAGATGATCAGAAAGACATTTTGAACATAAAGGGAGCAAAAGGAATCCTGACAGTGGAACTGGAAATTATAAAGTTGCCAAAAATAATCCAGAAAAGGAAGAAGTGTTCAACAAATAACTGTTGTATATTTGGCCAAGGATCAGATGACGCGATCATTTAATAAGAAAATCATGAAACAATTTTCTCTTCACTCCATCAGAAGGACATCAAATAAGAACTACTGATTTTAAACATAAAAGCCTAAAACAAGCACATGAAAATTTAAAGGGACTTACATGAAAACCCCTCCAGACAGTAACTGTTGATTTCTCGGTAATTCTTCCAATACTGGGAAAGTTCCAGAAGACAAGAAAAAGTCACATACTGCCAGTATTTAAATAAATAAATAAATAAGTGCAATAAATTACACAACTCAGGTAATTACAAGATTGTCAGACTGACTAACATCAATCCCAGGCAAAATAAAGGAATGGCTGATACAGGACCCAATTAATAAGGAGTAAAAGAGAGGCGGTATAATTATCATCACTCAGCAGGGGTTTTTGGCAAATAGACCCTGTCAAACTAACTTGATATTTTTCTCTGATGAGATTACAAATTGGCTGATAGAGGTAATGGTGTCACTATATTTGGACTGCTACGAGACATTTTATGCAGTTAGCACCATATATTGCAAAAAACGTTGATCAAGAATGTTATGAAACAATGCTGCACACATTAAATGGATTAAAACTGGCAAGTGGTTACATACCAGAACATCACTGTAAAGATGTGTGTATTTAGGGGGTTTCAGTGGGGATCCAGTCCTACATCAGTCAACGTTTTTGCCTGAGATGTGGAAGGAAGCATAAAGTCATCATGGACGAGAACTCTAGATAACACAAAGACAGGGTGAGAAGTATATAATTAAGACAATAGATGGCTGATGCAGAGAGATTTACGGGGCTTTACAATGCATCTGATGTGATGTATGATATTAGCACACATCAAAAATACACACGCACTTTCTCTCACATATACACAGATCAACAGGCATAAAATGGGGAATGTGAAAGTAAACATTCAATGCTTAGCCAAATTTTACCACATGGCAAGGTGGACAGAATTAAAAGCCATGGTATTAAGACCAGCTGGTGGTCATATGTCTAGAAACAAAGGAAGAAGGGCATCTCTGGGGACTCAGTTTGGAGAAAGGGTTCCCTTATGAATATGAGATCTCATCCAAACAGGAACATAGCTCCCAGGAAGGAACATCTGTTCTCAGTTCAGTTCTGTGGCCAAAAAAGGAGCCCCAGATCTCCTAAAAAGTTGAGGAGCTGGTCCTGCTTTCACACTGAACATTGATGTAGTCATAACTGGAGTATCTTGTCCAGGGAAAAGCATTGATAACTGAGAAGGATCAAGGCAGCACTAGGAAAGATTAAAGAACAAGAGAAAGAATCTGTTAGCAACACCGCAGGAACTCAATCTATTTACCTAATGAAAGAAAAGGTTAGCAGGTAATATGATGAGTTTCTAAGTACCTGCAAAGGAATACAACTTTGCTAATGGGTTATTCAATTCAGTAGACAAAGAAAAGCAAGTAGATGAAAGTTAAGTCTGGATATATTTACAATGAAAATGAGATGCAAAGTATGGTCTTGGTAGAAAACTATCTTAAGAGCACGTTTTCAAGCAATGGCAGTTTTTAAACAAAAACTGAATGTTAATCAAAAGTCAATACTCTAGATCAAAACAAATCAATTTACAAGACTCCGACAGCCTGTGATATACAAGAGATTAGACTGTAAGACCTACTTCTGCGTTTGCTACCTACTTATGGGGTACAACTGAGTACAACTGGCATAGGTCTGTCTCCCTGAGTCTGCAGAGAGCCTGAAATAAGAACTCAAGAAGGTCAGCAGTACCACCAGGCTCAGCAAAGTTGATGACAAGGCTTGATGAGCTGGAGTGGCCAATACATCAGCAGAAGGTTGTAAATCTGGTATTAGGTAAGAGAAGCAGACAACTATGCATCTTCAGGTGTACTGCAGCTGGCTGTTGAATCACTGAGCTGCTGGAGCCCTACCACCCTGATGAGGTGATGTACCATACTGGAGAAAGGAATAAAGTTATAGAATGGGATTCAGTGATTCCTAAGACTCCAAGATGGTTTTTCCCTACCTCGAAAGTGGGGCTACAATGGGGCACTCAGCCTTACAAATTCCCTCATGAGAACTGTGAATTCTGGATGCTAAATCCTATGTCCTTCCTATTAACACTGCACTCCAGTAACAATAGCACATGTATATAAAGGAGGGGAAATACTGTTAGCTCTGGGAGAATAACATGCAGCAGATAAACAAAGAAGATAAAATCGAAAACCAGTCTATAAATTCTGAAAACAATTTTTTGTATCTATTATCAAAAGGTACATGCACTGGAACTTACAGTATGAGAGCTGTAGAAAGGGTATGGACACAGGAATCATGAGAAGAGAAACATGTTGGTTTAGTAGAGGACAGGTAGAGTTGGACTCAATGATCTCAAAGGTCTTTTCCAATCTAGTGATTTTGTGATTCTGTGAGGAAGCAGTAAGAGGAGTAATTCTTAATATAAGCACTCTGCATTAAAAGGAAAAGTAATTTCTAAATCTATGTTGTGTGCTATATAATTCAAGATTTAATCTAAATGTACCATTTTTCTTCACAAAACAATAGGTGATATTCTAAACTGTCAAATTAAATGGTGGAAAAGTATTATCTGCCACCCACTGCTTCCTGTATTTTGATAGTTAAAAACCTTCACTTGCAGAGTACTTTAATTTGAGCCTTATGTTTTCAATTTCTCTCAGATCAAGCTCCTCATCTCCTTGAATTCTCCATAGATTCAAGGCTGGCGTGAGAATAACAGAGGCAATCACTCGTTGTTAACAATGGCAAATACAAAATAAGCAGGAAAGAGACACACTCCTTGCCAGGCCTTGTAATTACAAATTTGGCTTGGTTCATGCAAGTTCAATTCAATCCAGATTTTTCTGTAAATGTTGAAGGTCCAAATGCAATAGAGAAATGTTGCTGGAATTTCACAAAGGATGAATTTAACCCAGATGGCTTAATGCCTGGTTCTCGTATGCATGTCTCTGGTTTTGTCATGCAGGAAGTGAATGCACAGATTATAAACCATCAACAAAAGCATTTTATAAGGAGCAGCTGGACATTTTTGCCAGTTCCAAACACATTGCAGGTATGGGTCTGTTCAGTCAACATACAGATTTTTTTCAGCTTTTGTGCTAAATGCTCCAGCACATGGGCACAATCAGGTTATTCTTTCTACGTCTTTCCTTTGGTTTTGCTTGATGAATTATTCTTTTCTGCAGCCCCACCACAGGGGAAGCCTCCTTCACCCTTCCTGCAACAGTGCTCAGTTTTGCTCATTGTGAGCAAAACGATCACTTGCTGGTGTTCACCAGTAAGAATTTGATTCAAAAGTAGGTGGTAGACACCACCAAAAATGGGCATTTCCAGAGCGTTTCCAGATTCCAGAAACATAGAACGGATGAGGTGAGCTGGAGGTGTCCTACAGCCCAGCAGTGTATGTCACCGTGGCAGATGATGTTTGATGGATGCAATGGAAAAGCAGGATGATTGGTGTTGCAAATGCTCTGGTGCGTGCAAAAATACAGCCCAGCTCCAAGGATACAAAGTGAAAGTAGGGCAAAATCACCGAGACTTTATCAGTCATATAAAGGTAAATCCAGCTACAGTCATGTTAAATTTGTCTACACCTTTTTTAGCCATTGCCTGAGGGCTTATATATGCATTATTTAGCACAAACAGTGTAAAATTTTGGCTGGATGCCTGAAAGTACCATGATTCCCTCCTGTGTACAAGCTAGTTAGTTCTTTAGGCTTTTTCAGATCTGTTTTGACATCTTTATTCCTTATCTTTGACCAAGAAGAAAAAGAATTTATTTTTTTCCTTTGTAGCACTTACGCATTTGGTGGAAAGAAAACGATTTTTTTTTCCTAGCCTAATCAAGCATATAAATTACCTCCTGGCTGAGAATTTTACAAAATCAATTACTGAATAATTATTTTTTGACTAATAGTACTGTCTCTTAAATGCTTAAGGCATAGGTAAGAGAGGCTATAATATTTAAGGAAGTGATCAATTTCCACAGTATTAACTGGTAATAAGTTGTGGTTCAGCTCCTTCATAATCTGGACAGATTTGTTAATGCTCTGAGAGTCTGAGGACTGATTCCACTCTGCATACTGGAGTCTTTTCTTATAATATATGTGGTCCTTGCTCACACATAATGCTATTCCACTCCAGTTTCGGACAACTTCTTTAGCAGTCCTTTTTTAGTCTTAAAAAAGACCTCTCTGTGATCTATTATGTTTTAGAAAATGTGAATGTGAAACAGAGAGGGAACTTTCTTTTTCCTGTTTTTGCAGCATACAAATCTCCACATTTTAGTTCAGTGGGTTAGTCAAATCTTCTCGCTCATTTTTCAGGAAGGGAGTGACTTTGAGTAAGTCAGATCCTTTAGGTCTCTTGCTATGCCAAAGGCTGGGGAAATGTAGCTAAAGCTATAGTCTCCCCATAGGAGCCATGTCACTACTCCTATAGCTCTACTGAGCTCCCCTGTAGTGAAGCCACCCTGGGACCTCATTATCCACCTGTGGCTGAAAGTGACCCCACACTGAGGCAGATGATAAGCTAACATTACAGATTTCAGAGGCTATGGTCTCAAACAAAACAGGGTAGAGAGGGCATGGACAGTTCCATCAATAGTCATTAAAATGAGGGTACCTAACTGATTCTGGGAAATTATATTCAAATATTTAAACAAGACTCTTGCCATCCATAATGACTGTAAAAACCCCTACAATGAAGCACTATCCACTTGTAATTGCTGATTATATGCTAGGGTATTCAACTGAGGCTTTTTCCTTATTTGCCTTATTATCACAAAATTGGGCAGAGATATTTAATATAATGCACACAAAAAAAATAGACCTTGCACAGAGCAATCTGTACTTTCCTTCCTCGTTTTTAGGTTTATTAGAGATAACACTAAGCAATTTCATATTAAGGCAGAGTGAGGCATAATTGAATACATCTTCTCTCATGTTTTACATTGTTTTATATAGCAAAAATACTAAGAACAGGTTTTCATTGAACAAAACAGTAAGGATCACTTCATTAACATCTTAAAGCCATTGCCAAGTGCAGAGACATATGTGCACCTGCCCAAATTCTCCATTTTTTTGTTTGTTTATTTCTGCTCTTAGCTTAGACACCCACATAGTTAAGAAATAGCTTGGAAAACAGCTCTGCTTGCAAAACATCTACCCTTCCAGGATAGAGAGCTGTTTACATCATAGCAATGTTTACTCAAACTAAGTTCTTGTGACACTTCATTAAGACACGCAATGTGTGAGCAGAGGTATCCTGCCATCTACCTGCAAAATGAATGAAGTAAAGGCTGTGGTTCTGGTGCTGCAGGAACCCAATCTCACTCCTACCTTTCAATGCTGAGTGTCCCCCTCAACATAGCCTCAGTGGTTGACCTTCAAAGGCAGCCTACAAGAGCAGAAGGGAGGGAGGTTTAAGTTTTTTATATCTACTCACTCACAGTCCTGGTCTAAAGGCTCTCCATGTTTTTTTCTGAGATCTTTGGAGTAGAAGACTATGGTAGAAACCACAGGTTCCCCATGTGCTTTCTTCCCTGGACTGAATGTTACCCTTTTAATCAACTTCTTAATGACAACAATTGGGTTCCAAGGTTGCAACTGGCAGCCTGCAGGCTCTTTCTATTGCACAACAGCATCTGCAGGACAGATGTTTTTGGCTATAACAATGCCAGAACATATTTTCAGTGAGTGTTCATGAGCTGTTTCCTGGATGGTAGCCCAGTGTGCCTCCAGGTTCAACTCAAATAAAGGAGAGAAATGGGGTGCTTCAGCAAGGACCATGGAAAAAAAATGCATGAATGGCCAAATCCTCAGCATGAGAGAGAGAGATGAAAAAAAACCAGCATTTGGTCTTGATCAAAGTATTTCCATTGGAAGCTCTCTGCAGCATTATCTTAACTGTCCTCTTTCTACTTTGACCCAAATGAAGTTGCTGGAGAGGAAAAACCTTCAACCTAAAGTCTCTATGAAGCTTGGTCCAAGCCTGACACCTAGCACAGCCCATGTTCCCTGGGTAGCCCTGAGAGTTGCTGAAGAGGTGCAGGCAGAAAGCAGGAAAGTACAGGTGCTGTTTACCTACAGTCACTCTCTAGTCAGAGGAAAGTTCACCCTCACAAGGGGTGCGGTAACTTGTTTTTCCTTCCTCCGGACTTGAGAAAGGATGATCTGTACCTGAGAGGAGAGGCTGCGACAAAACAGGTAGTGTGTGAATGTGGAAGAATGGCAAATGGCTCCCTTCCCTCTTTAGGAGAAGCAGTCATTTTGCTGTCTTGTATTGAGTGTCTTCACTGACGAAATGATTTTTTGAAAGGGATGCTCAGATGCCATAACCACATATGCACTATGTGTGCATCTTCCTGGGCTATCTCAGCTGGTTTTCTGTCTCTTGCCTACCTGTTCTTATCTCTCTCACCTTTAGCTGCATAACCAAACATGTTTTTCCAAACACCAAGCATGATTTCACTTCAGGGAAATATTGTCATGTCCTTCCTATTGATTCTGTCAAGAAAAATAAGAGACTTTAAATTATTTAGCATCCATGCATTGGAAAAGTAACTGAATTCTTCTTGCAAGTATAATCTTAGTATCTTAGTATCAAGTATTCTGAAGGCTGGATAAAACTCTATTGTTTAAGTTATTTAAACACTAATGCATTAGCACTCTAGTATGTCTGCATTAATAACATATAGGGAAAATAGTGCATTCAGCAGTCAAATATTCTAGTAAGCTGCTAATAAAAAATAAATTAGCATAATGTAGCCATTCTAATTTAATAATCTTCAGCTTTTTATGATATGCAGCAGAATAAGCAAGCCTCATTTGTTGCTTACACATACACATATTAGACATATAAATATATTTGACATCAGTTTAAATGCACAGCTATGTTCTTTCCTAAGGATTTATACATCAAAAGATATTCAAATTATATCTGGCTAAAAAAAAACAGCAACCCAACAAAAACGTGATGGGATATTCAGCAACTAAATGAGTTAATTCAGAACTATTAGTGATCATTTTCAAACAGGAGAATAAGGGAATACACATATTTTGTGTGATTAATCGAAATGTTTTATCTGTCAATGCTTCTTAGAATAGCTAATTGGTTTTCTAGCATCTGTGCATGGTAGATCTTGGTTAGCTGTGCATTAACAAAGGGCAACTCACTGACCCTGCACAGTCAGACATCATTATTTTCAATCAGACCAGTCAGTTTCTTGGGCAAATTACAAATCCATCGACTATTTCTGTTTGTTGTGCCAGTCAGAGAGCTCATACATTTGACCCAAATGGAGCCTCACTCACTTTCTGGCATTAAGAGATAAAAACTGAATTGAATTTCTTGTTTGTTTGATGGTGTCTTTATAGAAAAACTGCCACCTGCCTTTTTGGTTGAAAAAAGTTGGGGTTTTTGGGTTGGGTTTCTGTTCTCAAAGTGAGAAGAAAATACACCTCTGATAATACCTGTGAGTATTGCCTTACCTCTCAAAAATATACCACTAGAAAGGGCAAACTCAGCCTTTACTAGCTGACATATTTGAAATAAAGTATTGCTTTAATCATCTCTTTAAAACTCGATGTTGAGTGAAGTAGGTCAGGAATAGATTCTGCCTTGGAGCAGGCATGTCTGCCTGCAAAAGTGTGCGACGTCGCCCCTTCCACTTTCAGGTACAATTATCCTGGTATTTTGCCTCAAGTCAGTAAAAGTAAGTGGATTTTTTCTCATGTTTGATCTCTTCCTAAGAGCAAACAAGCAGAGGAAATGAACACATCCTTTAAAACTGTTCAAGTCAACAACAAACCTTCTCTTTCCCTCCCTCTTCCCACTTTCCCCTCATTTCCTCTCAAAGAAATACCAGGGAAGAAATTACGATGAAGGTGGCTGTTTGTTAGGCAAGAAATGACCAAAGAATTCTGTTTATAATGCCAACCTTGAAATAAAACTAATAGTAAACATGTGTTAAGAGCCAGTTATTTTTTCCTCACGCACTTGGTACAGTTTTTTCAACACTCTCCTTAAGGTATTCACAGATTTTCTTTGAGCATATCAAGTAACCCTTGGGAAAAAAAATACTATAGTGTGAGGAAATTATGTTGGTCAGCAGTCAGAAGATGAAGGTTTTGCTCTCCCACCTTGCAAGGCCCATGCAAGGCATTCTCTTAGCTTTCTCCCATTTCACAGGCAGTGTAATGCAGGCGTTTGTGGCCAGATTCAATGCCTGTGTTCCCAGGAGTCAGGACACCTGCATGTTTGCTGTCTATGGACCCCTGAGGACAGGAGAATCAGAAAAAACAAACTTTGAGTCCTCAGTCAGAGAGACACAAAAGTATTTTCACTGTGGATGCCCCAGCCATGAGGCTATATGCAACCACATACTGCTGCCATCTCTCCTGTTAGTTTCCCAGAGAGACCTATGTAATACACCAGGGAAAGAAAAGACATACCACAGCATTGTAACTTACATAGACACCTAAGTCCCCCACCTGGATGTCTTGTGCTGCAGGAGCCATGGCCCAGACATGCAGTGATCAAGAAAGGCCACATGGAGAAAGGCAGACACACCTCTGCAGATAGTTGGGGCCATACATGTTAAAGGTGTACAGCAGCTCTCTGTACTCTCTACAGCAGCTTTTCAAAGAAGTTACCCTTCAGGTTGTCATCTTCCAGCCTCAGGCAGAATTGAAGAAAAATGAGCTATTCAACCTATTGTTTTAATAAACCAATACCCTCTCTTTCACGCTTTTCATTGAGGTACGTGAGCAGGACGCAAGACTTCTTAGGCCAGGGCAACCTCTTCCAGGGCTCTAAAAATGTTTCTTTCTTCAGGCTCTGTCTTCTCAGTGTAGGCCAGGAGAAGTTTAGAGATGGATATTAATGACTGAGATATGAAAGAAATAGAACCAAAAGCCAAATCCAACAGTTTCCCAGGGAGACAAAATGGACTAGTTACCTGGGCATTAGCATGAGGTTTAGGTCTTCCCTCCCCATTTCATCACAAAATTTCTTTGTGCCCTTAAGTGAGCTGCTTGATCCAAATTGAAGGAATTTAGCTTCCCAGTTGTCAGATTCCCATTCTTAAAATGAGAGTTGTGGCTTCTCCACTTCAGAAGGATGCTGCAAGGATCTTACATGAAAGATTATGAAGCTCTACAAACACGAGTATTTAGAAGAACATCAGAAGGTATAAATCTCTCCCTGCTCCTATACCTATTTGCTCTTTCATCTTCTTGTTGCTAATGAGCTGAATTAGAAATTGTAGCTGACATATATTTCCCCTGACCAGGTGCTAAAGCCATATCTTTTAGAATGGTGATTTCTACATAAAACCCATGTCCAAGCTCTCAGCTCCATATTCAGGCAGAAGTCTTAATTTTGTGACTGAATTTCCTTTGGACTTGAAAAGGCTCTTGGCACTCACAAAGGGATATAGCTCTGCAAAACCATTCTTGCTGGAAAAGTTTCTTGTTCCTACCAGGAAAGGAAGTCTTGTTTAAATGCAAATATTAATTTCCAATGACACTCACAGTTAAAATACTGTGATATCAACAGAATACCATGAAACTAACATTGTGATGTTGTTCTTCAAGAAAAAAGGCTGAGCTATAAATTGGAGTTTAAAAATCACCTCTATCAGACTCTAAGTCATTCTTAATAAAATACGAATCCATTTAATAAATAAATAATTTTGAACATTTTCCTCCCCTTTTATCAATATTTAAAGCTGTCTTTACATGTCAATCTTTTTTTTTCAGTCCAAACATATTCTCCCCTCAACACTAGCAGGACTTTGCTCTTGTATAGGGTCCTACTCATCTTTGTCAGGGCAATGCCTCCCTCCAATGATGGCGAAGGTGGTCCACTCTTTCATACTGTTGTAAATATGCATTAAGTGAAATCAGACTGCTTTCATGACCTATTTTTAAAACATTCAGAGTTACTTATGTTGTGTTTATACAACTGGGAGCAACAAGGCACATTTTGAAAGAAGATGAAGAATAAACAGGTTTGTTAGTGTATAATTATGGTGTATGAGTTTCTGGTTAGACGTTTCTATTTCACGGGCAAATAGGATGCACTTGAAAGCTTCAGCATCAATTCAGCTCCAGTATTGGTACAGCAGATGAATGTTTGCAAGGAGGGGGTAGAAATATCAAGTCCACTAATGAATTTACAGTACCATATAGTGCAAGAGAAAAAACACTGTTTATGGATTGCTTTCTCCAACATGTGGTTTTTATCCTGCAGAATAACACTTTAAAAGCACATTGACAGAATGTTTCTCTGTTCACTGAACAGCCTTTATTTTTAGATTGGATGCTTACTCTATGTATGTACTTAGTTTGGGCTAACAAAACTACATAGAAAATTACATTGAGAAAGTGGCAAAAGTGAAGGTCACTGAAGAAAGGAAAACGGTCTTGTCCTCTAAAACCAGTTTGTCCAAACCAAGGTTTACTGGCTTGAATTCTCTTTCTCACTGCCTGTTCATCCAGCAGCATGCAGTTTTCCATGCTGGTTGCCGCTCTCTGGAGCAAGGGCTGTCTGCTCTGACCTGGCAGGACATGGAGCAGCTCCAGTCTGAAAGTCAGACACAGCGCTGCCCTCATAGAGTACAGCTCCTGCATCTCCCAGCAGAGGTGGAGCATGGGCAGTGTTCAAAGAGGCTGAGGCCCGAGCCCAGGGACATGCCTTCTGATCACATGGTGCCTCTGGTCACAGTGGTCCTGCTCTTCAAACAGGTTCCCACACCAATTGTAAATTATTCAAGCAGTTCATTATTATTCACCCAGGTCTCTTCCTGCTCTACAGGGTAAGCACCATCCCTGGGGCTGTTCAGAAAATGGGCAGATGTGACACTCTAGGAGATGGTGCACTTGACAGGATGATATTGGACTGACAGTTGGACTTGGTGATCTTGAATGTCTTTTCCAGTCTTGGCGATTCTATGATTCTACCCGCATAGCTAACAATCCTTCACCTCACCTAGTACCCACACAGACATGAGATTCAAGCCCCACAAGGACACTCAGAATCCCGAACGAGTTTATCCTTGCAGAGAGCTGATGAAAGAGAGTTGTTGCCCCATCAACACGCAACCTACCCTGTCCCACATAAACTTGAGATTTGGACAATCACTTGGTAACCCAACCATCGTCTAGAACACGAAAGTGTGCTGGAGAAACAGAGGAAAGAAATTTAATCTTTTGAAGTCATCATCGCGTTGAATTAATTTAGCAGGCCACTCTTCTGTTCTCTTTGGATTATCACAAAGTGTTTGATTGATTTTGACATGACAGTGAAATAAGATAGATATTAATAAAAGGATACAGAAAAGGAGCTAGAGGAGCAGACACCAGGATCTGTTTGCTAGTGCTTTCACACTCACATTTTATACATATGTCTATATATAAAAAATTGCTTTTGCAAACATCAGAATGTTCATTACACTATTCAGAAATGGAGGTTTACTGTGACAATCTGCTGAAAACTGCCTCTGTGATGATAACAGGAAATCAGTCACTTATTTTGCTGGATTGCTCATAAAACTGACAGGCAAGCTCTGACTGAATCCAAGAAGCCTGCACCTGGTCAGAAAACTCTGAGATCTGACAACAGTCTCTCTGTTGCTAATAATTATGTGCACCAGTTTAATCACCAACCTCATGCTTAGTAAAATGAAAGCATAAAACTGGGTAAATGATGAAGCTGTAGGTATTTAAATCATACAGCATTTTTTTTGTTCAATTGGCATGGTGATGAGTTGCTCACTTTTTTTTTTTTTTATTCTAGATGATGCTGACAGTATTTAAAACTGAGGTTAGAAATTACAGCAGAAGAATCTGACTCGTGACATGTCATAGAATACGCAATTTTGCTCCAAACCAAATATAGACTGTTGATCACTGAAATCAATAGCTAAAACCACCTGCAATACTAATAAGAGTAAAACTCTGTTCTTTCCTATGCACACTGCTCACTTCTTTATTTCCTATTTTGCATTCAAATTAGTTCAACTGAGAAAAACAGAATATGGATGTGAGTTTGATTATCCCAAAATCACTGAATGGCTGGGTTGGAAAAGACCATTAAGATCATCGAGTCCAACCATACCTGTCCTCTCCTAAACCATATCCCTGAGCACCTCATCTACCCATCTTTTAAATACATCCAGTGACAGTGACTCAACCACCTCCCTGGGCAGCCTGTTCCACATCACAACAACTCCCTTGGTGAAAAACTTTCCGTGAAGAATTATATTATTAGTAAAGTTGTCCTTGGTCAACCTAAATCTGTTACTCTTCAGAAAGAATTGAAAGAGATCTCCATGGGAAGACAGAGGGTATTTCCAAGCACAAATCTCAACTCCTGTCATATGTGTTTGCTTGGGTTTTTTTGTTTTTCCCTACAAGGAAGATGCACTATTACTTTGTTGGGGCCTGAGCAGCTTTGTCTGAGATATACTTGGTGTGGGCAGTCAGGCAGCAGTAACCAAGGTCAGTGAACGAGGGAAGTTGCTGATGTGGCAACTAAGCTGGGGAAGTTCCAAGAAAGGAGGATACCTGCCTGAATAGGGGTGTAGCTATAGAAGATAAGGTAGCCAATCAGCTTAGCTTGTGATGCATGTGTGGTAGGTGTACGGAAATGGTTTCCTATATAATGTCACGGAGTTTGCTAATAAAGTGGAATGATTCTGCATCATATTGATGTGTCTGGTCATTCTCGGCCCGCATGGAACTAAAAGACCCTGGCATTAATTCTTTTTAAAAATTATGTTCTTTTAACTATGCTACCCCATCACAGAAATCTCTCCTCACTAGCACCATGCCTCATATTTGACTTTTGGCACTGGCAAACAGTCACAAGTGAAAGCTTCACTTAAGTACACTGAAAAAGCAAGTTAAAGTGGAAAAAAAAAAAAAGCACATGAGACTCAGTAAGATCACTGATCCAACTTCAGTCTTAGTATTGAACTACATGTACCCAAGCAGCACTTGTCAGTGGCTGATGAAGGTACCAGATGGTGCATGGTACGGAAATGCACTGTGAACTGCTCGTGCCATTCCTTTTACCAGAAAATGCAGAGCTCTGCTAACACAGAGCCCTTGAGCTGCCTGCCCTTGAACAGCACCCTTCCTTTGACTGTCGTGTGCATGGGATTTCATGAGAATGCCCTGGGGTGCTCCGTATTTTGCTGTCGTAGCATCCTTGAAGGGCCAAGTGAAGCTCAGTCCAGCAGTTCCTGGGCAGGAAGGGGGTGAGGAAGGCAATACAGGAGACATCCCATAATGTTCTCTGCTCCTGGACGGGACTGGGGACAGCTGAGCCCAGCTCTTTCTGCACAGGACAAAGGAGGAATAAGGAAACTGCTGGTAGGACCAGTTGCCTCCAGCAATAGCCCCAAATTTTCCCATCCAGCACACAGATACACAACTTCAAACAGCAGCAGCAAGCCCAGCTCTGCTCTGGGCTGTGTTTGGCTGTTCTAGCATCATTTTAAAATAAGTTGTTTAGTTTTATTCCCTCTCCTACTATGAGCTTGTTACATATACAGAACTGGGGCTGACACATGTACAGAACTGGAGCTATTTGACATCTGACAGCTAGACAGTTTGAAGTTTTGATCAGCTAAAACATGCATGTCACAATGAGACCTGCTTTATTTACCTTAGGCATTCAGAATACAAAAAAAAAACCCAAACAAACAAAAAAAACAACCACAAAACCAACCAAAACCCAAACTTTAAATAAATGAAATTACAATACTTCTCTATTGTGTGATAAAGGCCTAAGTTTGCCTGAAGACAGACTACCAAACTGCCTTACCCAGCTCAGAAAATGTACTGGGCACAGAAGGACTACTTCTGTGTAGCTCAGATCATCAAGAGCAGCTCAGATCCATCAATTACTGGAGCTTTCCAGAGGAACATGTAAGAGAGATAGAGACCTGCTTACTTGTGAGAGTCCAGCCTGAGCTAGAAGGGCTCACCACTGCCACATATCTGAAGGATGCAGAGGTGAGATGCTGCCCAGGCACTCAGGAAATGAGGGATAATACTGCAGAGCCTTCCACCTCTGGCTAGCTACAAAGATGTATAACTCTCCCTGCTTTAAGCATAATGCTTTTGTAGTACAGAGATATATTTATTTGAATCTTTTCTGTACTGTTATTACTAACTAGGTTAAACCAGCAGCATAGAGACACCCCAGCTTAGAACATTCCCCAAGTAGGTGTCTGGAGTGATGGACCTGTACGCTGTAGGGTTCAGGATGCACTGAGACATCTCTGATGAGGAACAAGTCCCTGGTAGCTCAGTGTGTCCTGGTCTCAGGATGCCCAGTGAGTACTCTGAAGTTGAGAGCAGGTCTTGCAGTCTCAGCATGAGAAATATATAGTAGATTAAGGATGCTTCTCTGTGTTTGAAACACATCAAACCAAGAAACCAGTCACATCAAGAGATGACTGTTCAGAAGTGCAATGGACCATTTTTGACCTCACATCTGCAGGGAAGAGCAAGGCTGTGATGTTGTGCTTAACTGCTAATGACTAATTTCTGTCTGGTTCATCCTTGCTAACCACATCATCTACCACAATGCTAAATATATCAAATCCAAAGAGCTCTAAGAGATGTTTAACTTCATTTTACTAAATATACATTTTTAGAACATGGGCAATACCCACTGACTTTTGCAGTATTCACTGTACTTCATGTGATTAAAATCTTCATTGTTCTGGGGAAAACATTGCCAGGTTTGGGAAAATAACAAGAGTTCACACAGTACATTTTCAACAAACATTATCACAGCAGGTTCAGCACAAGAATTTTTTATATTTATAATGATTTAATAAAGACAAAGTTAATTATTCTTGTCCATAATTTTTATTCTCATCCATAATATTTAGGATCTGTTTTAAAAGGGATGCTTTTGTTTTAAGATCAGGCTGGTCTCAGTCCTCTGTAATTCTGTTTGAAAGTTATCGTTAAATGGGCAAATAAAGTACAACAGTTAACTTTAAAGACTTGCTGTTCTATTAATTATATTGCAGTACATGCCATTTCTCCACAGGGACCTTTTTGTAGTATCTCCTAACCCACTACCTCATGAATTTTAATTATGTGTGGCAAAGAAAAGCCCACATCATTAAGACCATAAAATATGTATTATACTAGCACTCCTTCTTATTGCTACCACAAACCAGGACCATACAAAAGTAACAAACCCTCCCCCTTCAATTAATTAAACTATCAGTATCTCTGGGATTATTCCATTATCATCTGGTGACGGGTGATAACAAGCAAAGACAACAGAACCGCTGGGCAGGCACGTGAGAGATGTCACAGGCAACACTGCCCTTCATTATGCTGTTTTCAAATGATTTATGGACAACTCCTTTGGGAAAGAGAGAGAGAGAGAGAGAGAGAGAGAGAGAGAGAGAGAGAGAGAGAGAGAGAGAGAGAGAGAGAAGAGGTTTACTGGAAACCTAATTAAGAGAGAACATGGGATATACACTCTGAAATAGAAAAGGGATAACAATGCATTGAAATTATTCCTTTAGCTTTGTAAAACCCTCTCCAAAAGGCCAAACTGGCATCATCAAAACAAAAGAAGCCCTTTTCTCTTTTAGGATGTTTACAGAGACTGCAGCATATGACAGAAAAACCTAAAAGAACAAAGAGTCCTTTCACTTTTGATCTGAAACAATATTAATTTATGTATTTTAATGCCAATATTCTATATTGTTTATAACCTTGCCCTCTTACACCTTGGTATTTATGGGTATCTATATTATATATGCCTCTAACAATTTCTGTGATCAAACTGTGAATAGGCAAACAGCCAAGGTGGTGTGGGGTGCTTTTAAACCAACAATATCGCCTACAAGCTTTGTCCCAACTCTTCCAATAGCTGTTTATATTTTTACATATTACCCCCAAAGTGCTACCGCCTTCCTTTCTGCAGATACTGCAGAGCAATAGTTTTGTGAGCTAGTTAAGATGAGCATATACTAACAGGAACTATTTTTCTCACTTTTATTCAGTCATATAAGCACAAGTGTGTGCAACACAAAAGATCAATGGCTTAAGCATGACCAACAGTATCATGTGGAACTGCAATATGCTCCATCATCTCATGGATGGAAGTTTAAACACAGCTCTTTAGATTATCACAGATTATTTTGTACAAGCACTTGTAGGTTTGGGTTATTTTGCATTAATACACCTTTTGCCCAGTGTATTAGCACAGCAGAGAGTTGGTTTTTGGCCTCTTACCACTGACTTCTGACGGTGTTGAAGAAGCGCCTCCAGAAACAGCAGTCAACAGAAAGGTAATTCAGTTCTGCCTTCCGGCCCCCACCCATCCATCACCAGTTCAGCAGTCTGCTGCTTCACGTGGGGCTTATCAGATATTTGCTTCTTGGCCTGAAAAAGGAAGCAGAGCTGGTGAAGACTCTTGAGAAGAACAGAGCAGTTCATAGGCAGATAGGCTGAGAGACAGATAGGCAACGCAGAGCGTGTAAATCACTGTTATCAGAACGGCTGACGTGAGCTTGTCTGCACAAGCACATAGTTACACAGAAGGTGCTGGGTAGCCAAGGTACATTGGGGATTGCTAAAAGGTTTTTTAAACCTTTAAAGCTATTGGTTTTCCCCTTATAATGGAGGTGCAATGCTTTCTACTATAATTCCACTTTGCAGTTCACAGAAATTAAGTGTATTCAAGTTCCAAATAATTAATTGCATGGCATATTATAACCTCTTCAAAAGAGATAGGTAGTAGATTTACTGCCTGAATGTTTAACAGATTGCTATTTTGCCACATTACTAACCTTGGCATGCTTAAAGTTCATTGGCTTAGTGTTTAATGAAACAAATGAGAAAGGGGCGATACAGAGCTCAGCTAGGAAGAACTGTACAGAGATAATATATACAATTGCAAAAAAATGAGATGGCACCCTACAATTATGACAATTACTAATGAAGGTAGAGAGAAAAAGTGAGATATACTTTCACTCAAGCAGGAACTTTGCTGGAAACTGGCACTTTTAACTGCAAACATAATAAATGTTTATTATTTGAATTCATCTTTCGAAAGGTCTAAAACATTCTCTTGGTGAAAATGAAGGCATGTAAAAACAATCTGAAATTCACCCTTCTTTAAGTATCTGGAAGTACAAGGCTTTGAATAAAATCTTATCTGAAGCATCAATACTCTGCTATGCAGTTACACAGTGCTGCATGGAGCCACTGAGAAACAGCCCTCCCAAGATGTTTTTGCTCCAAAGCTGGGTAACAGGAATCCTAATCGGAGTCAGCCCAGGGGTTAAATGTCTGCGCTGTAAGTGATAGCTGTTATTTACAGCACATCATAAGATCTGAAAATAAGGTCTTGATGTTCTTATGAGGCTAAGAAATAAATGCCCTCCCGAGAGTTCAGAGTCAAAAAGACAAAATATTTACAATCTCCATCTTTTAAACTAAGCCATGATCAAATGAGGTTGTAGCAGATCAAATTGGACTTTGAATCCCCCTCTCCCAGTCCAAGGCTCAGTGTCTTAGCAGCACATCCAGCCTTTCACAGGCATGAAAAAGGCACCCAGCTGGAGAAATACAGGGGATGTGCAGAGATTTAGCTCCAATCTGGCAGCATTTTTCAGAGCATGATTAACATTAAGAAGTTTGCTTGATGGGGAATACAGTGCTCAGCACTTTGTAGGTTCCAGTCTGTAACTACTACTTTGAAGAAACAAAAAGCTAAGGAAGGGAAAAGATTAACAAGATGTAGGGCTTAACAATTTACAAGCTGAGTTAATGGCTGAAACTTGCCATGAAAAGATCAGAGTGTGTTTCAAGGAAAATGTTGGTATTGCCCTGAGAAAATCATCTTGTCTGTGGTTACAGCTCCAAAGTAGGCAGCTTACTTCATTGTGCTCAGCCCAGTTCACTCTGTTAAAGTCCCATGGTTGAACAACTCAGTTAAGCTACTAAATACGTGGTTTGTGACCTTGAGCATCTTTAATTGCACCTTGGGCTTGTATGGAATACAGCAGGATTTTGAAAGAAAAGGTCACAAAATGCCCATTTTTTGCATCTAATTATAAGATAAAGAGGCGAGCCTGCAAACCATTACTTTCAGGAGCTTAGGTAGCATAAGCACGGTCAAGACATAAGCCTTGGTGTGTGTGTCAAGGCAGGTTCCAGTCAAGGAGCTCATTGCAAGTGCATTGCAGGAGAGTCAAGAAAAAAATAAAGGCTTCAGTTAATCAAAACTGAGCAAATGTCTGAACCATAAATTTTAAAGAAAAAAAATCTGCATTACCAAGATAAAGGTGTCACCGAAGGGTTGCATGAATTCTCCTGACAATAGAAGAGGCCAAACTATTAAACAACACTGTATCAATTACAGTTCGTTCCTTTGGTTAAAAATACCATAGAATATTGGGGCGAAAAAACCAAGTGTTTTACAATACTTGTTCAGATAACAGCATTTATATCCAAGTATTGGAATCCTGGCTTCTCTCCTCATATATAAAAGTCATATGTGAGAATGGTGCTTACTGTCCACACAGAAGGAGACAATCGTTCTGAGATCAAACATTCAGATTAAGTATTTTCTTATTTTACCTGGTGTTTAAGCTTGGCACACAAGAAATTATCCCATAGGCTACAAACTCAGTAAGGTATACCTCCAGGGCCACATGTTACAGAGCAGGAACAGCAGCGTGATAGATTTTGCAGTGTATGTATTGCACAGGCAGAACCATTCCAGGTGACAAATAGGAAACACTTTACATATTTGCCCTCCTAAAAAACTACGTTTCAAGTCCAATCTGCTGGTCCTTCCCCATGACAAATTCCCTGATAATTCACCATACTGCTTGCAGGCTGCAAAGCTGGAGCTACTAATAGCAGCAATAAAAATAAAAATGCTATAGACCTCACAATTTTCATTTTCAGTTGTCTTCCCAAACAGCAATTAATCTCCACTAAAAGAAACTATGCTTTCTCAGAACTGTTTGGCCCTGGGAAGACTTACAACAGCAGAACTAACCTTAGCCATAGGAATGCTGTTTCCCTTACAGATTCCCATCACAGTCAGGCTAAAAAAAAAACCCAGGAAAAAAAGCTTTTCAAATCTCCCATGGTAGTATGAGTGTAACACAAAATAACAGATAGATCACGGAGCACACCTTGTCCCATGTGCAAAACACAATACATGCAAGTATACTGAGCTAACTTTAAAGAAATGCTGGCTTCACTAGAAGGTTGTGAAACAAGTGTTCCTAAATTTGAGGCAAATTAGGTTGCCAAGCAATTATCACCAAATGTTCATACTGTCACTAAATCTATCAGGGAAACTAGAAACTTGCACTTTTTCAAAAATCTACATGCCTGTAAAAATACAAATTTTTACAGGCATGTAAAAATTTTAAAATATTTTCCGGCCTCTGTAATCATTGGGGTGTATTCCAGTGAAATAACCTGCCTTCTTTGTTTGAGTGTTAAATTTGATCAATCAGAATCTCGCTAGGTGCTAAACAAAAAAACCCTACAAACCATACTAGTGCTTGGGTTCGGCAGGTAGGCATGTCAGCAAGTTCTGATTGAACTGCAACCGCTTAATATATAAAAATAGTTCTCTCGGTGTGCTCATTTTGTGAAGCTCTGTTGTATTTCCAGGTGCAAGAGGAGAGATGGCTTTGGTCATTCCACATAGTCAAAGTTTGAACGGATTTGGAAATTTACCCATTAAGAAGTGTTTGTCGTAACATCATTTGGCATGAGGAATGACACCTTACTATAAAGGGAAACGGATTTTTTTTTTGAATTGCCTCACTTAATGACTGATACAAGACCCCGAACATGCTGTTTTGAAATATGTCTCTTGTATCAGGTGGATTACAGACATTATCTTACAGGGGTGAAATTATCATAATTTCTCATTTTACCAGTGCTTGGAATTATCTACATAAAACCTCTCCTGTGTTACAAGGAGAAGAGGGCTCATGCTCACTGCACTGAGGTGGGGCACTCACATGAGCAGTCCCAGGTCCTGCAGAAGTAACATCTGACTTCTCCCAGAAATCCCTCAATGCCTCCATGCAATGAATAATCGTTTCTGAAGGTAGAGATAAGTTACCTACAGGTTCTCCCTGGGGCAAAATGAGGAATATTTTCTTTCTAGCAGGTTGCAGCTCCCAAGTCCCACTACACATAAAGATCTCACCTTAGGTTTATGAAGCAATGATGAGATGGAAGGAGAGACAGAAACCTCCCAGGATACAATCACTCACTTCTACACGGACCACTAATGAAGGGTCATTCAAAACAAGTATCTGTGGAAACAAGGCAGGAAAGAAGTTCTTTCCAAATCTCCATAATCGATGCAATAGCAATTTCAATTTAATCTCTCGTCAAAGCAAACTGAATATAGAAGATTGGTGACACTCCCTATCTCGAGATCTTTTGCATCATCTCCATCATTTATATGTCAGGAGGCTTCAGAAACAGAGATCCTGTGAATCTCTAAATGATGTATTCAGATTTATCTTAATGGATTATGAGGAGTTCTTATGAAAATATCAGGATTATTGTCTCAGCCTGCAACTCCTCCAGTCACTGTAAGAGTTCAGTAAAAGCAAAATATTATCACTTGCATTACCCCACCCAGCATGCAGAGGCCCCAGTCAAGAGTCCCATTGTGCCAGGGACACCCAGATTTAGCATGCACACCCTAAGCCACATGATACAAACCAGTTTCTGAAGGAACCTGCCAGCAGTGTCAGAGGGATTTTGGAGCACAGGTAGGATCAATGTCCTAAACTCTACATTTTTTGAAACCTCCTTTCTACACAACAAAGCCAAAAGCAGGGGAGAATGCAACACCTTTTCACAGTTCTCCTTACCCACAGAGCAGTTTTGAGTGAAGAGCAAATCAGATCATCTTCTACCTGGAGAAGGCCATCCACACACACAGTCAACTGGAAGAGCAATTACAGCGCTGCAGCCAAGCACTGCCTATCAAAGGCAGGGAAAAACATCACCCAGGTCCCTCCCCAGAACATGTACAGAAAACTGGAACGTAGTGTGGCAGACGCCACAATGGTCCCAAAGCTCAATTTCACTTGCATCCCCAAGGGACTTCAGGAAATGCAAAGGACACCTGTGACAGGAATTCAGCACAGCCTTCAGTCCAGTGAGCGAATGGGGCTTGGGATGTTAAACACAGCTGTCGGTTATGTTTGGCTTTAACTAGCAAATTTCCGTTGTTTAGATTTTTATCACTTTAGTTCACAGGGAACTTGCAAACCAATTTTTCCAGCCAATTCCTTCTTCAACTTTAGGGTTAGGTGTTTCTATTGAACTGCTGACCATAATTTCATGATTTTTTTTTTTTGAGTGGTTACCATTGATTTGGATTCTTATCATTCACGTGGGTAATTCAGATCATAGCTTTTTTTTCTGTATTTATCCAAAATAAATCTTCATCTACCAGAAGCTTTAGCTGTCACTGTGATGCCCAAGTCACTCAGTTCTGGTTGTTTCTGTAGAATTCATCATACTATTTTGTAAATTCTACCTAAATAATATCAAGATTATTCAAAATAATGGTATATCATAGAATTATAGAATGGTTCGGGCTGGAAGGGACCTTAAAGATCATCAAGCTCCAACCCCCTGCCATGGGCAGGGACACCTCTAACTAGATCAGGCTGCACAAGACCCTGCCCAACCTGGCCTTGAACACCTCCAGGGAGGGGGCATCCACCACTTCCCTGGGCAACCTTATGCGTCATCATTTACCCTCTCCAAAATCATAAGAATATGAGGCATCAGCTTTAGTGCAGACTATCCCAGCTTTTTGCTGTCTCACTTCTCTGAAAGCTGAATATCATGTTCTTTTACTATTGCTTAGCATGCTCTGACTGAGGTCTGATGAGCATCCAGTTTGGCCGTGTCCAGTGACACCATGCTCCAGAGTGCGCACTACCTGCTGTGCACTAGAGTTTTCTATGTCTGTACACATTATGGTTAGGAACAACTGTTAAACCAACTGAGCAATTCAAACCTGGTCACCTAGCTGTGAGGAGCAGCACTTAATTTCATAAGTACCCAGACATACTACTTGTTTTTAAAAACCATCCTTTCCTTTCATGCTATGTTCAGAAGTCAACTCTGACTCTAGCTTAGGTTTTGCAAGCCTTTTCAGGAAGGGTTTTGATTGAGCTTGGCTCTAGAAACAAACACACCTGTGGGTTTTTCCTGATTTTACATCCACTAGCGGTCATATAACCATCTGATTCCTCTCAGCACTGGAGTACAAGGTACTCCGAACACTCCTTCACTTAATTGTGGAGCTCCTATCATTTCAAGAGTTCATTCTACCGGTAAGTTAGTTATAAATTACCAGCCTATAGCCCCAAAAGCTCATTTGGAAACCCCTTGCATTGACCAGCTCTTCCACTAACTTCTTCCCTCTCCATTTTAAACAGCACTGTTGCCTGTAAAAGCATAAGAGAAATAAACAAACTGATAAATAAATAACACCAATAAATATCTAAGGAAAAAAATGTTCCATGATCTCAAGATCTCTGTGGTCTAAGAGCTGTTCTCAGAACAGTACTTTAATGTTTATTGACAACAGTTTGAGATAAGCTGTATACCCATGAGCGTGCTGTCGGATGGGAGTCCAATGACAATGGCATTCCTGCTCTAGCCAGCAGTACAGAAGTCACTGATACACCTAGTCCCACTAACAGATTTTTGTTCCTTCAGGGCTTAATTATTCTCATGGGTATTATTGTATTCATTCTCATGTGTATTATTCCTTTCCCCAGCTCTGTTCATTGAAACTGAATTGAAAAGAAAGTTTACTGTATGTTTCTGAGAACACTTGCTTTCAAATGTTGGAGGTTCCTTTGTTTTTAACATCAATAAAGGTCAGCCACTCCTCTCCATCATTGACAGGCTCCTGTTCCATTTGGGTAATACATTCCACTTAGCACCACATACAACAATCAGACTTATTCTTAACAGTAGGAAGTTGCAGAAGAGCAAAAGGCATGTGTGTGCTATCTAAGATCCCCATGGCATGAATTACACTGGATGAATTATTCAGAATTATTCAGAAAAAAATAAATTGTTTACTATTCCATCATAACAGATGCTCCAGACAAAGACAAGAGGAAGCTGCGGCAGCCTCTGATGGAGCAGTAGCTTTTCACAGCTGAACGTGGTTGTGCAAATTAGCTTGTAAACTTTATGGAAGAGCCCAGAAAGAAGCAATTAGAATCACAGTGCCCGTCAGAGAATCTGTAGTTTGTAATCAACCAAAATTGTGCAGTTTTCCATATTCTCTTCTGATAATGCAAATGTAACCTTTGAAGGAAACTGCTCTGCATGTAGCACATCCTGAAAGCAAGAAAAACCACTGAAGTCCAAGCAAATAGCTTTGAGTATGGTAAGGTGCGTATGTCTTGGTCAAGTCATATATGGGCACAACAGAGATGGTGAACAAACTCTGCAAAGCACACACTTTGGTCACTGGCTCAAGTAAGTGGGCAGAACAAGATCCTGAGAGCAAAACAGGAGCCATGAAATACAGACTATTACCAAGGACTAGAGAGCCCCCGAGGAAAGAAGACTACAATCTGTATTGTTCCATTTAGAGAAGATTCAAGGGAGACAAGACAAAAGCTTTCAATATGTGAAAGAATGCAGTAAAAAATGTATAAAACAACGCCTCAGGACTCTGGAAAGAAGACAGACAGCAGTGAACTTGAAATGCAAGCAGAGAAAGTATGTTAATATTAAGAAAATCTCACTAATAGGAAGAATAGATTAGTATCAGAATGGTTTGTGAGGAATACTGTAAAATTTCAGGTTATGTGCCCACAGAGTGTATCATATTTGCTAGCTCACAGTTTTATTGAGGATGTCCTCTATGCCACCAAAGTGACATGGAGTAATGTGTGAATATCCTGCACACCTCTTGCAGATTTCTCTGTTCTATTTTCTTACGTTGCACCAGACAAGGTGAAGAGAAATGATTACTGAGCTTGTATAATTTCAGCCTATGGAAGTTTTATCTGAATTTTGGGTTTATGCAATATCTTTGTTCAAATTCAAGATGGAAAATTTGGCAGGTGTTTAGGCCCTGGCTTGGAAAAAAAGATGGTATTTAGGGGTTATTTTCAATGTTTTCCAACAATTAGTCAGTACTTCCTTTTACAGATGCTGAAGATCAGTTGTTGATCTGATGTTACACTGATCCAAAGCAAGCTTTCCCACTTTTCGATTTCTTACCTTTGGCCACACGCTTCTTGCACTTTTCCTATATAAAATCAGCGATTACAAGAAGCAGTCTAAGGCAAAGAGAAGGAACAGGTTGTTGACAATGATCTGGTTAGTGGAACCAACCTTCCTAGAATCATCTCAGCATGATATGCAATTGCATGTATCGTGACGCTGCATCTCATATTAGCTGGTACTACTGGAAGATTACTCATTCAAAAGCTGTCCAAGGCTACTGAAGTTTATAATCTTATCCATTAAAATACACTGCAGAATTTGGAGACTGGAAGTTCCTACAAGTACAACCCAAGTCCTGCAGTACAGCTGCAAACTGGCTAAGACTTCCAAATGGCTCCAACAGACAAACCACACGGTTTGAGCAGATTAGACTGAGTCAGAGCCGTGCTTCACTGCACGGTATCATTTGAGCCACATAAAAAATGTTGACCTCTGCTATCTGCTGGGCCTACTCTGGAGCAATCAACGCTTGACTGCTCCTACTTACCTCAGAGGGATGAGGGCAGATTTAATTAGTGTTGTCACCTGCTTTGAAGCCCATTGCTCACTACAATGCATAAGTACTCCATAAGTAATTATTACACAAAAGTAGTTTATTTGTGCATCCTAAGTAACTCTCCGGGTCAGTAAATTATTAATTAGAGTTTTTCAGGACTTGATCTCACATCATTTAGGGGTTCACATTGCTTTATTGTAAATTAGTAGAAATCAAATTCCTGTCCTTCTAATACCAGGGACAAAGGGTAGTATAATATTTATCTCTCCTCCCAAGATTTAGTTTGTTTGTTGGGTTTTTTTTTTCTTTTTAGATGATTGTTCTAAATTCCAGTTCTGGCTTTGGTTTACATCCTGTTAATTTTTGCAAGATTTGTTCAGTTGCCCAGTGTACAAATTAGAAACTTGTAAATGAAGTGACCATTAAGTTACATTATATGGCACAGACCTAAAAGGTTCATGGATCCCTGAAGCAAATTATGTACAGTTACATTCTTTTTAATTGCCACTGCTGGTAGCTTTTTCCCCTCCATGTTTTGATGTGCATTATTGGATGCAACAGAATTTCTCTAGGTGAGGAAGGATAAATGTCAAACATATAACAATGGAAATACATAAAGATGTTCTGGAGTATTAGTATGCGACATTGCTTTGGCAAGGAAAGAACATTTGCTTTTAAAGTATATTGCCAATACTCTAAAAAACTAGCTAGTCACTAAAACCTTTTTATTATTTTGAGATATCTTCATTAATACTGTGTGCACATGTGTTGCAAAAGGCAGCATATAACCATGATTCTAACACTGATACAGAACAGAGAATAGTCATAAAGAAAAATTTTCTGTAGTATGAGCCATCAAAGCTGCGACACACGTCAGCAAAAACAGCAAAGGCTAACTCAGCAAGAGGCTAAGACTTTATGTTCTTGTCTATATTTGTTTACAATACCCTACTACATATAAACCAGTCAGTCTCACAGAAACACGGGTATTTTGTTTATCAGGATAAGTTTCAGACAATCCTCTAGGTGTTTTGCTCCCAATCTTGCACCAGAGACCAAAGAAAGTCAAAATTATAGAATAAATCCAGCAGTTAAAACACTTCAGCAGTTGGACCATTTTCTAAGACAGGCTACTACTGCTTCCTTCACCTCACCCCAGGACTGTTGTGCTCTCTGGAAAAGTCTTGTGGTAACATTTTTCTTGTTCCTGCTACTAAAACAGCTACATCCCATTAAAACTGAACCTGGGGGGTAGCGAATGAAGCTAATACTGCTGAGTACCTCTCCTACAAATCTCTCCCATTTCCCTGCTCACCCACATCTCAGAAATGCCTGCCCCCATTTACAGCGACTGGGCATGAAGATATCAAATGCCACTAAGGGGAATAATCATTTCCTTCCCCACGCTCTTTAAGCTCTCTTAATTAACATGTTTACTGTGCTCCTTATTCTGCACATCTCTTCTCTGACTGGCTTCTCCTGTTACAACCTCTAGAACACAGCATTAAAAACTTCATAAATCATGCATCTTGGGGAACAATAACTTTGTAATCACCTTACTGCACTCATAACATTAATTTTCCTGAGAGCTTAATTTAAAAGCTAAACATGACACAACAGATGTAGAAATTGGATGTAGATGCTTAAACCAAATAAACACAACCTAATGCCCCCATCATGTTTTGCTCATAAACGCTGGTTGTTTTAGGGTGACCCCATCATACTGATGACACAGAGGTGAGATATTTGTTTGAAGTGTTTTCTAAAGTACTCAATATTTGGCATAATCAAAACTGAAATTAAAATTTTAGTTACTTTACATGTGATTGAAAGCAACTAGCTTGGCATTATGAATAAATATTGTAAAGGAAGAATGTAAAAATCAAGGTTTTCCAAGAATTCTTGGATCACAATGCCCATTATCTTGTTATCTCTGAGATGTAGAATGGAAAACTTTAAAAACATGTGATTAATCAATATGAACACATCTTTTAGCTCAATTCTAAAAGAACCAGAGGAAATAGCAGAAGAGACATAGGGAATCTGCCATAGCAGTGGCTGAAGCTAAACTGAAATATGGGAAACTTGGACACAAATTTTGGCCAGGATTGAGGTCCAACCTTTTCCTCTGTCGTTCTAGCCCAGCAGTTCCCAAGCAAGGAGGCACCCAGTGAGGAATCAATGGTGCTGGTGATGCAGGAGGAAGGCAGGCTCAGGGCATGAATTACATTGCATAGTTTCTTCAACACCATCCTTCCTCAGCTGGGAGAAGCCCAGCACTGCCATGGACAGCACATAGGATCCCAGGAGCCCTTTAGGCACCCTGTCCCTGGACACTGTTAAAAGTTGTTAGCACCAGGCAGATGCTGGGGTGGGGTGGGGGTGGGCTGTTTGCTCCCCCTCTTTAGCACAATGCACACTGGCACATCTCCCACACGAGAGTGTGTGATTCTCATGACACAGTCATGATTATCCTTCTCCTAGCTGTTGGGCGTGAACCCACCCATACACATCACTGTACAGTTACACCAATGCAGAGGTTATCTCACAGACTGCTGTATCTAACCCATGTTTTCTCATTCCTGTGTGGTTTTACGCACATAATTTCATGGAAAAATCTTAAACCCTAGCCAGAAATTTCCCTTCAGCCAATGATTACACCAGCACAGAAGTATTTCATAAGTCTGTGGCTGCACTCTGCAGCAGTTATGCTCAATCTCAACATGTATCCTCAGGCTTTACAACCTCCCATCCTGGGCTGGGCCCAGCTGGGACAAAATCTGGAGTCCCCTGTCCAGTTCTGGGCTTCCCAGTACAAAAAAGACAGGGATATCCTGGAGAGAGTCCAGCGGAGGCCACAAAGATGATGAAGGGCTTGGAGCATCTCCCCTATGAGGAAAGGCTGAGTGAGCTGGGGCTGTTCAGCCTGGAGAAGACTGAGAGGGGATCTCATCAATGTTTATAAATATCTGAGGTGTGGGAGACAAAGGGAGATGGCCAACCTCTTCTCAGTGATCTGTGGGGACAGGACAAGGGGCAGTGATCACAAACTGGACCACAGGAGGTTCTGCACCGATGTGAGGAAGGGTTAGGGTGATGGAGCACTTAAACAGGCTGCTCAGGGGGATTGTTGAGTTTCCTTCTCTGGAAACATTCAAGACCCATCTGGTCACCTAGCTGTGTGACCTGCTCTAGGGAACCTGCTTTGGCAGGGGATTGGACTCAATGAATTCTCAAGTCCCTTCCAACCCCTACAAGTCTGTGATTCTGTGAGAAGCACTTCAGCACTCGCTCCAAGCACTGCAGAGAATGCTGTCACTTCCATTACTGCTGTCACTTTGCCTTATCCAACTATTGCCTTGCATGACCAGTAGCCATGCAAAAGCTGCTGTCTCTTCTGACAGCTTCTTTCAGCCCAGTGACAAGTGTTGGCATCTTGCCCAGATTATATGGCACCTCATGAGCTCAGCACAAGCCATGACATGCTGGTTTCTCCTCAGCCACATTATTCGAAATCTGGGGGGCCACAATTCTCCTTAATTTGTCTCCTTGATTTGACTCATCTGTCTTGACAAACTTTCTGTTTGGACTCATATAACCCCCAATGAATAAAAGAGTAAGAAGAAAGAAGCTCTCAGTGCTCTGTAAGGGAGATTCACTGCTCACATCAACTGTGTTTTCATCATGAGAAGAGGAGCAAACACCACCTCCTGCATTCCAAAGGGAAACACAGCTCATTGCTTGTGGTACCCCAAGTCTAGAGAGGTAAGCAGGGTTCAGGAAACCTGAGGGCTTAAAAAAAAACAGTAAAAACTTCTAAAAGCACTGTATAGCTCTGCCACTACTCACTTAACAGGAGCTACTGATGGCCAGGTAACCAGATTGTCAGTGCCAAGCACTGTTAGTCCAAATACTCCTCTCATAACAGTAACAGAAACCATTGGAGTGGGTTTCCTTCCCTCATATACGGAAAACCAGATCATCTTAAGCAACAGTGGGAATACTAGCAAAAAATCTGANAGCCTCACTGAGAAATGGGCACTGCATAGGCAAAGTACACTCAATTCACCCCCCTCTAAGTGTATGGAGCTGTTTCTGTATGAGGAGTCAACTCACCTGGAGCCCAAACCACTTCATCAGCCAAGTAGCAAGAGCCTTCATTCAGCACTTCACCTTAAAGAAACCCTCATTCTGGAAGTGAGCACAGACAGTGGGAAGTACCAAGCCTTCAACACCTGTAACTGTTCTGCTGTGACAAAAACTATGACAGAGGCTAAAAGATCTTTTATAATGCGGGATCCACAAAAAGATTTATGCACTTCAAAAGCAGTCTAAGCAAGAAGCTTTTATCTGTGGCTTTCTCTCTGCCTCCCTTTCTCATCTTCTTCACTGTAGATCATGTGGAAATTGCTGTGACCTGTGAAACAGATCAATGAAGAGGGAATTTAGGGGCCAGCATAAGGATAAAAGAGGACACAAAATTATGATGATGACCTGCTAAACCATCCAAAGAGGTCAAAGTGAGAAGAACAACTTTATCTTTTGAGGCTGCTTGTAACCACAGGAAGCTCCATTAACTCCTGACGGTGCATCATAAAACATTAGCTCTTGCGCTGTGGGATGGATGTAGAACAGGCTCCCGCCAGGAGAGACAACAGCCACTGTGCAACAACCTTGGCACTGGCACTGGGGCACAAAGATGCTCAAATTTATTGGCAGAATTTAGTCACCCGAGAACATAGTTGTTGCAGAGGCAGGCACAGAAACCAGAGTTACTATCAAAGAACTGTCACAGGCAGCAGAACCCCCAGTCCTTCATAAGCGTAATCTCAGGCTTTGCACACATGCTGAATATGACATTATTATTTATTTGGAGCCCAAGACTGATGGGACTTGCTGCTAAAGTCTCCATAAGTAACACACCAAGACCCCTCATTCTGAACCCTTTGGTTTAAATCTAAGACATAAAAGAGACTGTAAATGCATCTTTCAGGAAAGGCATTGCATAGGCTCAGCCTGTAGCTGTGACAGTTCATGACATATGGTTAAATAAATTCTCATTCTGGGAGAATCGATTATCATAAACTGAACCATAACTAAAAATTCACCAAGATAAACATGTCCTTTGGTTCCTCTAGGTTTCCACAAAACCCCTCCAGGGATTTTCTGCATCTCAGATCTTCCAATATTTCTGTTTAAAAGCTGAACACAGGAAAAATATTTTGGAACAAACTGTGCAAACAGGATACACCTAAATTACATCAATTCGTTTTGATGTTGAGCCACAACAGCTTCACAGAAATCTGTGTTACTGAACATTTGGACAAGCTCTAGGGGAGATGCAGGTATATTAAGATAAATTTATTTGCAACTACCTCTTTCGAACACATCATCTGATGGGTTCAGAAGAACACCAGTGCAGCTGTGGTTAAAAAAAAAATCCTCATTAGATATATCATATCACAGATGTCTGAAGACTTTAACCACGATCCCATTTTAATCACCCCTCTGGTGTTTTTCCCTCATAATGTAGATCTAAAACCATGCAAACTGCCTTGTGAGCAGGCTGAAAAAGCAAGATGCACTTATGTTTTATCAGTGAAGTTTAACTGCAAATTCCACATTGGCCATCCCTGCCTGTCTTCGCAACAGCATGTTTATCCTGTGCCTCCTTTCAAACATTTCCTATTGACAATCATCTTTTCTATATATGGGCTCAAGAACTAAAACAGCCCTTCAGAAATTAAAAATTTATTTTAGCTCCAGAAATCTGACTGTGCATGAAAATAAAAAAAAAAAAAAAAAAAAGAGTAAAAGAAAACATCTCTATCTCTAAAGGCTGCTTTAAACATGAAAAATATTTGCAGCCTTTTTTTTTCCCCCTGCTTGGTTGTTTTCCCATGGCTTACGTCTTTTTGCATTTCTCAGAGTGACGACAGTCATTTTCTGAGATACAATTTGTCTCACAGTGGCTGTTGGGACTGGCTGCAAAGGTCTTCATAACTAACTCCCCAAGACTTCTCATTACAAAGCCTTTGGTTTAAATCTAAGACATAAAAGGAAATTAGTTAGGCAGATGCAAGTCAGACGTTAGCTGCGGCTTATTAGAAAAATATTTTTTAATAGTCTTGACAGGAATGAAGTTCATTATCTTCTAACCCACAGATGACATTGGCACAAAGCATAAAGGATGACAGCAGGGTTACAACAGGCTTGCTTACTTTCGTGGTTTTGACTGGATTCAGTAGGTCTTTGGGTGTAGAGGTGTCAGAGAAAAACTCAAGCGAGGTTTAGCTTATATATTCATACTGCCTGTGTGTTCCATCATGATAATGCGCAAAATGGGGTGAGGTTACCTTACAGCACTCCAATTTAGGAGTCCCCAGATCCAGACTCTGTGTCACGCAAGTTCCCACCATCCTGCAGCAAGGACTTCCTTCACACAACCCAGATCTCCAGTCCATCCATGTTTTCCTTGACAGACAGCTGCCAATTTATATGAAAAAAAATAGCGATGACAAAAGTTTTTGAACACCTGGTAATTATTGTAGCCCTCGTTCTCCTGGCAACAGCAAAGTGTTTTAGATTGACCAACAAAAACAGGAGGCACACAAAATTACTGGATGCCATCCAAAATGACAGTCTTACATACCTGGATCTAAATCCAGCAAAACTTTTGAGTCCTCTGCCCTCCTTTTGCTTCCTGAGCCCTATCCGCAACCTCCACAGGGCTTTACAAAACCCATCACTTTCAGGTGTTTCCACCTACCTTCAGGTGTTTCCTGTCTTCTCCTTGTAAGGGGAACTGCAACAGATCCTCACACACAAATATTCATTTCCTCTAGCGGTTTCTTTCAAAATATCTGTGACTTCATCATAGAACATTTGTTTTTCCTTTTCTTTCCAAGGAAAAGGACTCAGGAACTGTGTTGCCAGCTGAGGAATTATGGGTTATATATATTCTGGCCTGTAGCACTGGGAGAACTAGGTTTTTTTCTTTCTTGGAAGGTACCTGTCTCCCTGAGTATGAAATCATGAGGCAGATACCCTTATGGCATAATGGATTAAACAATACCACATTAGAAGGTTAAGAGCACCCACCTTCCTTTCTTTCTTTTCACAGGGCCTCTTGGAAGTTCTGTTGTTCAATAAAGCCTGCAAGAAATTCATGTATCTCTCCCACGAGGGTTAGTCAACAATTATTCCACTTCCAAGAGAGATTTATTTTGAGTCAATGTTTTTAAAATCTATCTGTTCATCAGGCTTACTCATGCATTACGGATGATTTTCAGTGTTCAGTAGAAACTCCTGAAACAAGGAGCAATTAGAAACATCTGATTTCATGATGCATTTTCCTTCCAGCAAACAGAGCAACTGTTTCCACAAGGAAAATGCAAAGACTCTCTGTCTTCCAAGCAGTTATTAAGCGTAGAAAAGAAACAGCTAAATTTCAAAGGCTAAACTAAAACAATAACTTGGCTGGCAATGAAAGTTGTCAAATGACTGAATTTGGTTGTACAACAGTTGAATAAACACAGACATTTACTCAGCTAAGTGAAAAACAGCCAACAGTACAAGCAGCAGCACCCAGCCAGGAGGACAGGTCAGGAAGACCCAGCTTTGCCCTTGGTTTCTTGCCTAAGTGGTGTGAAATGATGTAAAGGACTGCTGAGTGTTATTTAAGAATGAACATCAAGAAGTTAATGGTAGCTTTTACAGGTACTAAAAATTAAGCACATGTTTAAGTGGTACATTGATGGAAGGCCTTAGATCTGCCAGAATTGATGGGCTGCTGCCATGAGCCCATCTCCTGCCTCTGATCCCTACCACAACCCGTGGCCCCAGCACAGCAGCAAAAGGAGAAACACATAGGTATGTGGGCGTTCAAACAGCACACTCAGATATGGATCTAAACATAGGGGATGCCTATCTTGGTGACAGAAAAGCAAAATATTGTCTGGCCTTTTTCCTTTGCATGCAACAATCAGCTCACCAGCTTGCTGCAGTTTATCGAAGATCAGAGATTAAAGGCAATTTAGAAACAGATTTTATCCCTAGCAAGAAAATAAACACTGAATAGCACTTTCACCAGTGTTTCAGCAACACTGAAAACAGTTAAAAAATAAGCAAAAGAGGTCTCAACAGTGTCCTGTCTTTTCTACATACTGGTTAATGGCTTCTGACACTGTGATTTCAGAAACACAGCCTGTAACTATTAGTTATAAAAACACAGCTTTTCTTAGGCAAATTACACAGATGAAAAGGAGCTAATCCACAAAGCTACACAGATATGACACTGCACTTCTCATTGAAAACACAAAAGAGGGCCTGGCTAGGAACAGTGGAAAACTCAGCTCCGTGGTTTCTTGCCTGCTGTTTCTACTTGCTACAACCAAGAAAAAGACACACATGGGGCAAAGGAAACAATCTCTGGTCGGGGACTTGGGGAAACCAGTTCTTACATCCTCACCTTTTTTTACTCTGCCACATAGATGCAGAAACGTTACACCATTCAATAGATATCCTATTTTCTCCTCCTCACTTTCTTTTGTGGTTTTATTTCATTGCTGTCTTCTCCAGAGGCAGAGAACCAACCCTGTGGACACATGGAGCCAGGTAATGTTCACTGGTGAACAGTTGGTCTTGCGGACAAGTGTTCTGGAGGGGGAAGTGTCAGCACAATTCACCAGCAGCAAACAAACAGGACTAATGGGCAAGGACTAGACACAATACATACTTCTTTCTCACCATCACTGAGAGAAAGAGCCAAAGGAAAGTAAAATGGAAACAGGCAGTCACCCAGGGTGCTGAAATAAATATAATACTTTAAAACAAAGAGAGAGGGATGGAGAGGGGTGGGGGTGGGGAGAGAGATATAGTAATTAAAAAAAAAAAATCAAAATGGATTATCTTCACAAAGACTCCAGCACTGCCTCATCCAAACACAGGGCTGAGTTTTAAGTTTCTTAAAATCAGTCTGGAAATGCTAAACAAATCCATCAGCAAGGTGTAATTCTGCAACAGTTTCTGCAATGGGAGCCATGGGGACAAACATCTTCATCGACTGGTAGGTGGAGAATAAGACACTTCTTAAGGCCTCCTGTGATGGGGGGCACCAAGAGCAGCTGTCAACTGGACTCAAGACTCCCAGAGAGCTTTTCAATTCCTGTACCCTGGCAGACACCAGTGCCCAACTCCTCTACACATGTAGCATCAAGTTTAGGCAAGTTTAGCATAGCAGCATCCAAAATGAACCCAGGCTTTCCTCACACGACAAAGAGGAAGTGAGAGCCCTCCTGGAGAATTCACAATCTATATGTGTGAGTGGCATTGTAGTTCCTCAGTATGAGCAAGGGAAGAGTCATCCAACACTCCACAGTGAGCACCATTTGCTTTTTGCTACATCATATTCTTTATATTCTGGGAAAGTCTTACTGAGCCTCAGGAGTGCCAGTGCTTTGCCCCTTCATTATTGAAAAGGAGGCAGAAGGGGCTGTTCTGCTACCCAAATCAAGTCTTGGGTTCTGCAGCTGAAACATATTAACATCACCTAGAATCCTTCCCACTTGCTTGTACTGCTTCGTACCCTGCTGGTTGGCTTAGTACCTGGGTGTTTCAAAGGAGTTTAACAGCTTCACCACTGAGGTAGGGAACTAGACACATCCCCAAAGAGAACTGGGACACAGAAGGATTAAATGTCTGGTTTTATAGTGCATGGGACTATGTGGCACAAACCCGTGGCTCCTGAGTGCGAGCCTCATGTAGTCACAGCACTATCACCATGTAACAGCAGTGAAGTAATGACATCAACAATGAAGTCACGATCTTCTGGTGATCTTTTTCTATCTCCCTGATGTAGAGGCCCTTCCCTACTCAAGTCTTCAGCCTCTGTGTATATCACCACCACCAAGTCATTCTTCTATATAAACAATAATTTATTCTTACAGGATGGCTCTGTCCTATTTAGACTGTAGGCTTTTCAGAGCTGAACCAGACAACATTTTCTATCTTGTCCCGCATACTGTGAGCACCAGTGGAGATGTTTCAATCCTGTTGCAGTGCTCAAACAGATAGCAGCCACAGAAATTAAGGGGAGTTATGCAGATGAATCCCTTAGTCATCCATTTATGCTTCCCATTCCTCATAAATCAAAGGACAGGAAAGCAATTTAATCAGAAATAAACACAGAATTAGCAGCACAATTTAGCTCTTTACGCTGTTTCCTTGTTGCTTTTGAGAAGTAGAGTCAGCAAACAACCAAACAGCAAAAGAAAAAAAGTAATGAAAAATTTACAACCCCACTAGTATCACTGTGCTGCAGATTTCATGAAGTCCTGCTCCAGCCTGAATTTCTTCCAGTTTTGTGCAGTCTGGTTAAATTACTGCATTTTTCAATTTCTTAATAAGGATCTGATGCTAGTTGTATTACTGCCAAACTATGAAATCGCATACTATACTTAAATATTTGGTTTGTACAAGTACGTGGTCCATTTGCTGTGTATGATGTGGCTGGATCTCCCATACTCAGCATTCTGTTGTGATGCGATATGCAAATGTGGTTGTTAAAAGAATCACAGAATCACAGAATCACTTGGGTTGGAAGAAACTTTTAAGACCATCGAGTCCAACCACAGCCTAACCCTGCCTAGTCCACCTCTAGATCATGTCCTTAAGGACATGACATGGAGGTCATACTGATAAAAATATAATAATATATTTTGTAAAAATACAATAGAAATGAGCAATGGCAACAAAGGGGAAAAAGCAACCCAACTATACAGAATGGAGTAATTAACAACACAGAAAGCATTAGTGGAAAGATTAAAGAGGCTGCAGCCTTTGAAAACAGTGCTTAATTATGGCCGTCCCATTCTGCAAAAAATGCAGCCAGGACAGAAACCACGTTGTAATGGGAAAAAAAAAAAAAAAATGAAAAAAAAAAATTTTGGTAGCACAAAGGGTTGGTAAGATTCAAAATATTGAAAGAATAATTAATGATAGGTTAGATAAACAAGAGATATATGAAAATAAAAAAAACTCCATTAAATTAGCCCTCTGAAAACACAAAAAACGGGATATACACATAAACTAATAAAAAGGAATGGCAGAAGGTTTTCCGTGACATTATCCTGGTGAAGATGCTGTCATCACAAAGGCTAAATATCTTTTTAAAGTTCCAAAAGACAAAAACCAACCGAGAAGCCTTTAAGTAATATTGGGCATGCCAAAGTATAGATCAGTGATGCAACTTCCCCTCTAGTAATATTATTCCATAGTGACTATTGGTGGTCCTTCCCCTACAGCACCTTCCCTCTTCCAAACCCCTACAGCACCTCCCAGTGGTCCCAGACAAAGAGCACCACGCCAGTGTGAACCCTTCCAACACCACCTATTTTACAGCAAGTCTTACTAACTACCCCTGGCAACTGTACTCCTTGGTATGAAAAAATGATCAATCTGCATCAGGGTTTATACCAATGAGATGCTCAACAGGCTAACTAATAAATACCCTGCAAGAGGCTTGCAATGAGGAGCACGTATGCTGACCGGCCATGAGTCCCCATGCACACACAATGCTTCAACGTGCTCCATGTCCTCCGGCGCACATGATGTCTCCAACAACAATCACTTAGAGAGGTGGTTGCTCCTAGAGCAGCTCTTTGCTTTCCCCACACTCACTGATGCTGCTCCACACTCCCGGAGAGTCAGTATCCATAGCGCCTGACTCCTGTGAGACTTCTCCAGAAATTACCCTACTACATGTAACATGCTTAAAAATTAATTAATGCTCCTCTGCAGTAAGATGCCATAATTAAACTCTCTTTCCATTTAAGACTGAATTTAAATGAGGGCTTGACAGCATTGCAGTACAGTGACTTTCACAAAGGCAACACTGACCTGAGAACTTTGAGATGGGTTTTGAACATATCATTGCCAAAGGCTTCCCACATCAAGATTGTGGCCTTCAGCAATATCCATTTATAACCACACCAGTTTTCAGTAATATTGGCTGAAGCTCATGAATGTGTGATGATAGCAATCTCCTCAAGGAGAAAGTAGAAGTGTCTGGGATTTTTTTCCTCCAAACCAATCCTCACACACACAAAGCAGCGACCCAGCCTTCGTGACTGACAATGGAGAAGAATAAGATGACATTTCCTGACCTTTAAGAAGTATTATTGATCAGCATTTGCTTACTAGCTAGCTATAAAGAAGAAGAAGAAAAAAAAAGCAAGATGAAACAGAATATTTTGCTCTTTGTGGAATAAAGCACTGTCCCATTCTCAGTGCCATGGCTACATGTCCTCAAAAGAATAGGGAAGCCATGTCTGCTTCCCACTGGAGGGCTGGAAATATGTGACATCAGGTTGGACATGAAATGTACATACATTAGAGAAAGGGATTTATTAGCTAGGTTTAAAGAAGAAAGATCAGGTTTTAGTCAGAATGGACAACACACTTTTTTAATTTTTTACTTTTTTTACCTTCTTTTTTTTTTTTTTGAAGGCTGAATAAAACAGCAGTTTAAAGCAGATGGTCCAAAGTCCCATTTGACTCCATATATGCAATGTAAACACATCTGTAAAGTCAGCCACACTAAAAAAAAATTAAGTCTTTGGTGAAGGTGGAGCATGGGACTGAAGTTTACAGGAAGACATAAAGATAGCTTTGAATGCCCTACCATGGGTCCTGATCCCACTGCGGACAGAGCAACGAGTTCATCAGTACTGACAGGCTCTCCAGGTATTCAGCCAGGACCTACACAAACTTTGCAACTTGCACTAACCCCTACATAATCACAGTTTATCCTCTCCACACACAAATTGAGCCAGGTAAGGGCCACATGGTGCCTGCACTGATTGACATGGACATAAGGAATCATCCTCAATTCATCATCCAAGAGGGCACTAACACACTGAATCACATTTGGGGCTTTAATACACATTCAGCTCCCTGCAAAGGCAGTTCAAACAATGAGAAAAGCCTCAGAGAAAGTAAATGACTAATTTTTTTCTCATTAAGACTAACTTCAGCTGAAGATGAAGCTGACTGGAGATTACTCACAGTTGCTCCCAGGGAATGTCTATTCTCACAACACTGCACTTTAGCAAGTGAGGTCTTGTGATGGGTCCTTTAACGTCACCATGGCACTCACCATGCTCTAGGCATACTCTCGGCACTTGTTGACACAAACAAATGGGTAGAGGTTTGTACGAAACATCAAGCCTTAATGCAAACTTTCTCCACACTGGCGTTGCCTGCCAGTATCATATGATGATTCTGAGCCCTGGGAACAGACTCACCCCAAAGACATCAAGGCTTTAAGCTAGCAGACAAGACAAGGATTTGGGGGGAGAAAATCTGGGCAGGATGTAAGAACAAGACTTCATTTTTTGATGGGAGAAACTGGGGAGTGGGAAAAGGAAGCAGGAAGGTCCTCCAATCTCCTTATCTGGGCAGCCATAGGAACAGTGCTTAAGGGAACACATTTTGTCTTCTGTCCCCAGCTCTTCTCTCATGCGTGTATCCAGATTATGACAAAATAATTAGGTCCTTGTAGGAGTTTGGCTTGACTAGAATATTCAACTCCTTCCTCCCACCCCTGCCCGCTACTACCCAGTTTCCCAGTATAAGCTGCGTCCATAGGCAGAATCATTCACCCACGTGGCTCTCATGGGGATGCTGCAAGTGGTTTGCAGAGACAACAACTTGTACAGGTCAGAAATATGGGTTTCAACTATCCCAATAAGCATGTGCTAGTGAGATCTCATTTCCTAGTAACAGTTATACTATCAGGATCAATAATTCTAATTTTTTCCATATTTTTAGGCCTTCATTACTCCATACCACTCAGTTCCTTGAGNACACACAGACACACATATTTATACAAATGTCTTGTATTGCTATATTTTGTATATCTACTATTGTATTTTAACCAAGCTACATGCCAGGAAAATCAACATCAGTAGATATTTTAAAGTACAGAAACAACAGTGTGGAAAATTGAGAAACAATATTCACCTCACACGTGGTGGGCTGAAATACCTGGGAGTGGTGTTAACAAGTACCCTTGCCCAGGAGCTCTCCCAAAGGGACTATCACTTTGCATAAGCTAGACACTCTGACTAGATTTGCAACATAGAACCTAAACTGATGACAAAATCTGTGGACTTACAATTAGTTTTCAGTAGTTCGTTCCCCCGTTAAAATCTCCGCAGTTCCTTGTTATGTCTCTATGGCTGTTCCCAGGAATGTCCTCTTTATTCATATTTTTAATGAAAACAAGTTCTAATGGGACTTATCGCTGAGCAAGGGTGCAGAGTCAGTAGCCCCAAGGAGCTAAAACCTTCTCTGGTGGTATCCCTGTCAGAACAATCTTACACATTCTGGCTGATTTCCTAGGCAGACACCTAGAGAGATGTACGTCTGGGGCTATGTTAGTCCTCAAAACCCAGTGGCTCCCCAGCTGAAGGTGTCAACACCATACCAGTAAATATCATTTGTGAAGGCTGTTTCAGTGACTATTCACTGGGCCGTTAGGCAACACGCTGATCCAGTGAGGATATCTCTTCTGTGTCTGTAAGAAAATCACATCTATGGATTCATCTTCTCCTCTCAGTAACATCGTTCCCTTTCTGGTTTCCCTCCTTCCTCTAAAAGCTTATTAAGTATCTTTTTTTCCATCTTCATCCCATTAAATTCAGATCACCAAAGATTATTCTTACACATCTCAGAGGCACCTAACAATACCTGATTCCCAATATTTCCGTTACCTTGTGTCTTAACAAGATGGCTCACATATTCAAGATTGGTTTTAATTAACTAAACAAAGAAAATAATATTTGGGCGGAAAAAATCAAGATTTGGCAGCACCTGTTCAGTGGATGACTATCACATTTAGGTTCCTAATATTTATGTTCACCTATGCTGTGCAGGTTTATAGCCTCCTGCACATACTGTTACTGACGAAATAGGTATGCAGGACTGTCACTTTTTACACAAATCCGTAGAAACTCAGAGCCTAAATCAATACAGAACTAATGGAGAAATTATATTCTTACTTCATGGTCACACTGACTGGAAGGCAAACAAAAAGTGGGATTTAAAAACCTTACAACAAGAAGCTGGAGGTAGCGCAAGTAGCCCAGGTTTCAGAGAGAATCTATGTACCCAGTACATCACCTCTGACTCACGACACCTCTCAGCATGCAGCACTCTAAAAACACAACTGATGGGAGGCAACCAGAGAAGTGCTCTAGAAACATAACGAGGGAAGAATTAACAGAGAAGGTGGCAGGGAACACAGGTTTATCCCCTGTGGAAAGGAAAGGGAAAAGGTCACTATCAAGCGACAGCTATCACAGGGATTTTCACCCTCAGTATAATTTGTGCATGAACTTCCTGACTTCTGCAAGCCAGCACAGATACACAGTTCCCAGCAGAAACAGCAAAATACTACCAAATTATAATGGTTGGCACCATCTTTAAATCAGTGGTCAGAGCCAGAGTGATCATTCTGGAAAACAGATTCAGGCCTCCAGCAACTTCACCCCATGGAGAGTTTGAAAGAAAGTCTGTAGAAAATGTATCAAAATTACATGAAGACTCCCTGTTAATTTTTCTGTGACTAAATTAGTTATACAATAACACGCTTAAATACAGACAAGGCTTTCAGTTAGGTGTATTTTGCATACCTACACTGGTCTCATCAGTCTTTATAAATATTTGAAGTGTGGGAGACAAATGGAGATGGCCAACCTCTTCACAGTGGCCTGTGGGGAAAGGACAAGAGAGAATGTTCACAAGTTGGACCACAGGTGGTTCCTCGCCAGTGTGAGAAAGAACTTCTTCATGGTGAGGGTGACAGAGCCCTGGAACAGGCTGCCCCGAGGGGTTGTAGAGTCTCCTACGCTGGAGATATTCAAGACCCATCTGGATGCCTACCTGTTCGACCTGCTCTAGGGAACCTGCTTTGGGAGGGGGGTTGGACTCAATGAACTCTTGAGGTCCTTTCCAACCCCTACAATTCTGTGATTCTGTGATCTGTACCAAAGAGAAGCATTTCAGCACTCGCTCCAAGCACTGCAGAGAATGCTGTCACTTCCATTACTGCTGTAATGTAACTACCTTTCAAGACCAGTTTGATCTAAGCTTAGAACCATTTATGATGGCTGTCCTCATGCATGCTCCTAAGCACAGCGTGGCCAGAACCCAGGCTCCCTCATACTCTCCTTAGGGAAACAAAAATCCAGGAGACTCGCAGATGAAGAGGGAGTGTTGAATGTGTTGTCTTCTGGGCATGACAAAGTCCTGCTTTTGGATGGTGCTGGGAAAAGAGTATAGGCATTTCCAGGGTTGAACTGAAGATCATTGGGGTGAAGAGAAAAATGGAAGTGAGGAGCAACTGAAGCCTGTCCGAGACAGCATGGCCCAAAAGGAGCAAGGCCGTGGAAACTAGCCATTCATGGATTAGATGGGTACACACTTCACTGGGTTAAAAACTGGATGACAGGGCCCAGAGAGTTGTGGTGAATGGAGTAACAAGTCCTACAAGGAGCAGCTGAGGGAGCTGGGGCTTCTTAGTCTTGAGAAAAGGAGGCTGAGGGGACACCTTATCACTCTCTACAAGTACCTGCAAGGAGGATGCAGAGAGGTGGGGGTTGGTCTCCTATCTCGGGTAACGAACGATAGGACAAGAGGACATGGTTACAAACTGCACCAGGGGAGATTTAGGTTGGATATCAGGAAAAAATTCTTTACTGAAACAGCTGTCAGGCATTAAAACAGGAGATAGGAAGTTCCAATCTCCTTAAATATTTAAGGAGATGGTGGAGTCACCATCTCTGGAGGTATTTAAAAGGCATTTAGATGATGTACTGAAGGACACGATCTAGAGGTGGACTAGGCAGGGTTAGGTTGTGGTTGGACTCGAAGATCTTAAAGGCCTCTTCCAACCCAAGTGATTCTATGATTCTATGTGCACCCCATCGGCTGAACACACAACCGCTCTGGTCCCAGGGGTGATGACTGGGAGTGCAACACCAAACTTCTGCAGGGGTCCTTTGCACATAAGATTCACTACATTTACAGAGCCCTGTAATATTTTTTTTCTCATTTCTTTCATGGTATCTGTGCACAAAACTGTAAATTACTGTTTTGATATAGACTCCTTTACTTTCGCAGTGAAGCTGAATCCCACAACTCCCCTTGAAATCAGTAGGTCTAACTCATTAAATAATGCACTTCTCAGCCAGAGCAAGCACAGCATAATCTGCCTCATTTGATGAGTTTAATCAAAGTTTTCCAAGTGGGATATGCAAACTGATTATCTGCTCTACAAACAGAGTTTTCCGTGGGAGCAGAAGGCATTAAATGCTCTGAAATATGATCAAATGTCCAAATCTTGCTTCAAGTAGATTTAATTCTTTCTTCTTAAAAAAATAAAAAAAAAAACATGGTTTGTATTTTGTTATTTTTTTATATACAGGTTGGCTATATTATTTTTAATATCTCTTCTCAGTAAATATTTAAATAGGGTTCTTTATCTTCTTCCTATACAAATAACGCCAAAACATAAAAAACCAAAACAAAACAAAAGGGCTGGACTCTGCATACCAAGTCAACCCCTACTCTCAAGGAAACTTGGCTTGCCATACTATTTTTCAGCACATCCCTTTCCTTCCAAATTTTCAAGAGCTGAATAAAAATGAGAAGCTAGTATACAGCACAGAATAAAGAGAGATTGCTCTGTAAATGTTCTTAGAAATGACAATGTTTCACACAAATCAGCACCACTTTAACAAACACATTTTTTCTTCAGCTTCAGTCTGTATATTTGGATTCCACACCAGCTTGTGGACATTTTTCAGATTAATCTCCCTGAATCTTTTGGCCACGTAAGTTCAGTGTACAATAAAGACTCAGAGGAGTCCCACAAGGTTATGGCTCTCCCTGAAGAGCACAATCCAGCTCTAGTTTCAGAAGAAACAGGGTAGGGGTCACATTTCTGGATGTGCACATGACAGATCTGTGGTCACCCAAGGAAAACCCTGCACGCTCTTCCAGCAGTGTTTTAGCCCAGTTGTGCTAAAGCACCTCTATCGCCAAGATACACAAGCGATAAATGAAAGTTTAGGGTTTAGAATTGTTTATTTTCTTAGGACACAGAGTAAGTATTCAACCCACTGCACCCTTCTAATACCTTAGAGGGAAAAGAAGTTTATTCTCTTTGTCTTCTATACCATTTTTTCCTCGAATTTCTGAAGGAGAAACATCTCCTCTGCTGGAATAAGGCCAGCTGCAGTTACTATCTCAAGAATGCTCCCTGTTTGCATGCATTACTGTAAAAGATAGCATCCCTTAAGAGAGATAAGACTCTAGGCTATGAATCTGATGCTTCTTAAAGCAGAGGGCATCACGCCTCTGATACATAGCTTGATTTCAGCAACTTCTCCCTAGATCATAGATTAAAAGAAAAACATGGTGAACCACTAGTCTATTGAGGACATACATCAGTGCCTTTAAAACACGTAAGTGCCACTGCCTTTCTCAGCTGCTACATTTCATAGCACTCGTACCACACGTACTCCTTCCCCCAGGCTCAGATAATAACCCCCAGGTTCAGATAATACCCCCCAGCCCTACATCACAGCAGCTTTTGTTTGCTTTTCAGAAGAAAGCACTTGGCGAGTCAAACTTTTGCCCTTGTCTGAAACCTCTGAGTTCTCCATTTCCTTGACTCTATACTGATGGAGTATTTTGACATGGCCAATTCAAACTACAGTTCATAGGCTATGGTAAATTTGAGCTTGATTCCACCACTGAACTCTCAAAATTTAATTTTCTTATCTCTAAACCACAGAATTATGAATTAACCAGATTGTGGAGCATTTATCTTACATCAAGATGAACTAGAGATCTGAGCAACAATCTTCCTGCTTTTTCTACTAACACACACAAAGAAATCTGTTGACCTGGTATTTAGAGCATTCTTCATTTTCTGCCTGCCAGTCACAGCATTCCTTGGAGACTTTATTTGTTATTATAATTGAAAAGTGATTTTAAAAATCTCTGGGAAAAATGCCTGTGCAAAGTCCATATGGATTAAATGATTCAATACACATATTTTTTTTTCTCACAAAAGTAAAAAATTTACTTATCTCTCATTATTAATTTTTAATCAAGACTTCTTCAGGAGGCTGAATGAAGCCATTTTCTGTAAAGCTGGTTTTGCACCTCCTCCTTAACAAAAGTTTTACATGACAATACATTCAAACACAGCTGAAAATGCTCTATTTTATTGGGACTAGATGCTCAAAGTTTTGATTAGGCATGGGCATCTGGGGAACAGCAGGAGAGGGATGTTAGGCACCTTCATTAACACCTCCCAGCAAAACACACCAAGACAGATGAAAACATATGACAGCAGAGCTATACAGGCACATTGCTATTGCCTAGATAAATTACTCGAGCTGAAAACACAGAACTTGAGGCACTTAGCTGAATTATACACGCAGTATCCACCTGCTACCTATTTGCATGTATGGACACATATGCATGAAATGCACTTTCATAAAATCTTTTCCCTAGAGCTTTCCATTAGATTTGCTGCCAGAGAGCTGCAACGTGACTGCACTGCAGCCATCTGCAGTCACACAAATGCAATCGCTCCAACACTGATAGTTTCATGATACGTTCTCTAGGGTAGAAAGACACCTCCTGATCATCTTAGATCAACCTCATGCTCAAACCAGCATCAGCTACAGCAGGATACTCAGGACCATACCCAGTCAGGCTTTGAGGATCTCCAAGTATCTCCTCGCTCTCTCTGGGAGACCTCTTCCAGCACTGACAACCCTTACAGTGAAAAAGGGGTTTCTTACATTTCAGTGGAAGAATTTCCCATACTTCGCTTTTTGCCCACTGTCACTTGTCACAGGACACAAGAAGAGCCTGGCTCCCTTTTCTTTACTTCCTCCCTTCAGATATTTATGCACTGAGCCTTCTTTTCTCCGGGCTGAACAGTCCCAGCTCTCTCAGCCTGCCCTCACATGTCAAATGCCTCAAGCCCTTCTTCACCTTTGTGAAGGCCCTTTGCAGGACTCACAGGGACTTTTCTACCAGCTGCTTGTTCACTCATGCAAGTCTTCTGCCACATTTACTTGATTTCCTGCTTGCCAGGACAAGCCACTCATAAGTTTGGAGGTGACCCTTGACAAATTGACCAGCTCTCCTGGGCTGTTGGTTATTATTAACCCATGGGTTACTAATGGCAGTGCTAGTCCAGGTCCCAACTCCCCATGCCAAATCACCTAACACTGGCAGCACAGACTGGTCTGCTATAAATGCTGTCTTGGGAAAAAAAGCCTAGAGAAGAGGAGACTGAGGGATGACCTCATTAATGTCTATAAATGTCTTAAGGGTGAGTGTCAGGAGAACGGATCCAGGCTCTTCTCAGTGATGGCCAGTGATAGGACAAGGGGCAATGGGTCCAAGCTGGAGTATAGGAAGTTCTGCCTGAATGTAAGGAGAAACTGTTTCACTGTGAGGGTGGTGGAGCACTGGGTCAGGCTGCCCAGAGAAGTTGCAGAGTCTCCTTCTCTGGAGATGTTCAAGACCAATCTGGACACGTTCCTGTGTGATTTAATCTAGGTGACCCTGCTTGGGCAGGGGGGTTGGACTAGATGATCTTTCAAGGTCCCTTCCAACTCCTGACATTCTGTGATCCTGTGAACAGGTGTCAAACTCAATGTCCAGCCCTCTGGGGCCATCAGCTCACTGCAAGAACAAAGTCATCAACCCTCAAGTGTCCTGAGCTATTCTGAAAGCTGACAATAAAGGTGACGTGAAATTTATCCCACAGACACCAAGAAATTCACACAACAGGGTATATTTGAAGCCCAAGTAACCTAAAATGAATCATATGTGATATGAAGCTATCCATTATTACCATCAAAAACATAATTTCTGCACTGCTTGATGCACTTCTGCACCTGAACATTTAATTTCCACACTGGACATGGTACTAGCTGTACTGATGACTAGATTTGGTATAAAGACAGCTACACCACATCAGACAAGAAGCCTCCCTAGTCCCTTCTCTTCTCTTTGGCAGTCAGCAGAAGGTCCTGAAAGAACATGAGAATATGCTGTTTGTGTCCTGGTTCATCCTGCAGTCAGTACCTCAGGACCTTCCTACATACCTGCAGCTCTTGAGAGGCAACAAATAATAATTATTTTCTTCACCCCTTTATTCCATAGATTTTTCTCACTTCTTCCTTAGTCTCTTTACAAGCCAAATTTCTAATCCAGTTAGCCTTCCCTCAAGAAGAAGATATTCCATTACCTAGGTCATTCCTGTTTCCCTTTTCTGCACCCTCTCCTAGCTTGATTAACACTCTTTTTAGCTAAAGCAATATTCAAGATATGAGGGCAGCGTGTGCTTATACTTTGGCAAAAAGATGTTTCCTCTTCTTTTCTCACCCTCTCTTCTAATTAATCTCTAACAGCTTGTTTGCCTTTCTGACTACTGGAAAGAACTGAGTTGGTGTTTTAAGAAAGCTATTTAGGATAATTGTTAGTAATTATAACCCATGATTGTCTAGGTACAGTGTGGAACTTTTTTTGTGTGTATTACCTGACATTTAGTGACCTGAAGCTTCATCAGTCAGCATAAACTTCTTAATTTTGCCAGTGATCTGGCAATCCTGGATGACTGTACCCATCTGTTCTAATAAAAATATCTCTGAGGTGCTCTGAAGTTATTGAAGCTGTATGCTTGATGACTACCAGCACCAGGGAACTAATAGTCCATTCTCATCAATCCCCAGACAACCACCACCTCTTTACTACAGCCCCTGGAGTTGGGAGGGATCACAACAGCATTTGGGATGCGCTGGCTTACCGTGGAAATCACTCGATATCCACAGCTGAACTGGAATTACAGTGAGAAAGACTTCGCAGAGATCAGTCTGATGTGGCTCTCTCCTGTCATGATGCAGGAGGCTTCTCGGCAAGCTCTAACAACTTGGACTGTGTGCTCACTTGTACCTCTACAGAGACTACGAACCACTCCAAAACTAGGGCTGAATGAAAGGGAAGAACGTAAATATTACTCCTCTGGTACTGCAGCAGCGATTTATTTCCCAAACGTTTTCATATGTCTTGTGCGCGGTTTAAATATATATATCGTCACCTGGGTTTTTTAAGTATTCAATATTTTGTAGAGCCCAGCAGACCTGCATTAATGTCACACCACCTCATCCTGCTCTACAGACTCCCCAGGTAACTACCCTGTTTAATAAGTATTTTTACAAAGTGGTTCTGGGAATACAAGTTCAGCTCCTTTACAGGCAGACATTTCAAAAACAGACGTTCAGCGGCACCCTTGTTGACATACATGAACACACACACACACAGCCACCACTGCAACACTACAATCTGTATGTATGTAACTATATACCAAGTGCTAGAAAAATTCAGTATTTAAAAATACATTTTTGTCTGCCCATTTGTTCTGAGTGTGCCTTACAGAATGTAATTCTAAATCATCTGAATGAGAAGGGAATATCTCCAAGATTTCTTCAACCTTCTTCTTCTCCAATTAAGAAAATTTCATTGATGAAGATCAATGGTCTCCTCAGCAAAACAAGACTGCATAGACCTCTTTCTATTTATTTGAAAATCTACTAAGGAAACCAGCAAAAAATTTCCCCTAGAGCTATCACCAAAAGAAAAATTATCTCCATATGGGGAATTTCATGGTTTTGTGAGCCCATAAAAAGTACATTTACTCTTGTTCTCTATAACATTTACTCTTGTTTTTGGTTTTGGGTTTTTTTGCCCAAAATCAAAATACTGTTTTTGAACATTTTACCTCCAGAAAGAGTTGCTCAGTTGCCAAAAGGGAACCAGCATGAGCTCTGGCTTTATCAGGGAAGTGAAACTTTATTGTGCTCCTCCTACCTTTAAAAAAATTCTGTGTTGTAAAATCTGGCATTGAACAAATTATTGTATATTCTAAATTCCATATCCACCCAGCAACCTTATCTAAGACAACGCAGACCAGGTAGACTTTGAAGCAAAAACTACTCCTGGAGCAAAATCTGACAGTTCTGCACAGCTGGAACAGGTTTGAGCCCTGACTATAAAATACTTTGGAGAGCTTTTCGCTCTCCACGTGGTCTCTAAGAACAGAAAATCTCTGGAATTAATATAAACTTCAAAGACTGGATCCCTGAAAGTTCAGCAATGAAGATAAGAGCTAACAGCAACAACTGTCATCCCCAGTGAAAAGGGTTCTGTGGGACTCCTCTGGGATACATATCCACATACATATATGTACCTCCCCATATCCATAAGCATGTGAAAGATACTCAGAATGGAACTTGTGGCCTCTGCTTGTGGGTCACATCACTGAAGTAGTTGTCAAAGGCAAGAGTTCTAGAATGTATGCCTGTACCTAACCAGCTTTCCTTGGACACACGCCTTATCGCTTACTCTGTATCTCTCTGTATCTATCAGCATTCTGCATCATTGCATTGCCTCTGAACACATCTCACTAGGATATACAGAGCTTTGACAATCTGGAGTTCATAAGACTGCAGACCCACATTTTGCTCTCTCCTTTTGCACAGGTGCACTTGGCCTTCCCAGCGTGTCACCTTCTGTGCTGACCCTTCCGTCCAACCAGGTAGAACATATAGAGTGGAAATCCTGTTGTGTTTCACCACACCCTAACCCCCGCAGGTGACACATCACTGCTCCTTAGGAAAAGAGCACCTTTAAGGAATACGTTTCTTCAGAGCGCCTTGCAAAAATAATCAGCCATGTCGGGGTGTATCTGTGTGATCCACCTGTAACCTGGGCCAAAACCTACAGTCTTTAAGTGGTAGGGCTCCTTTTCTCCTGTGAAAAATACTACTCTTCCTGACAAGAATTAGAACTTTCCAGATCTAAAGAGCTATGGCAAACGCTTCTTAAGATCTCCTGTTCAGGAGCCCAGTACTCCCACTCTCCTTTACAAAGAGCATCTTCTGCTCAAATTAACACTCCAGGCAGACACAAGACACTCATGAGAGCTACATGGCCATGGTGCCCAATGGGAAATAAAGTCCCAGTGGTTACTTCTACCTCCAGAGGAGACCCCAGAGAGCTATTAAACATCACAGAAAACATCACAGATTTCAGCCAGCTCTGGTTTTGATGGAGCACTTTTAACCCATCCTAGGGGAGACCCAAGCCCTACTGCCTTGTCAAGGCAAGCAACTTTGCTGACCCTCCTAAGCAGCAAACACATAGGAGAAACCTTCTCGAGTGATAAATCTAGAGCCCGTGGTTGGGCAGTACCCAGTAGTACATCTAGAAGAGCTGTGCTAAGGCAAACTCTAGGAATGGAAAACATCCAAGCCAGCCTACAGCACAAGGGGACCCACAGTGCTGCCCCTCCAGCAGTACAGAGCTAATGAAAAGCGGTTATATGCTGCCTCTGGCTCTTTTTTGGCAGTCCCCCAAATTCATAATTAAGAATGATGTGAGCGTGATTAGAATATTCAGCAAAATCTGAATAGTTTATGGTTTCTACCAAATTATTTCCCATGAATCCAAAGAGCTCATAAGATCACTCTGAATAATAAAATAAGTTATTCTTATGGGGACAAGGTATCATTATCTAATATTCATCACAACATATATAGTCATCTTACAATTTATGCTGCAGGATTCAAGATATTATCTAACATCCATTATCAGCTATGTCTTGAGCTGCTTATATTACGTTTATTTAAAGTAATTCAGACAGGTGAGAGGATCTACAAAGACGCCATTTTCAAGCAAGCAAATGGGAAAAAAAAAAGGCACCGACTGTTATAAATGTAATAAACTCCTACTGATGTCTCAAACTCATTACAGATCCCTAATGAGTATAAAGGCTGATTACTATGATAAAAGAAATAGAAATAACTTCCTTTCCTTTATAGGAAAAGTAGTATGATATCTACTTGTCTTTGCACCAATCCACCTGACTGTTACTCTTGGCACCTGCCCAACATGCTTCCCNCTCCCTCCCACCCCCAACTTTGTGAAGCCAGCCTTTGAACACAATTTAAGTTATAAAGAACACAATTGGTAGAGCCATATTTACTATTTCTAGGGAAGTAATTGAACTGGTTATTTCCTTTTCAAGTCCAAAAATCAAAGGAATGCTACAGTGCAGTTCCTTCCTCTGGCTTGCTGATAAGAGGGTGCCAACAAGACAAAGTTTGGCATCGTGCAACTGGGTGCCACACAGATTTTAAAATATTTAGTCCAGGCAAAATCATCACCAGGTATGTAAATCGGTGGTAGAACAGCTTGGTTCTTCTATTGGATCGTCTTCTCAACACAAACTATTGCTACCAAAATCACATGGCTTCTTTCCAGTACGGAAAAAAGCTATTTGGCAATAATAATGGTTGGATAAAGCTGATAGGATCCTGACACCAAAATATATATCTGGAAAAGATTTCTTTGGTGACTTTTACCCATGTTTTGTCCCTTGCACATCATCAGAATTTTAATCTTGCCTGAAATTTTCATAGCCACTTTCTTACTGATGGTGCTAAAAAGAAAAACTCTGATGTGGTAGCACAAAAGAGAGGGTGAGGTTTCCCTGGAACCTGTGAGGAGCTGGAGCAATTTCCGCATCTGTACTGGAGTGATTGAAGCAGGCAGGGAGGCTGAGTCATTCCTCCCTTCTTTCCTTGCCACCCCAAAATCCTTCTACTGCCAGTATAAAGCCTTATTTGCCAGTGATGTCAAGATGCCTGAAGAGCAAACAGAGGGGGTGTCCCATACCAAGTGCATTTATTCAGATGATGTCTTTCTCTTTTTGTTGAGGGTTATTTTTTTGTTGGTTTCTTGGGTTTTGCTTGGCTCTTTTTTAAATTATTGTACAACAGAGTGGAGTAAGTGAAAAAGGGATCTTGAGACACTGTTAGCCATCATTTCATGGTTGTTTTCCCAAAGGGCAAACATATAGTTTGATAACACATAATGCTTATATAAATAAATTAATAATTTGATACAGAAATTATATTTCCTCATTCAAAGATTAGTTTTCCTGACTTTGATACCATTTTGAGGGTGAGACACGTGCACCAGGTCCTTCTTAATCTCTAGACACTGCTGTGTTAGAAAAAAAGCTTCCAGCCAAAGAAAATTTTTTCTAAGCCAGAACATAGTAAGTCAAGGATCCAATATACACGGATGGCAGTGCACCTCTCAGTAGCCTCATCTGAAACATTAGCTCTTTAGCTTTCTCCACTGAGTCTAAGAAAATAAAAAAGAATAAAACTTTTGTGGTTTTAAGTGACAAAAGCAAGTATACTGGAGTCCTTTGAAGAACTTCATCCCCTTAAATTTATCATAATGAAACATGTTCACGTGGTTTTACTGATGCATCCCCAGACCAGCAATAAATGGTCCAGAAGAAACAGGACTGAATTCTTGAAGTAGGTGTGAAAATCTTCACTTGTCTGATTTCACTCTATGAAAAACTATCACAGTAAAGAAAAGGGCTGTGTGCAACTGCCTTTTTCTATTTTCAGATACAACATACATGGCACACACAATCAATTTACCCACCCATATGACACCACCCAGTCAGCAGTGCCCCAAAGGTCCTACTGGTGGCTGGCCAGCCCACACAAGGTCTTCACCAGCTCCACCCCATCTGCAGCAGGTGTGTTAGGAGAAGGTGTGGATACCATGGGCCTGCTGTAGCTGAAGGGCTGGGAGGTCAAAGACAGATCTTCATGGTGCCCATCCTGCCAACGACCATCTTGCATGATTTCCTGACAACCATACTAACTGTTGCCTGTCCCATGCTGAAAGAGGCAACTGCTTCAAAACCACTCGCTCCAAAAGGCTTTTGGCAGCTCCCCAAAACTAGCAGCTGGCCCAACACCCTGGAAAGTCCATGGGGCTGCTGGGCTGCCAACACCACCAGTGCCCGAGTACTCTGAACCTGGGATGGTCTGTCACTGCTTCCAAGAGCCATCACCAGAATGAGGAGCAACAAAAATGCTGGTTCTGCTTGGGCATAGGGTGAGGTCACTGAACTGAAGATAAAAAGCATTACAAGGGTGCAAAGGAAGGCCACAGCCCCACAGATGATGCCCCTTACATGATGGAGGTCTTCTGTGCCTGCAGCATAATTTAAAGGACTGAGGTAAAAAAAAAAAACAAACAACCAAAAACACTTAAAGTCACCCTTTTCCCATTAATTCAAGACTTTTTGGTGGGCTGTTTGCAATTAAGGGATAATGCACTTAATTTCTAATTGTACCAATCAGTCTTGGTTTCTAAAATGCCACAGGAAAGTTACTTTCCCTGAATTCCACCCATGTAATTGGCATGCACAAGCCGGCATGCAGGCTGAAATAGTAGAAGCAGTGGGTTTTTCTGATGGAGTCTCTATCTTTCTTCAGTTCCAGGCTGCTTTGACGACAACAGTTCTGGCTGGGTTTCTGGTTTCTTGCTGAACAGTAGTTCTATATTGCAAAGCAATTAAAATATAATATTTTTTAAACAAAAAAATAAAAAAAAACTTTGCAAAGCAAGCTTTTCTTTTATGATGTTCAATCTTCTAAATACAAGAACAAATACCAAAATCCTAGGTCTTCAAATTGCTTTGAAAATATGTGCAGTGACACAAGTCTGGCTATAGCACAGGAAACCAGTCACCCGTGGGGAGAGACACCAACTATTTTGCAGCGAGCGATGTCGTTCAAGTCTTCTGTGTGCCTGACAAAAAAGCCTCACGGTGGTTCTGAGCTGTTGTTATTATTAGGCAACAGTGTATGTACACACCCTCGACACATTCAGCTTGTCAACACATGTCAATCTCAGGAGAAGCCTCAATAGAATCTTTGACTCGCGTGTTCAATAATGGTCTCAAGAGGCAAGAGGGAAAGGGGAGGACAAGACAGCGGTGTACAAACTGCAGAGACCTTGGATTTTGATTCACCCAAAGCAATGAGAATCAGCAGTGGCTTGCTTAATCCTTTATTTCCTTTCCATAACGAGCCTGCCTCTATAAATACAGTTCTCTTGCCTCTCAGCTGTTATCTGCCACTTGGTAAAGCAAACACAATTTCAAATTTGACAGTTTTCTTGTTGTCAATCTCTGTTGTGAAGCCAACTCTCCCAGTGATCTAAAAAGCCAGCGGCTCTCAGCCCTGTTCTGTCCTGGTTACTGTCTTGTCTCTCCAGTGCTAAGACTTTCTCCAACCTGTTGTTTTTTCTAATGCTTCATCTCCCACCCTACAAACCAGAGCACCTCTACTACACCCCACCACACCTGTGTGTCTCCCCTAACCTCAATATGGCAAAGCAATCTAGAAATATTGCAGGACAGCAACACCGCATCCTATAAAGTCTCTTCTACAGCTGATCAGATCTTTTTCCTGACAAAACTTCAACTGTGAAAAATTTTGCAGGATAAGGACAGCCAGTAACTGATTCTACCAGTCACAGCAGCGTTATGAACACCCACAGGAAAACTGCTTGCTGCTTCTGTCAATTTGGGGAGCTGTCACTTCTTAAAATCTGCAGCATATGATCAATGTTAGCTGGGTCTGTGCCATTTTGTCAGAACAGCTATATTTAATAAGAACAGCAGCCACTGTGGATCTGAGAGAGGAGCCATTTACCCCACTTCCAGGCTCCCACAGCAGATGCCTCCATACAGAACAGGAATTGGGCAAATATGCCCTGATACCTCCCTCAGTGTAACTCCCTTCTTCAAACAGCTTGATGTTTGGGCACATCCTCGACCACAAATATGATTACTGCTAAGCAGTAACTTTTACTGAAAAAAACTTTCTGGATTCATGCCTGGAAGTCGGGCATTTGAGAAGGACCTAAATATAAGCATTTTAGCACTGGTGAGTGACCACTACATTTCATGCAGATCCACTTGGGTGCAAGACCACCATGAGAAAGCTTTCTGAACATTCCCAAGGCAGATGCTGATGAAGCCCATCATCTCGAGCTGCACTACCGGGTCGGCCCAGACACATGTGTTGAAACAAAGGAAACATAAGAACATATAGAAAAATTGCACTTAGAGGTGGCAAAGTAATCAAAGATGCATTTTATACACTTAAGAAGCCCAGGAAGTTTATTCAGAGCACTACCATATTATGTAAAACCCAGAAAACATTACAGTACACACACTCAGAAGGCTCCAGACTATCCAGGAATGCAGACTGAAGTAAGGAGATGCAAACAGATCTTAAATGCCTGTGAAGAGAGGGCTGAATCTGCATTTTGTGGGTGTCAACAACATATTGTGCAGCAATGAATGTAACAGAGACTTACTGTCCAGACTTTTGTATATAATGGTAACATGTTTCATAGTAATGGTATTGTAGAATGTGTGTACCAACACATTGTAAGCTTTCCAGTGTGACTATCTCCAAAAACAAGAAGACTCAAGGCTACAAGGAGCCCCAAGACCAGACATGGAGCTGTGGTAAATGAGAACAATAAGGACTATAGGCCATAACAAAAACAGAGTGATAAAGATGAATGGATGAAATAAACAACCACCAGAGTCCTTGAAGGCCACCTAAAGACTGCAGTACACATGCAGGAAAAGGGGGAAACCTATGATAACGAGTTCCCAGAAAACTAATGAATATGTTAATAATTTCTTGGAAAAGTCATGAATATGTGTTTGTAACCTGCATATAAGCTGTGCAACTAACTCATTTGTCATGCACATTAGAAGGAGCAATCCCCCGTGCGCCCAGCACTGCAGTAAAGAATAGATGCTTAACAGTCACAAAGACTACTCAGTCTTGATTTTGGCTTTTCACAACATTACCTGAAAGATTAAAATCTAAGGATCTTCCTTTGTCACCTGTCACTCTTTGCTTGAAGCAAAACTAGGAAGGTATTGGTTAGATTTAATTTCCTAATATTCAATGTATGGCACCTCAGACTTCTTCATTCAACACTAAACACTCCAGCACACTGCCTTTGCTATCCTTGCACTCATCTAAACCATGGAGATTCCAAAAATATCTGCCAAAGCACAGTTATACTCATGGTTGACTCCAGCAGTTACAGGGAGAAACCTCATGTGAACCCAGCACTACAGCAGTTCCCAAGTGCAGATGAAATAAGCAGTGGTGACACAAACACAAGACACGGAACAAGTTTTCCACACAGATTTACTTGTCCACACTCAGTGCTTGCTCTATTCCTCGGGGTAAAGTCCCAGTGAACGTAGAGCAGAGCCAGTGTCACTCTACCCTTACTCCACTTGTGGGTTACTCAGTATACATGTCTCGCTACACCGGAGTCAAACGTCATTACTCCCTAACACACTTGTCTGCATGGCTGCTTCTAGCCCCAAGCAGCTCTCACTAAAGCAAGGTTAATAATGCGTGCAGCTCCTTTGTGACGATATGCTCTGCAAAATGCTTCAAATACATCATCATCGCTTGCTCGCAAGCAGAGCCATTCCAACTACTCCACTTGGTCATGAAAGCACACATGGAGAGACAGGGGGAAAAAAAACATTAAGAAAATGCTTCTGATACAAGGGACTGATGACAAGACATTTCCCAGCAGTCCCTTTTGGACTCCAAAACAGAGAAGCAAAAAAAGCACCAGCTTTAGTAGTGTTAACGTCAGTAAGCTCTGGGAGAGAATCCTGGTAAAAATCACTGGAGACATTCCAATATTTACAGATGCACCTTTCTCCCTTTAAATTAGAAAGTTCAGAAGAATGCTAAACACACAAAGTGTAAAACCTTATTAAAAATATTGTATAACGAGATTAGTCAAAGCTGAATCATGACTTGGCTAAATTCACTCATTATCATTAAAACTGCAAAGCTTGCTCCTAGAGTGGCTCAGGTCTGGGATTTCCCCTGACGACAGTATCAGCAGAATCAGTTAAAAACCACTCCACAGAAAAGTTAACTGAAAGGAAAAAAGATTTCCAATGGTATAGGGGAGGGGTTCAGAGGGGGAAAATTACTGGCTTACAGTCTTAATACATAAGGGGCTATTTTGAGTGGCACTACCTGTTCCCTCTCTTTCTCCCACACAAAGCAATTGCTCTCACACTGAGCACCGCTGCCAAAGTTAACAAGGCAGATCCAAACAAACTTGTTGTTCATTACCTGACAAGTCCAGATCGGTCTATCCCCCTCCTGGTGCATGTGTGTACAGTGGGATGAAGATGATCTAAATCCAGAATGTCACCGGAAGGGACAGAGGTTCCCCCAGCCATGCTCTCCTGCCCCGTGCCAGCGGTTGTGCCCACACGACCATCTAGTCGGCCAGATCCACGAGCTGACAGGCAGTTGAAAATTAACCCTGAAAATTAAGGTTGCTGGCTCACTGAGAACGGATTCAGCTTGCTGCACAGATGCCCATAAGTCAATGCTGGCAGAGGGTAAGGAGCAAAAACAGGTCATGTAGGCAGGCAAAGGGCAGCAGTGGACATTTCAGAGCTGGCAGAGTATTAGATGAGCTTAACCTGTCACCAAGCTACTCCCTGAAATGAATCCCTACATTGTTTTGAGACCTTGTCTTCCAGGCATGTTGGTTTGTGACATGTTTTGCATGAAAATATGTATTTTCTGAACAGCCACAGGTGCCTGCCCAGGGAAGTGGGGGACAGAGCTTCATCTTCCACCCCTAGAAAAGTCCTATTAAATCTCCTATGCTCTATGCCCAGCCATATATTGCAATGACACTTTAAATTCTCTGGACCCCTATAGATTAACACTTGAAATAAATCACTGTTGTAAAGCTTCTCAGACTACACACAAGCACCAATCTTCTTTTTCTTTTTTGGGCAGCTTCTCGTGAAGACATTGTTCTCATGACCACACCTGGTAGGAAGAATCAAAAAGTTTTCCTTGCTTGCTCTTTCCTCTCTGATATATTTGGTTTTAAGTAACTAGGATGTTTGACACAAGTTACACTAAAATGAATACGTAAAATTAGTGCCAGGAGACAGTAAATAAAAAGTTTAAGATTATATTTTCATCACTCTTAAAGGCTGTAAGATTTCCAAATTATGAGGTCCACAGGACACCCATAGCAGACAGTTCAAACAAAAAGCTAGAGAAACGCTTCACTTTCCAACTTCTGAAAATAAAAATAGTCAGAGAACAATTATCAAAGTTTTAGCTACTTTTTCCCTTTGAAAACAGAAGAAAGCAAGAGTTGATGGGTGAGCTGTAAAAATGAGTGATTCAGGCTATACCATATCTCAGAGGAGATAAACCTGAATTTAAAACAGCTTTTTTTTTAAAAAAAAAAAAAAAAGCCATGAAGTTGCCAGCCAACCAGTAAGGGAGATTTTGCCTCTTATTTGATTACTGGCATGAAAGTCACCAAATCCCAACTCTCCAGATGAATCACTGAGAGTGGGTTAACATAAGCCACCACTCTACATTTTTTTCGCTTCTTCAAAGTTATGTTTCACAGTCCAATAAACAAAATTTTTCTTGAGTCATCAAGTAGTCAGCTATCAGCATTAGATCTATTCTCATTTAGAATCATAGAATGGTTTGGGTTGGAAGGGCTCTTAACAATCATCTAGTGCCAATCCCCCTGCCATGGGCAGGGACAGCTCTCACTAGACCAGGCTGCTCAAGCCCCATCCAACCTGGCCTTGAACACCTCCAGGGAGGGGGCAGCCACCACTTTACCTAGGCAACCTGTTCCAGTTCCTCTCCACCCTCACAGTGAAGAACTTCTTCCTAATGTCCAATCTAAATCTTCCAATTTAAAACCATTCCCCCTTGTCCTGTTACTACATTCCCTTCTAAAATGTCCCTCCCCAGCTTTCTTATAGGCCCCCTTCAGGTACTGGAAGGCTGCTATAAGATCTCCTCGAAGCCTTCTCTTCTCCAGGCTGAACAACCCCAACTCAGCCTGCAGGAGAGATGCTCCAGCATCATCTTCGTGGCCTTTTCTACACAGTTTGCTGACAAGTATTAAAGAAGAGCCACTTTTGTGTCAGCCAAACAATTCAGTTTGCTTCTGCTAAAGTAGACAAGAAATCTAACTTATTCTAACCAGTGAAAAGAGAAAATTATTTTAAGAGATAATTCAACATGATCTCTTGTGGTAAAAAAATCAATAAGCCAAGAGCCTTTTCAAGTACCTCATCTTCACAGCTTCCAGGAAAGCTGTTAAGTCATCAATGCATCTGAGTATCAGCCTGAGTCTGAAGGGAACCCTTTCCTTGATGATGTGATTTATAGCCATTTATTACTACAGCCTGTAACAGTCTATGTAATCCATAGCCATACACCATGGACCAAAAGCATCCAGTAAGTTTTAGCACTAAGGGGATTTTTTGATAGCTGTCAATATCCTATATGGTGATAGCATTTCCAAACAGCTATATCCTAGACAGAAGTTACCACTAGGCCCTTGCTCGGAGGAAGAGATAGCTAATAAATATATATCAAAGCATCTGTCATGCAAACCTCAAGTACAAGAAACAAGATTATAAATATATTTACAGAAAATGTCAGTGGGAAAAAATAAAATATAATGGCTCAAGGCTAATGACAACCCTAGTTTCTCAAAGTACATATGCAATAAACAACAGCCTTCACAACCGGCAGCATCAGATCTCTGGCCTTTCACAGCTCAAAAGGAAAGTAGGTCCTTCAGAGTGAATGAAGGCAAAGAGAGCAGAAACACAAAGGGAATAAAACAGTCTGTAGCTAGCAATCTGTTAATCACTACCACGTTTAAGTAGCAAAAGTGAAAAATGAGCCCTTTGATCCTGGTACACTGCCTAAAATAGGGTCATTTTCAACAGATTTTGCCAGAACGTACAATTTGATATGAGACATATGCAACCAACCTGCAATCCAGTTCTCAAAAGTGGAGATGCGCCTTCATCTTCATGCAAGTTGCATGTTGAAGGATATCAAGAGTGTTCAGCACCTTTCAAGATTGGGAGCCTGACTGCAGTCAAACAAGAAATACTTCTCTCTCCCTTAGACTTGGTAGGAAACACGTTTGTTACTCACAGATGATCAGCTCTTTGCAGATAGTACCAGTTTTGCATCAGTCTATTCTACCACTGCTCAGAGAAGGAAAGGGCCCTTTTCAGAAATGCTACAAATGAGGGAGGTTGTGCAGTCTACTTCCTTGCAGATATTCAAAAGTCATCTGGACATGGTGCTGGTTCTAGGTGACCCTGCCTGAGCAAGGGGTTGGATTTTTGAGATACCCTCCAATCTCACTGTGATTCTGCAATGCGCAACCTCCTCTCAGACACCTGTAGAGGGATCTGCAGGTCTGAGTTACAGAGAAAGGCTCCCAGTAGAGAGCTTTAACTTCAGATCAGAAGTCAAGCATTTGAGAGACCCATCCAAGATACACAGCAAAGAAATTGTGTGTTCAGCTTCAGTCTCTCCCAGGGCTTAAACCTGTATCAGTTTGCATCTCACAGGTTTTCTAAATCACACCAGATTATTTCCAAAGCAGAGTAGGTGCCATTTCAGGCCTCATCTGCAAGCAGCAACAGCCTCCAAGAAGCAGCCTGCCCCAGTTCAACATCATGTGCCCACAGGACTAAGAAGAAAATTAATATCTGGTTCATGTCAGGTCTCTCATTTCACATAGATAAATGTCATAACAACCAACCAACCCCACAGACTTGAGGACAGGATCCACATGAATTAGAAAAGACAAGAATGGGAACAGAATATTATTAAACAAGCAACAGTAATACAGGAGAACATGAATTATGTAATACCTGATAGTTTATTAAGTCACTCTCTTTGGGATTCTGCGGTGATAAATCATGAGAAAAAAACCCAGACAAGACGGTTAGTGCCACTCGCGGGCCAAAAGTTTGAACAATTGAAAAAGATTTGTTGTGCCTTTGGAGAAACAAGTATTTCTGCATGCCCCTGTTCAAGTTTGACACATTTTTGTAGGTAAACCTATCAGAAAGGGGTATCTGGAGTACTGGCTTTTAAACAGTGGCATATTTTTGTAATTTATAATCTCTACAGTTAAAATTCATGTAAATACAGGCAGAAATACAATCTACCCAATGTATCAAATCCCAAGTTTGTCATCAATAATGAACAGTATAAAATTAATCTGGACTTCTTTTTCTTAGCAATGACCATAAAGAAACATTGTGCTAATAACGGTGACAAGATTTATTTTTGCAGATGGTAATACAGAGATGCTGCTCTAGAAGCAATTGTAACATTTACCAAAGATGCCCATAGATTTTTATTTCCAGACAGGAAGATTATGAATATATAGTCTGGGCTGCTATGAAGCACCAATGACAGTTTCTTCATTAAAGCCCATAAATTCCTGTTCAGACACTTCCTCACTTTCAGAGGCCAATCTTGATTTACGGTTTTTATATCACATCACTACACCCTTGTATGACGCACTATTAGTGCTGTTAAATATGTGTCCCATGCGCATAAGCACCGAAAGCCTACTTGGAAACTAACCCTCCTCTTCCCCTCCCCCCACCCACAAACAAATAAAATAAACACAGATTTCTTGTTACCTGATTGCAAGGACCTTATCATCTGGGCCACCATTTTGACTTCCACCTCTTTGTAAAAGCTAGATGACATCTCAGAGCATGGAGGTCCCAGCCCAAGACCTGCATAAATATCTCCATTAGCTCATCATATCCTATAAATCAGCATTTTTGTTGCCATTGAGATACCTGAGTGTCCTAATATCTTAAAGGACAAATAAAATATTTATTTTCTAGAAATGCAACTGCAGAAGCAGGCTTTGCTTCACTATGGCAGGGACTTGCACTGAAACCAGCAGAAATCTTGCCATGAGTGGACAAGGTGTAGTCCACTCCCCTGGCCCCTTCTCACTTCCCCTGCAGCACCCCCCAGTCCTGATGACACCTTGTCATGGCCACCCAATACAATAGGAAGCACACCAGCACACAGAGGTGGCCCAAAAGGCATGTGTCACATCTGCACAGCCTGGTCCCACCCAACACAGAGAAGCTGTCAAGCAGCAGAGCAAGGAGCACAGGACCAAGAGAGGCAGCCCAACACTACCAATTTCTGCACCTGCTGCCTGGAAACACCTGCTTTTAGTCCATATCAGTTTCAGTGTTTGTTTCTGAAACCTGCTACTAGGTACCAGAAACAGGGGCAAGGCATGAGGGTTTGCCCCATAAAGCCTTCTAAGAAAGAAACAACCAGCTTGGAAACATTTCCCCTTGTCGTGTCACTGGCCATCACTGAGAAGAGCCTGGATCCATCCTTCTGATACTCACCCTTTATATATTTATAGACATTAATGTGGTCACCCCTCAGTCTCCTCTTCTCCAAGCTGAAGAGACCCAGCTTCCTCAGCCTTTCCTCATAAGGAAGATGTTCCACTCCCTTAATCATGTTGGTGGCCCAGCGCTGGACTCTCAAGGAGTTCTATGTCCTTCTGGAACTGAGGGGTTCAGAACTGGACACAATACTCCAGGTGCGGTCCCACCAGGGCAGAGTACAGTGGGAAGAGGACCTGTTCAAATGAAGGATAATCACCAGGGCACATCCCAAAGCAGATGGGGATCCCTGCTAACTCCTGCCTCCCAGGACACACATCACACTTAACCAGGCATGCCAAGATCAGAAGACAGGAGAGAGCCTTGCTCAGCCCTTTTGACGGCTGTCCCTCATTCAGGACAGCACCTCCTGCTAGAACCACCATAAGCATACAATAAACTAACCTCAAAGCTGCATCTATAGCATTTTGCTTTACAAAACCACAGCAGAAGCGCTGAAGGCTGTAGTTTTGTTTTACTCTTAGCAAACCAGGAGCCTCACCCAGTGCTAGAGAGGGCAGACTGCTCCCACGAGATGGAAGCACAGGCTGCTGTGGCTTTGCTCCATCCTCGCTACCCAAATCTGTGTGCACACACACAGGGTGGATATGAAATGCATGTGTAGAAACATCAGGGTTATTTCTGCAGAGTGCACAATAGTGCTGGGTTTACACCTTGGAGCAGCCCACAAGGTGCTTTGTGTCCCCTTACACCAGCCCTGTACCCACAGAGCACATGCAGTCCACAGACAGGACTGAGGAGAGCAGTATTAGGCACGGTTTGCCTGAAAATCACTTTCTATTGCAATAAGCAGCACCACACGATGGGATTTGCTGATGTGGCGCAGTGGGAAATCTGAGCTGTCAAAAGAGCTGAGCAAGGTTCTCTCCAACAACCTCCCATTCACCTATGTGGTCACTTCCTTAATGTAAGGATTTTACGTGAACTCTGTCTCTCACAATGAAAGCAGCATCTCTATCCACAAAGCAGGACCCTTGCTTTTATTCACCAAGGTTTCAGAAACAAAAATACAGGTCTGAGCAATTATCCTCAGAGAAAAAGCAACTGCAAAACTGGAATGCATTAGCCATAAATGAGGCAATTAAGTCTAACCTTTGCTAACCTGGCAGGGTCAATGGTACAAACAGTATGCCAGGAGTTATTTGGGTCCTATAGATGCCCTTTAAAAAGCCAATTATCTGGAAATGAGTGACTCTGTCAGATGACAATATAGCAGTCCTTCAGCAAGTGCTGAGAGGGCAGTGGTGAGGGGGTCTCTCCGCCTGGCCCACATGCAGCTTTCCAGTATAATTGAACATCTCTCACTGCTCAGAGGAAGGCAAAGGTTTCTTTCAGTGGAAGGTCTTTGGAATTAATTACACTGCTTCTTACGGGGGAACGGTAGGGCGTGCTTGCTTGGATGCTATGTCAATATATGAGCAGGTTTTTAAGAGGTTTGAGAAAAGTACAAAAGCAAAACAAAACAAAAGAGAGGAGATATGGCAAGCTGTACAGGTGCTAGTCCTTTCAGAAACACCGGGATGTGATGAGACACAACCGAGCTTGAGTTACTAAAAATAGCAAGCACTGAAATGACCATGAGGGTGCACACGCAGATCATGGCTATGAAAAAAGTAGGACAGGCTTGCCCCTCCTCAGACAGGTGAGGAGAGGAAAAGGAGGGCCTTGTTTTCAGTCTGGATTTCAAAACTAAAATTCATTCGATTTCAGAAAGAGCATCAATCCCACCCCAGAATCTTCTCCATGTGACAAGGATGGCCTTATAGCAGGCACCTTAATCAAAGGATTCTAAGTCCAAATATAAATTTGGGCTCAATTATTTTGCCTCAGTCCTATTTTTATTTTTTTTAAGTCTGTGAAACAAGCCAAGTCTAGGGAAGTGTTACAAATGACTGTTCAGCTACAGCCTTGACTGAGACTACACCGCCCTTTCTCAGACAAAATAAGATGGAACCAGGAAAAACTGCAAAGGCAAGGAAGGATGTTTACCTGCTATCTTGTATCCTAGCTACCACTCTCTCTCCTCTATCTGCTGCTCGACTTACTCCCATCTTGCCCCATTTCCTTGAGCATCCATCCCATTTGTCCTTCACTTTGACTTTCCAGCATCCTCAAACAGCAGAGGCTGTAAAAGTGCACCAGAAAGAATGATCTGAAATTGCATCCCCCAGCCAAAAGGGAACAGGACAAAAATTGCTACCTGCAGCCTCCGCCAGCAGGAAGAAAACCCCGGAGATGAGCCAAAGCCCCACCGAGGGTCATCCTTTGCAGGGGTGCGGGGGGGCCTGGCCAAATGCTAGGGAAGACAGATCTGTAAATATTACAACTGTGACTCAAGACAAGCCCTACAGTTTACCCACAAAAGCACTACTTCCACAGAACCGATGAGGCTGCTCACACTGGGGCTGGCCACCTTTCTGCACCATCCCAGCTCCAAAGGGCAAGCAGCTGATAGACCACCAACTCCTGCAGGTATTTATCCCTGCTATTCTGATTACATCACCAAAAGGCATCAAGCCCAGCACTGTTTTTAACCGATGCAAATGCCAAAGGGATCTGCAATCGAGCAGCGCAGATGCCACCGGCAGGACACAAGCTACTTTAATGCAATACGCCCACGCTGCAGGAACCACAACATGGCCTTCTGCATCACGCACACTCAGGAACCACGCTGACCGCCATCGTCTGTGCTAGCACTGCCAGCATGCAGATCAGCTGGGCCAAAGCACACACCCAAGGGATATAGGTGCTGCTTGTCACAAGACAGGCCCTGACCGTCAGCATCAAGCACTGCTCTTGAGGACTCATCTTCTCCAGATCACTTCTCTTCTGTGAGAAGTTCGCTCTGGTTCTAGTGACACCGAAGTCCCATTGCACATGAAGTGGGAAAAATATGGTGCTGTCCGGGGTTAGGAAATTACCTACAAAAGCACTGTTGGTGTGTAGGCTGCTGCCCTTGTGTGTACTTCACAGGCCAACAAGAGAATATGAAAATCCATAAAGCATCAGCAGAGAGCAGGAAGCAATGGGAAAACATGAGACCATAAAACAGCAAAGTACTGCAAAATCATTATATGCTTAACTTTGACACACAGACTGTATGACTCCAGCTTCAGGGAACAAAACTATCGCAGCACCCACTGAGAGTAAAACAAGCAGCAAAACCAACCACATCCATCAGCTCTGTAACTTCCTTGTTCAGTCAAACCCTTTAATAATCATTTATTAGTTTCTCACCCCAAATTCAGGTTCACAACAGTTGACTATTGTCTCCTAAGAGTCTTTCCCAGGACCCTTCACTCAACCCCCAAGAGCTACTGGTCTGCAGCAGCAGCTACTCCGTATGCCAGCCTGTTACACAGGTGAGCTGAACAAAAAGCATCTCTCTCCTGGGGCGCCACACATTTAATGAGCTGGGACCTCTTAATAGAGGTAGATCTACAAACCCTGTATTTATTGGAGCTCTCAATATAAGCAACCGAAACTCACGGACCATTAGTTAAGCTGCTTTTTTGGTTGATTGCTCTATGTTATCAGAACTCCCTATGGTGACCTGTCTACACATCACCCTATGTTTCGTGGCAGTAAGTGTCGGTGTACCTGATCTGGCAATCACAGAGCTTTACAGTTTCTTTCCTAAGATAAAAATACCTCCAGAAAAAGTGACTCTGTGGTCTTTTCAATGATGGCAAGACAAAGAGCACACTGAGCCCTTCTCAGCAAACACTGGTTTCCTCTGTCATTAACTCAGTCCACTTAATGCATGCCCCACTGACACTGGACCTAGCAGCTTGTTTCTCACAAGTGTTTAAACAAAGTCCAAATAATTCATCTCTGTTCCAACTGCTATTATTTTTTCCATTTCATTAACTGCTTGGGTCTGTTTTTTCCCCCTGTTTATGTTATCACAATGGTAGTTTTCATATACCTCAAGCCACCTCCTGTTCAATAATCACCAAGGTCTCAATGCTGCTACCGACTCTGTGTTAACTCAGTCCTGCTGAGACAGCCCAAGACTGGGTCTGCTCACACTCCAGCCTGGACATGTGCTGCCATCGACTTATAATGGGAAAAGCATTAGTACAAAGGGTAAAAAACCTACCAACTCTGCTTAGCACCTTTGAAATCAAAAAGAGCTCTCACTTAGATATGACCTTTAATCAAGCAACACACGACAACAACGAAAAAAGAAAAAAAAAAAAAACCAACCCAAAGACCTAAGATTACTAACAAGCAGTGCTAGTAAATCTTGAGAGCCTAAGAGACACTCCTGGAAGACAACATAAAATATGGAGGATGGACCTAAGTACCTGGCATCGCTGTAACACTGCTGCAAGCTGAGCAGACTTTCTTATTTGCAGGCAGCATGTTCTAAGTCAGCTTTCTGCCATTTAACTTTTACCAACTTCAGTGAACTGTCTGAAGCTGGAAACCCAACATGAAGGGAAGAAGGCTCATGGTTTTTCCTTGGAAATTAACATCTGTGATTGATTCTACCTAAAATAGGTTGCTTCTTCAGCACTTGGGAACAAATCCTGTTCTCCTGAGGTCATGGGAAGGGTTTTGCTGACAAGCACCAGAAAGAGATCTTCACAGGGCTGTCTTCATGTCATAGAGTCTGAGATATCCTCTTCTCTCTAACCTATTGCTTCATTTCCCATGGCAAAAGTGACAATGTCAGTTTAGATATACTTTTGGTCTTGTGTCCAGCCACAGTTCTCATCAGACACTGTAAACAGATGGGCCTACCTCTCACTCTTTTGAAGGATAACTTTTTGGCTTTCACACAACTGTTTCCAGGAATCAAGCTCTGCCCACAGCACATGTCTCTATTCCTATTTTTTTGGTGCTTCATGTGATGTTCAAGACCCTGCAGACCCTCAGCATCCTCTCTGATGATTCTACCCATGCATAACCAGTGCCTGCTGCACCCTCATTCAGAGCCATGAGAAGACATCCTTCTCAGAGACATTTCATCCAGCTGAATTCCCTCAAAGCATCCTCTACACTGATTTGTTTTTTTTCTTACAGTCCAGCATAAACGTTTTTCTCCTATTTTGTCCGGTTCCTCAGCCTTGCCTACACAAGAACCTGGTCAGATCTACACTGACCATGTAGTCTTTCTCATTAATGTAACCCATTCTTACTGCATATTGTTCTTTCACAGCTCAATTATCCCATCTCTATGTTTTTAATCTCTAGTTCTGGCCATTGTCAACCCTAATATTTTCTTCCCCCTCCTCCTATTAAAGTTCTAAGATACTCTTTGTTCATTTGTTGACTTGTTGGTCTCAGTTGCTTTTGGCCAAAGACTCAAAATAACACACCAGAAACAGCACACTGTAATATCATAGCCTCCCTCCTCTTTCCAAGCCGGTTATCAAGGCTTCTTGCTGCTGCCCTTTCAGTGTACCAACTCTGGTCCCCATGGAAATCATGTTTCCATGATTTTGTGAAGCATTCCTACTGCTTAAACTCCAGGAGGATCATGTGTGCAGTCACTGCAAACAAATCCTTCAACCCAATGGCACGTGAATATGCCAGAAGGTGCATGGACAGAGGTGTTAAATGCTCTCATGAGTGAACAGTTTCCACCTCTCAACAGAAATCCCACAGCTCCAGGAGAACAGATACCCAACCAGCCAGTCACCTGAAAGCATTAAACACATCACGATGATGAGTAGCAGAAGGTACCTCAAGTACCAGGAGGGAGAAACCTGAGGCGGAGAGGAACAGCACCAAAAATAGAAAACATTTTATCTGAAAGACTCTTAATCAAAAGCAACCCTGAATAGCAATACCACAAACTGCAATGTTCCTTCAGTACAATGTCCATAGCGACAATTAGAACGAACGGAAATGCTTGATACAACATTTGAGTTGGGAACTGGAACAAACCTTTGTGTTTAGGTCTATGCTAAACCAGTTTGCCTGCATTCATACAGAAAAAGTAATCAAGGAATTACTTGTATTCATCTGTTTGGGTTGTTCTTGCCTCACAGTGCTGGAGCAGACACTGAACTACTCATTTTTTCCAGCAAAACCGAATGATTGCCAATTTATTTCCACGCTCAAACCTGAAATAAAACATGGATCCCACACACTCCCTGTGCAGCCTCTACAAAGTGACTCTTTTTCTTGGAACAAGCTACAGTAATACGGCCATTCTCAGATTGGGACCTGGCCAATAAAAAAAACCCAAGGTTTATCACCTCCTTTTCTATTTTATGTCCTGGAAAGGGTTTGTTCTGTTCACTGTAAGACTTCTTCTTGTTTAGCACTTTTGTCAACAAAACGTAGGGATGTCAGAAACGTTCTATCTTCTCTCTGTAAAAACTCAGAAATACCAGGTAGGAAATAGAGTTCTGAATGTTTATTGTCATCACTTTCTCTGCCATCTGCCAGGATTTTGAGATAAATATTTCATAGACAACCTACAGAAGAGAATTGTAAATAGCCTTAAAGAATCGTGCTGCCTCAGTTAACCAGATTAATTTGCTTATAATCTATGATCCTACTAGTACTCTGGTCTTTCATTAAAAATGGGGTAGGCAAGACAATTTTGCAATCTGAAAGCAAACAAAAAAATATGTATTTCTAATACATCTTTGAAAAATAAAAAAAAGACCACTCCTTCTTCTCTCTTGCTAATGATTCCATCAGTCCATTCAGAGCCACGCCATCTTTTCCAAATGCCGTGACTACAACAGGAAGTTTCAATTAAATTAGTTATTAAACCAAATTAATTAAAGTTGCACGATTTCTATATAGATGCACTTGTTTTTGTTCAAGGGAGTCCTACTTGCTCCTGGTCCTCCTTCTAATCAACCTAAGCAAAATCAATATATGAGAGTTGATACAGCCTGTTGGTAGTTGAAGGTTGAATTCCAAGCCATCTAGTTACAGTTAATTTGAAAACAACTTTTTTCTGCTACACAAAGCCTACCCAAATTGCCATTTTCTCTTATCTGAGAATTGATCATTTGACTTGATGACGGGGGGCAGAGGGGAGGAGGGGGGTAGGTGTGATACATCCCTTCCCTCTCCAGTATTAAGTGACTAATTAATGTTTTCCAGACAACATCTTAAGTGAGGAAAAGGAGAACTTAGTAACAACTTGTCAGAGCTCCAGAAAAACCTCTGGTCACACAAAATGGCCACAACAGTTTAGCCAACACTGTGAACTCCCACAAACTGCTCCACACAAGGCCTAACACAAAAAGGTTTGCCGTAGTTTTGACTCATCTTCCCTCTCCTCCCACTCACATCCCACTAGTTTTTCATAGTGGTTTTCATTTGGTTCCTCCATTCAACAGTTCCTTCACATTTTTTCCCCATGTCTCCTACATTAATTCCTTGTCCACTTCAAATTTTCTCTTGTCTTTCTCTCCCTTTTACTCCTGCTTTCCCTCATGTCACTCCTATTTTCTTCCTCTCTAAGTCCAGGCACTTGTAAATGTGACTGCTCAGCAGTCAAGCAGAAATGGGAAACCCAAGCATCAAGGGAACCTTACAACTTAGGCTGAACCTGAAATAGACTTGACACAGGAGCAATTAGAATGTAATTTAATGTAATAAGATGATTTATTCATTAGTAGAAGGCAGGGATAAAAGCTTACAGCTGATGAGAGAAGCAGGTTTGTTTCAGCTGTCAGTCTCACCAGCAAAATGTATTAGTCATTTAATTTCTTTTCTTTTTAAACACCAAAAGCATTCTATAATTACATGTAAGTGCCCTTCCTTATAGAAGGGAGCTTTGCAGAGTTCTTTTATTTTCATAATGAAACAGCAACAATTAAAGTGTCATGAGATGATTGGTCTGTCAGTGAGTGACTGACCCACGTATTACCAAAAACATATTTAAAAAAAATATGTATTGGTAAGATATTAGACTCAATACCTATCTATTTCTCCATGGTAGGAAGGTTAAAAAGCATCAGGTACACTCTTAGCCAAGAGATCTATAAAAAAATTCAGATGGTTTCTTTCTGACAACAGCTGCGCCAAGGAGTCAGCTCTCTCTCCTGCTTTCAAAGCAATTTCAGCACAGAAGTCTGAGTGCCAACACCTAAAGCACTTCTAAAGGTGGCCTTCTGACCAACTTCTGACTGGTAAGTCCCAGCAAAAGATCACCATGAGTAACATCTCATCCTCATGTTGATGGCACGAGGAAGAGAATGAAAATCTCAAGGCTTAGGTTCATTGCCTCACACACGAGTCACAAAGCCTGAGAGCCTATAGAAGTAAAGAGCACTTCACCTCTCAGCAATCATGACAGAAGAGTCCACTTTTCCCTGTGCTGTAGCACAGGTTGCAGGTAGAATTCATTTGGATGGGAGCAACAAAGCCTGTCCTGTTCCTATCTGCTGGAGGAGAACTTAAACCTCATCAGCACACATGGCCCTGATATAAATATCAGAATATAAAATAGTGAAATGAGTACCAAAGAACAGTGTTTGTTGCAGAAACACTGGTGATGGTTCAGACCCTGTTCCTGCTACTTACCACCCAGCAGTGGGGAGCATGACCACCACCACTGCACTATTATGGGAAGGTTGGTTTGCTTTTACATGTCAGACAGCAGTAATTATATCAGCATGCATGGCCCTGATAACATTTCAGGCCATGAGATTAAACCCCTAAGATCCAAATTGCAGGAAGGCAACTGGTGATTTGTGGGATGAACTAAGGCACCAACTAAGAAAGACATCATACACCCAAGAGTGCCAGGCTTCAGACCGAAAAAGTGAATTGTGACAACAGGAAGGTTCCCTGGCAAGGAACAAGGAAAACCAAGGAAGGCTACTGATGCGGTGAAAACTCAATAACCAAAGTTATTAAGCAGGTATTCTTTATTAACAGTGCTGGGTGTATAGGGGATCCATCCACCCAGTATAGACCCCAAGGGTTAGAAAGAGTAGACTTATATTGTTAAACTATATACATATTCATGATATTCCCCATCAGTTGGTTACATATTCAACACCTTTCCGACAAGTCATTACCATAGGTTTCTGCCTACTACTGCATGCGTGTTTTAGTCTTTGAGCAGTCACTGGTGGTCTTTTGATGAAGGCTTGTAGTCTTCCTCGGCTTTAAACTTTGACCCTGACTGCTTTATGTAACCAGGAGAGGCTCGAACTGTTTTTTTTCCCAGATGCATCAGCTCATTCTTTCTATATCTTCAAGGGCATTCTGCTCTCACGTTTTAGGGATCTTCTCTTATTTTTCAAGTGTAGCTGCGTCTATGAAAATAACTCCAAGGTTGTACATCAGCTTCTCTACCTCAACTCCCCTTTTTCCCACCAAGGTATCATTGTTTTTACAGGCCAAGCTGTCTTTAACTTTGCGAGCCTAAATTTTAGTTTTCTCTGTATCATTATGAATTCTGTCTGTGCATTTCTCAGTGCAAGAAGGACAAGTTGGTAAACCGACCTTGGATGTGTTTTGGACTGCTTTGATGCCTAACCTAGGTGAATTGCTAAGAATCTCATCTGCAGAAGAAGAATATGAAGGCTAACTCAACCTACAGAGTAGGCGCTGTGTTTACACAAAGAGCTGTGATAGATGGTTTATATCTAGAACACGACCCACCCCACCCCCGTAACTTAAGCACCTCCTTGATTTTGTTTAAGACAACTAAGGTTATGTCATTAAACATTCTTTCTTCATGCTCCTTTATGAAAGGTGTCAGAAAAACAAACCCTTTTTAAAAATACACTAACATCTTCCACATGTTACAAATTCATAGCAGCTCTTCCTCCAAGGACACCTCATTCCTCACTGGAAAGAAATAATCCACCACTGTAATACACTGACCTCGCGATGTTTTTCAAGCAGGAGGTACACACGATGGTGGAAGGGTTGTCTGCTTCTATTTAAGCTGCAGAAGCACTACAAAGAAAGAAATAATAAGGACCAGTCACACAGCACACATGACACTGTTCTGTACTTTATGAGAAAGCATCAATTACAGAAAGGAAGAACAATTACAGAACCTGCCCTAATCTCTCATTTTTTCTCCCCATTTGCTTGGGTCCATCTTACAATGACACACCTTTCCAAACAATTCCCAGATACATTTTCTAGTTCCTATATTCTTCTCCAAAACCCTTTGTTTGACACTAAGTCTCAATTACAGTGGCCAGGAAAGAGGACTCCCATCCAGAACAATTACACCCCCTCTACTCTGCCCTGGTCAGGCCTCACCTGGAGTCCTGTGTCCAGTTCTGGGCCCCTCAGTTCCAGAAGGACATAGAACTCCTTGAGAGTCCAGCGCTGGGCCACCAACATGATTAAGGGAGTGGAACATCTTCCTTATGAGGAAAGGCTGAGGAAGCTGGGTCTCTTCAGCTTGGAGAAGAGGAGATTGAGGGGTGACCTCATTAATGTCTATAAATATGTTAAGAGTGAGTGTCAGGCGGATGGATCCAGGCTCTTCTCAGTGATGGCCAGTGATAGGACAAGGAGAAATGGGTCCAAGCTGGAACATAGTTTTTCCTTACATTCACATGAAACTTCCTATTTCACTGGTGATGGAGCCCTGGGACAGGCTGCCCAGAGAAGTTGTGGAGTCTCCTTCCCTGGAGACGTTCAAGACCAATCTGGCCATCCTGTGTGATTTAACCTAGGTGATCCTACTTAGGCAGGGGGTTTGGACTAGATGATCTTTCAAGATCCCTTCCAACTCCTGACATTCTGTGAATTTGTGAATGCCTTCCAAGCAGTCCCTCTGGCAAAAGCATTCTGCTTCTAAAAGTATTTCAGTAGCGACCAACTGCTCTACAAGGTGCAAAGTATCGGGCTTTGAAGTCAGCAGGTTCTGTGGCAATAAACTGACATGTCATCCCCATGGCCAGCAGCGCTGGTGCCTTTCTGCAGAGATCAGCTGTGCAGGCCTGACGGTGCCAGAACTAAGGACGATCAGTGAGTTTACAGCAGCCTTTAGTTAGCCTGAAGGTACAGATACATGAGTCATAAGCAGGCTCTTGCAGGAAAATATCAGTACAAACATTTCCACTCTCCGTACATAAAGCACTACAGTTTGAAGGTTTAGCATGTTGACATGCACCTTGAGAAGTGATAAAATACTGCACTGACAGTGTACTGTGAGGAACAGAAATGATACTCTGCAAATCTTTGTGCCAAAACATTCAAAAATTAAAGAAAAAATCCTATAAAAGCAGGACCTTGTTATACTGGCAGCACAAATAAATTAAGAAAGAGAATTAGGTGATTTAGGCAGACTTGATTTATTAGAAATCTTTGTTCAGGCCTGAAATATTTATCACCACTTCTCACAGGTGGTAGGAACTGGCATGAAAGCAAACACTGCTCCTGAAGCAAAGAGGTGACGCACTGACTGAGCAGCCTCCTCCAGCCAGCAGGCAAAGGCACCGACACAGCTGCACGGAGGCTTTCAGTGCCTCTGCAGCAAGCAAGTGACTGCCCAGGCTGAGGCGGCATCCTGAGGCTGCTCTCATGCTCTGGCTGTGGCTTTGTTACGCCACAGACATTCACACACAAAAAACTTCTACCCTGATTTTTCTAAACGAGGTGAAATAACTGGGTAGCAGAGAATAAGCAAAGGAAGACTCAAAACAAGATACGTGATCACAGGGTCTCTCCATGTATAAGGCAGCATCAGCTCCAGATTTGGCTTAAAATACACACATGAAGCCCATTATCTGTAGCTGCTGCTCAGTCTGGCCATTAGACTAATTTTTCGTGGATATCACAGAAGAACACCGATGTAAATCTCTGAACTCAGACTCATTACAAGTATCCAAGCCTCCCACCGAAGCATCCACATCAATGCCCATACATCATCCTTTGCTATTCAAGTGACAAAAGATTTTTCTTTCAGTTTAACCACATTGACTATTTTCAGACTCTACTTTCCAGCATCAGTTGCCATGTGCACATGCAAAGTACATCCCATCCACAGAGCTCTGCAGGCACACAGCAGTACATTCCAACACCATGTCCTAGGCATCTCGTGACTGATCTTCCCTTTACTGGGGCAGGAGGAAGACCAGCTGCCTGTGCCAGCTGAAATACCAGCAAGGCAAGGGAGGTGATCACGGAATCACAGACTGGATTGGGTTGGAAGGGACCTCAAAGTTCCAATCCCCCTGACATGACCCTCCACTAGACCAGGTTGCCCAAAGCCCCATCCAGCCTGGCCTTGAACACCGTGATTTAATCTAGGTGATCCTGCTCAGGCAGGGGTATTGGACTAGATGATCTTTCAAGGTCCTTTCCAACTCCTGACATTCTGTGATTCTGTGATTCACTCAGCACTGACAAGTCCTCTGGAGCACAATGTCCAGTTCTGGGGTCCCCAGTACAAAAGGGACATGGACTTACTGGAGCTAGTGCAGCCACATGGACTGGAGCATTTGTCACACAAGGAGAAGCTGAGAGTTCAGCCTAAAGACCAGAAGCTTCAGGGATGATTTTATCAAAGCATATAAAATAATCTGTTGAGAGAGTCTGAAGAAGACTGAACTAGACTCTTCTCAGTGGTGCCCAGTGACAGGATATGACAGGAAACAAAGGGCACACAGTGCAATAGAGGAAATTCCATTAAAATGTAAGAAAAAGTTTTTTATATTGTAAAGTTGGTAAAAATACTGTAAAAGTGGTAAAAAACAGGAACAAACCACCTGGAGAGGCTTATAGTCTCCATCCTTGGAGATATTCAACAGCCAGTTGGGCATGATCCTGAGCAACCTGCTGTAGTTGATCCTGCTTTGGGAAGGAGACAGGACTAGACAATCTCCAGATGCCTTTCTCTAACCTCATCTACTTGGCAACTCTGTGACATGCTGCTGGTCCGAAGTGGCTGCAGTTAGCCTGATTTTCAAACAAGCAAGCAGCACCTAAGTCAGGGAGAGAAGAGCATGAGCAGACAGTCAGGCTAAATCAATTTGTCACAAACTTCTTTAACTTCTTTTCCTTTTCACAGCACATGTGCATCATATACCCCCACACTTGTGACAGTTGTGACATGCCCAGCATTGTTCACATCACCTAGAGGAACATTAGAATGCAAATGTCAGCTTTCAGGTTAGATACATATGAGTTCCATATCCTTTTTGGCAGCCAAGTTAGGAAATGAAGACCCTGGATGCAAACAAGCTTTGCCTTAACATTTGCTGACTCCTGGACACGAGTAACCAATTCAATTCAGAGCACAAAGAAGTAATGGATGCCAGCACGTGCACACGTGTTTTTCAACCAACATGCCCAGAAGGTTACACTTATTTTACACTGCAACACTGAGAAAGTACATGGGTGCAAGTCCTTCCTCCTGCATGAAAAACTGACAGTTACAATTTCCAACAGGCATTTACACACTTGTTATTAAAAAAAAAAAAGGCATCAGTATCTGCAGAAATTGAATCACTAATCGTGGCTTGAACTCTGTAAAACAGTGCAGGTGAATCATGGATGGGGGTGGCAAGCTAATGGCCTCATACTGTCATGAGAAAGTTCTGCATCTTTCAAGTGACCTGGTAAAGAAAGTAAGGTTTGAGTAGACACCTGAGCATGAACAAATAAGCCTTCTATACTACCAGCTAACCTATGAAGTGATGCAGCCCTACAAAGATGCACTCAAGGGAAAAATGCCCTGTTCTAGTTTCAGCTCGGGTAGAGTTAATTTTCTCCCTAGCAGCTGGTGTAGTGCTGTGTTTGGGATTTGGGATGAGAATCATGTTGACAGCACACTGATGTTTTCATTGTTGCCAAGCAGTCAGGGACTTTTCAGCTTCTCATACTCCCTGCTAAGGTCAGGGGTGGCCAAGAATCTGGGAGGGGACACAGCCAGGACAGGTGACCCAAACTGGCCAAAGGGATATTCCATACCATGACACCATGCTGGGGTAGTTCCCTGGGAGGTAGCATGGCTCAGGACCTAACTGAACATCACCTCTTGTGATAAGCAATTGTGCTGTGCATCACTTGTTTTGTATATTGTTTTGTTGTTATTATTATTCTCTTCCTTTTCTATCCTATTAAACTGTCTTTATCTCAACCCCCAAATTTTACCTTTCTCGTTTTGATTCTCTCCCCCATCCAACATGCAGTGAGTGAGCCAATGGCTGTGGTTTTTTTTTAGCTCCCTGGCAACTTATACCATGACATACCTGGAGACACGCAGTGCAGGCAAAGGATTCTGCACAGGGGAAGACAAGGTTAAGTAAGACAAGATGCACAATCTGCAGACCTAAAATGAGATTGAGACAAATCACTACATTAATGAAAGGGGAAGAACTTCTCCTTTCTGAACTGCTCCTGCATGGGACAGAATGTCCCTTGGCATGGAAGAAACTGCACAGCTGACATGAACTGATCTATTAACTTCATCTTAACAAACTGATCCAAAGTATGTCAAGGCCACCACCACCCCCTTTTCCATTCATAGATGGTCACAAGACACACATTAAATCTAAGTGGTGTTAATGAACTAAACCTGACCTACAGAAAACACTGACGATGATCTCTAGATGATAATTTTCTATGCCAGCACAGAACATTTTTAATGGGAAAAGATAAACCTTGGAATTAAATAAAATGCAAACTCATTCCAAACAAATTCCCAATGCACTTGGATATTTTGGCATGGTGCTGCAGTATGAAACTTGGCATCTCACTCTGGGCTTCTGAAGAATTTTCTCCTCACTTCCACATTTAAACCAGTCCAGGAAAAGAATGTGGAAAGTGTTCAAAAACAAAACAACAACAAAGAGAAAAACCCTGAAACAAACCCACTGTCAAAACACCAAAAACATTCAACTTTTTACATCATTGCAATTGGTTACAGGTGAGGATTTTTTTAACTGGGATTTTTTTATTTTCTCTGGATTATCTAGTGTATGTGGTGTAAGTTGTGAGGCAAGATTTCACTCCAGTGCTGGACAACACCATAAAGAATATACGAATGATAAAGAAATTATTTAACAGAAGACATTTTTTTTACAAATTTTTAGTTGTAAGAGAACTAAACCCCACATTTTAAACACTGACAGGTTTCATCAGATCTTTTCATAATAATTTCAGAAGTCCATATTCCTGGATATTCTTCTTCAAATCCAGGACCACCACAGCTATGTTAAACTGAAGAAACCACAATTGAGTCTAACACAGGCTCACTCCAGGTGTCCTTGTGACTTGAGGTGACCCCTGTTGTTCTGTAAGAGAAAACCCAGTAGTGTACACATGTAAGGTCTGCACTCCTGTTCCTTTTGTCACTGGTCCATTAAGTTCTAACTCCACAAAGACCAAACTCTCAGAAATCTGCCCCAAATTTAACAGTAGCTTCACATTTTCTCTTTCCTTTCATGTTTAGATACATTTCTTCAAATGTTTGATTATCTCAAAAGATCTTTTTACACATCTTGTAATAATGCAGAATTCCTCTCCATACTTGCTGAAGGCTTTCCTATTTCAACATATACAACACAGTAACAGACCAGTAGTAACTCTAGGAGTCTTTCAGTCCTAAATATGATGCCCTCCCCATGTCTCACTTCAAACATACACTTTTCCTCCTGTTTTACATTAACGGCATATAAACTTCCATCCCCATATCAGTTAAACTTTGTTTAAAAGACCTCAAGAAACTTTATAAGAAACTTTACAAAACTATTGCAGATTTAATTCCCATCAAGAAATACTGGATGAGTAACAAAAAGCTACCCAATTCACATGACTCCCAAATACTGCCTAGCACGTATCTGTGCTAGACCAACCTCTTTCCTGTATATTCAGGATAAATTAATTCTGGCATTTTCCAGGAAATGACAAGGTGCTTCTTGTGCACATGTAATTTGGGGATTCCTACAGGAACCGTGAGTTAATGTCGTAGCCTAAAAGAAAATGCACCTGCTTTCATGCACACTGTTCTGTTCAAGGGCAGCAACAAAGCACATGTACCATTCCTGTGCAGAAATCAAAACTCTCCCAACACCTTTATCCTCAATCAAACTTAAATGTCATAGGTCAACGTGTGGTGTTAAAAAACAGAAGTAGTTAGCTAGATGTTAGACCTCATCACACAGGAGTTACAAAGCTTTGAGTACACAGCAGAGGAAACAGTGGCACGGATCTAAGTTGACCAAACCATGAAGGACAGCTGTTTCAATCCACTTCCACCCAACACAACCTTTCAACACACACTTAAGCATTTTCTTGACACGAAGTTTTTCTGATGAGGTGGGAAAATACTTCAAATTTGGAAACAGAATGCTAGGAGACGTGTGAGGGGGTAGTCTATACCTTGAGCTCACTGCACATGGTGGACCCACAGCAGTATCACATACTCTAACTGAACTCAGAACACTTTCTGGGGTCACATCAGATGACTGCAAACTCTTCCAAGATAAACACTACCCTGACTGCATGGATGCAGTAAACAGAAGAATGCTCATTGCCAAGACTGTCTCAACCAGTGAGCTGTGAGAGAAGAGACACTTTGGTAAATGGAAATTTACTCCAATAGTGCAAAGAGTGAGGTGGGATTCTTTACCTTCTCCTGGTTCAGAATTCCCCCTGGACCTTTGATTTTCAGGCTTCCTGTGAAAGAGGCCAAGAGCAAAAATTCAGTATGAGCTAATGGTCTAAAACATTCTACAAACTGAATCTCTTACAGTCTACCTGACCACACCACTCCCTTCAAAAAACAAGACTGCTTACACTGTGTATTATCTTTATATATATATATATTCTACTTCTACAAAGGGCAGATGAACAAAGGGAAGTGTATTTCTCAGAAGTTCACCTCTTTCTGCTTACTCCTCTGCCTGAAGGCAGCTGTGATTAGACCATCCTCACTACCTCTGCAGCTGGTATGACAAACAGCACAGCAGATGGGGAATCAACAGCAGATGATGGCCTATATAGAAAGATCCCGTCTTCATCATCAGGTACCACTTGCAAAAAAATAAACCAAAAAACAAACCAACAAGGTATAAAAACAGCAGATAGGATTTTGGTAACCTCTCTCAAGGGGCAAACTCAGTCCCACTCTGAAGCAAATTATTTGGGAGGCAGGGGGGTCCTATATAAACACTTTTGTAAATGCAGCTTCCTGCCCAGCCTGATGACAATTTACCAGCAGACTGTGTGCTATCTGGCAATTCTTCCCCCCTGGCAGATTAGACATATAGGCAGTATACTTTAAATAGAATGTTTCCCAACAGGATGAGACATCCGTGGGTGTTTTCAGCCTTGTATCCAAACAAAGCTCCTTATCTTACTAATCATATACCCATAACATTCTGGCCACAAAATACAGTTACCGCTTGCAGCAATGCATGTGACGACTAGCTATGGACAAGAGGCCTTTGTATAAAATAAATTAAAACTCTTTAAAACTGATTTAGAGATGTACTGAACAAGACTGCAATTGATAAAGCCTTTGCTGAAGTCATCCTTGCAGGCAGAACCTGTTACTTCAAGTGCTGCAGGTCTCTGCAAATGTCAAGCTGCCTTTGGTACAGAGCAAGTCGTGTACAGCTTCCAGTAACGAAGTCCAGCCACTTTTTAAGTTTCCTATGGCTGGAGCTGCAGACAGAGCTCAAGTGCTCACAGTCAACCTAGGTCTCTTTTCCCTACAATCTGCAAAAAGAGAGATTCTAACGCAGGTTTCTACATTTTCTATCTACCCAATTCGAGACACCCCATGTTCATGCATTTTTTTCTTGATGAAACCAACCGACCTAACAGTGATGCCTTAAGGCAAAGTGATACATTAACAAAAATCACAAAAAACAGAGCCAAGTAGAAGAAAAAAAAGTTATCCAAGCCATATTCTGTAGAAGTGGCCCAATCTTGCAAAGCAACTTATGCAAATAAAGTGAGTTACCATACCAGGACTTATCAAAACAATTCAAAGAACAGAAATATAAAACAGCAGTTGACATTCAAGGAGCATTCCAGAATTAACATAGCTCTTCTTAATGGCACAGTCGAACCCCTTATTCAGAGAAACGCTCAGAAAACACAGAGTGATTGAAATGAAAGCCGGGAAGCGGCTTTAGCCCTGGAGGAATCTAAATGCAAACACCAGCAAGCAGAGAGGTATGGGAACATGCACAGAACGGTTTCATCTGTCCCAACCCCAGACAGACATGTGGCAGAAGGCGAGCCCACAAGCACTTCATAAAGCCAAGGTTTGTTTCAGTGAGTAGGGTCACCTCTTAGCAGCATGCCATGACTGCACTGCTAGTACGCCAGGCCTGTGCTGAGAGGTGGAACCCCAGCACTTTAAGCTTACATGACCTTTGCCTCAGAAGAAGCTTGCAAGCTTAACAAAAAACTGAGGATACTGATTTTCTAATGGAAGACCATGGGTACAAGGATGTCAGCCATATATTTACACGCCCATAGCTTGTTTCTCAGCACCACAACAATTCCCGAAAAAAAAATTAGAGCAAATTAATTCTCCTGAATAATATAAGTTCTCATCTAGTAATGGATCTCTACGTATCTACCTAAAGACTATTTCTGCAGAGCTTCTCGAACTTCAATATGAAGTTAGTAAGGGGTGGATGCTGCTGCTGGCGCAACACCTAAAAAGATGGGACATGCAAAACAAATCATGCCACCTGAGTATTTTAAGCTGAAAGTGAACCCATAAAGAGTAATGAAATATTACATTTTTCTCTAATTGAATTAGGGACGTCAACCATTCCAGGGCTTGACAGTACTTCTGTCTGGTAGCACTAACTTAACATTAAGCAAATGCTGATTGCCTCCTGCTCAAGTGAGCCCAGGATCACTAAGTGGCTGTGCAGTGATCTATGGTGGTAGGTCACCTTCAGCAAATGAACCAACGCATTTCAAAACAATCTGAACAAAGTATGAATTTCAGATTGAGGTAGCAGTCATTTGATAATCTGAATAGCTTAATCAGCAAGTGCTCCACTGAAGGATGGGAGTTGTTTCGAAGATTTAAGAGGTCAGAGGGACAGATTTACTATATATACATAAGAACCATCATACCTGCATTCTCCCCAAAAGCTGGGGTGAGACAAGACAATTCTGCCACCTTACTGTTGAGCTATTTATCTGATGACACACTAAAAAAAGAAACTAATAGACTTATGAATCATAAAATGATACTAACTGCAGCAGATGATGAAATTCATGACTCAGGCTACTAAGATTATCATGTTCCAAATTACACAACTTGCATTTCTTTTATGTATTCCTTTGCAGCTAGTATAATTTGTAGTTACCATCAATTAAATGACAATCATAAATGGAGCTTCTAAAAGAAAAATGAATCGTGATGCTGAGCCAAAAAGCAAATAAAAATGTCAAAAGATTAATTTATAAATGCCCTGAGGTATAGTATTAAGATATTAACACAACATACTGGCCTGTCAGTATGCTCTGACCAGAAAATGTTTTACATTTTCAGTAAAACATGTTCAGCGTTTTGGATCGAGTAACAGCAGTAACAGGTTGTTCCTTGCAACTGTGTTCTTGCAATGGACTCAAGTAGCAGTTTCTCATAGAATTAGGCCCCTCAAGAAACAATACTGCCACTCATGCTTTGAAATAACATATGGGTGTAGGTATAGACACTATCAAGTACCATAGAATCATAGACATAGAGCTTACAAGTTTCTATGCATGTGGAAAAGCTGCACCTGGACCAATAATGTGCAAACTCTTGCAGCCCCAGAGGTCAACTGCATCTAGGGTTACAAGAAGCGTGGCCAGCAGAGCAGTGAGGTGATTCCACTCTACTCAATCCACCTCACTGCCCTACCCTACAGGCCACACTTCCTCAGTTTGTCCACCAGGATGCTGTGGGAGACAGTGTCAAATGCCTTACTGAGATCCAGAAAAAACACATCCACTGTCCTACCATCATCCATCCACCTGGTTATATCCTCCTAAAAGGCTATTAGTCAGACATGACCCCCCCTTAGTAAAACTATGCTGACTGCTTCTAACAACCCTCTTATGCTTGATGTGCCTGGAGACAGCACCAAGAACAAGTTGTTCCATCACCTTTCCCGGGATAGAAGTGAGACTGACCAGTCTGTAGTTACCTGGGTCCTCCTTCTTGTCCTGTTTGAAGACTGGAGTGACATTTGCCTTCCTCCAGTCCTCAGGCACCTCTCCCGTTTTCCAGGACTTATTAGATATGATGTACAGTGGCCTAGCAATGATTCCTGACNCATTTATCAGTGGACCTACACTGCCTCTAATGTTACTTTTGGCAGCTATCTATTTGAAGAAACCCTTCCTATTATCCTTAACCTCCCTTGCAAGGTTTAACTCCAAGGAGACCTTAGCTTTCCTAAGACTTGGGCATCTTACAATCTTGGACAATGTTTCTGTATTCCTCCCATGTAGCCATTCCCTCTTTCCATGACCTGTACACTCTCTTTTTCCACTTGAGTTTTCCAGCAGTCACCTCTTTAACCAGACAGGTCTCCTGGCTCCCCTTCTTGGTTTTTTCCTCATTGGGATGCTCTGATCTTGAGCTTGTAAGAAGCGGTCCTTGAATACGGACCAACTATCTTGGGCTCCTTTTCCTTCCAGTACCCTGTCCCATGTGGTTTCCCCCAGTAATTGCTTGAAGAGGCCAAATTCAGCCCTGCCAAAGTCCAAAGTTGCAGTCCTACTTGAGATTCTCCTCCTGCCACATAAGATCCTGAACTCCACTATCTCATGGTCACTGCAGCCAAGGTTACCCTCAACCTTCACCACTTCAACCAGACCCTCCTTGTTAGCGAGAACGAGATCCAGCAGTGCTCCTCTCCTAGTGGGATCATTCGCCATTTGAATCAGGAAGTTGTCATCAATGCACTGGAGGAACCTCCTGGACTGCGAGTAGCCAGCCGTGTCGGCATTTGAGCAAATATCTGGGTAGTTAAAACCCCCCATGAGAATCAGGGCCCGTGACTGTGAGGCTACTCTCAGATGCCTGTAGAAGGCTCAATCAACTTCCTCCTCTTGATCAGACAGCCTGTAATAGACACCCACAACACCTTAGGGAGTGTGAGATCTTCTGGTTCCCATTGTTACCAGGCCTCTGTCTAACCGGCAGGAACCCACTCCCCCTTCAAATCTAGTTTAAAGCCCTGCAGATGAGGTCATCTAATTCTCTTCCTAGAACCCTACTTCCCCTGGAAGATACGCCCTCCCCACACATTCCTGTCAAGCCTGGTGTCTTATTGTTCAATTTGATTATTAATTGATCATCTGACCAAACAATTTACACAAAAGTGCAGAGGAAACAGGTAGCTACAGTAGCCAATCCTTGGGCCAACAGAGAAGTTAAAAAGAGACAAATAGTTCCAACTAGATTTAAAGGAAAAGAAACTACAGAGGAAAGGTGACAGCTGAAGAACAAATGAACAACAGCTCCACCTCTTGCTGGCAAGGGCAGAGGATAAAAATTCCAGCAGACTGACACCCACAACATGAATGCTAGCAATAACCAAGGCTTCAAAAAGAGGCTGGTACAGCTTTTGTGGAATCTTAATTTTGACAGTCTTACAACTTAGATTAGGAGAAGAAGAAAAGTTGCTATGGAAAAGATCTGCATGTCCCAACAACAGACTTAAATTTTAAACAAAATTCCATGAGGAAACAAAAAAAAATTTTGCAAATAAATCTGCTTCCAATTCCAGCTGCCACCGCCTGCATCTCCTGATATCAAGGTCAGCAGGCTTTTACTTGCAACTATTCATCCAGCTTTCATCACAGCAGTTTGAAACAAAACATCTTCAAACTATTTGCTCCGAAGGAATTCTCCTGCCTTCTCTCCTGAGGGAGACTGCATTGATTCTGTAAACTGAAACCATGGACCTTGTACACTAAGAAATCCTCTGGGGCGTGCTGGCTACACACACTTACATTGTACATGACTTTTATGCTGCACAAGGCTCCTTGAGTGTTTGTTCAGTGTTTCAGCTGGTAGGACTTGCACAGCTTGCAGACACACTGCAATTTACCATGAATGGTTCATGCAAACGCAGCATAAAAATTTGAAGTGTGCTAATTACCACTTAAAATCCTCCAACTGAATCTCAAAACACACAAAAGACTATCTACTAGGTACATAACTCTTACATTCTCCTTCAGAATTGTGCATGTGTGTACTCTACTCCCACCTTGTCAGGCTGGGGAGGGGGGAGCAGGAACAAACAACCTGGGTTGTTCAAGAACTGCAAGAGGTTCTTGAACACACGCACTTTAACAGCACAGGCATCCTAGGCCACATCCAAGACACAACATACCTGGTAAGGGCAGAAACTGCTGTTGAGACATCTAGAGGAATAATATTTGAGGCATCTCAAAGCCCCATGGCTCACATGGGCCATCTTCTTCCACCTCAAACAAAGACTTTTTCTCCGGAGCTGTCAAATCTGACAGTATCCAGTATGCAGACACCAGGTGATTACAGCTCCTCATCTATATAGCTACATTGTTGAAAAAGCTGATCATAAACAAGCCAGAAGATTACTAAATTGACAGATTAAACTCATAATACTATACTCTGGATACAAAAAACTTCTGATCCGCACTGGGACTGTCAAGATGAGACAGAACAGCCCCAGTCTGCTTGAGTATGCTGCCAATTGTTAAGGTTGCAGGAAAGTTGATTACAGAAGTTCACAAGTGAAGAAAAACGTTGGCTGAGTTTGACAAACTGTAGAGCAAGTTGGGGAAGGGGGGTTGAGAGGGGGTGGTCCAGCCTTAAGCACGTAAGTAGTTACTGGGAAACCAGGGGAGGATAACAAACCAACATGTCTTCACACAGCAGGGCAAACCTTGTGTCTCCTCACCGACTGGTAACATACCTTAGAGCTCCAACACTTTCACAGATGGCAGACAATTGGGATAAAATATATTTTACAAAATCATTCCCATTCAAATGGTTTTAACTTACAAAAATACTTCTACACAGCGAGATCTTTGTGTACTGCAGCCCCTGAATCTAAAGCTGCCAAAACCTAATTCCAACACCGGAGCCCACATGCCCTCACCACAGTGCAGACTAGCACTAACAGTATTCCATGCCCTACCAGTACATCTCCCCACGGACCAAAGGGAGAGGGCAACCTGGCAGCTGTTTCCCCGTGGCTATGGCATGTCTGCTGCGAGAAACACGTTTCAAGCCAACTGCTGCAGGTGAAGTGTGGCATGGTGCATAACCTTAGTGACTGTCAGGACACACCTGCAGAGCTGGGGAAAGTTTTCACCAGTGTTTTAAACTGTATAAAGATCTGACTCTCAAATATCCACTTGCAAGCTACTAGACTTCTGATTTTAAACTGGGATGAATTCATACCAATTCCTTGTTAACTAGGGAAATTAAGTAACTACAGGTGAAAAAAAAAACTTTGTTAGTGTAGAGGAAGTCCCTCAGGCACTTCCTATGAAAGAATACAATTTAATCTCCAAGCTGCACGAACTCACAGCCGCCTTCAGGAAAAGAATTGTTAAAATACCATCAAGTACTAAAGGAGAACCACTCTCTACTAGCAGTAACCTCTTTTCAAGTACACAAAACCCCACCCTTCCATAAACTACACAGGCAGAAGCGTTAAATATCAATAGAGTGAGCAGCAAACCTTATGGAAAGATGTAGTAATGGTACTATGGATGTTTAGGGTGGGCATGAATATTAAGAGGCAGTGAACACAGGAAGTTCAGGAGTGGTGGAGGTAGCCTTCAGAAAAGAGTATTTCCCACAGCTCCACCCAAACTATGGAGACAATAAATGCTGATGTTCTCTCAATCTGCTAAATCCTCTTCCCAAAGAATAACAGCTTTATGCTAGGTCTGCAGACTAGGTTTGGTAGAGCCACAGGAAGTGGTTGTTTCAAGGATCCTGAAGAAAGCCTTTCGCCTTAGGTCACTTGGTTACCAGATCCACCTAGACTGTGATCGTAGTAGCTTACTTGGGTATGATATCCTGAGAACAGATTACAGATGGACACCAAGGTGAGGAGTGTGGAGGGAACACAAATTTGAACAAGTAACAAAGGTAACAGTCCTCATGAAAAGAAGTTGTCAGCACCAAGACCTGGAACTGCAGGCTTACCATTAGAAGCCATGAGAAGACATGAATGTCTTGGGCCTATGATAGCAACTGAACTCCTCATTTCCTAGCAAAGCAATACTCAGCTCCCGAAGGCTCCCCACCAACCTGGTCTGTGCAAGGACACTGCTCAGAACTGCAGAATACTGGTACCAAGAAAGAGTGAGCCAAGTTCTGTTTGGGTTTTCTACAAGCAGCAGTGAGTAAGGAAACAGATTGTTCCTACCGGATTTCAGCCTCCCTTCTCTATCCTGCAAGTTCTAGCTAGAAGAGATGCTGTTGAAAAGGTTCATCTCAAGCTGAACAGCAGGCAGTCCATTACCATGGATTAGTCCATTACCATTCAGCTTTGGCAGGGTAGCTGTGCAACATGGCCCTCAACCAACCTGTTTTCTTAAAGCCTCATGAAAGTAAAAACAAACAAAAGTCACAGCTACAAAATCACCATAGAATGGATTGAAACAGAAACAAACAGAACTAGTGCCACCAAGATTGTAACAAACATTTAATTCAAATGGAAAGGTTGTCTCATACCCTGACACTCATGTGAACCAAAAGGTTACAGAAATTTTATTGGAGGTTTTTTTTTCTCCCTTTAATAATCTCATGCTAGATTCCACATGTAAAAGTCTTAGTACAATTGGTGAAGAGATTTTGAAGAGACAGTAATACTTTAATCAAGCTTACAGAGAGACTTCTGGTTTCAGAAAACAAAGGTGGGTAGCAACCTGGTAATTTAGGGAGTACACTTTAGGTTGTATGGAATCTGGAGCAGGAAAACTGGACAAAAAACTATTCTAATATACATAACAGCACAACACATACCATCAGGTTAGTCTTCAAACCTCTATTCAGCCTTGAACTTTAATTTGTTAAAGTTAGCCTTTTATTAACAGTGAAAAGATTGCTATCAGTACTTGGAAAGCATCCCACAAACTTGCTAAAATTTATGTAATTGACAAAAGCAAGTCATTATTCTGTGATTTCTGAAGTGAAAATATTTACCAAGTTAACAAAAAATTCTACATAAGAGTATTTTAAACAGAGGCTTAGCTATTATTGGTTACACAAAAATTAGAGAAAATTTAAAAAAAACACTTTATCTTTTAATGAAAAAAGGATGAAACATTTTACATGCTACTCTATATAAAATAACTAATCTGTTTAAGAATAGAAAACCGAGTCTAATACCAGGATGTGAATCTGGCTGTATCCATTGTGGACTGCATTATTATACCTGACAGCTCCCCCATTCCCCTGGTGCTAGTTCTTTCCCATTACATTCTGCATTTTTACATTTTTCACCCTCAACATGCAACTTCAATAATTCTTTTAACATTATACTAGTCTGCCAAGAGCGCTGTCCAAGAGCAACACCCAGAGGCTAAACATACTGCTACAGCAACTCTGCACATTTCTATCTGTTTCCTTCCAAGAAGAAAGAAAAAGCTTTGTGAAGATAAGCAACAATTTCCAGAAAAAAAAAAAAGCTGACAAAACTCTTCCAGTGGTAATGTTAACAGTAAAGTGAGTGATGCAGGCAAACAAGTCTGCTCATGAAAAAAAAAAAATCACAACTTCAGAGCTAGCGTGAACAACATTTAAGAAGAGATATACACGCACACATTTGCAAAAGCTGCTTTTTTTGCTCTATATAAGTGTACATACAGTATTTTGGTTGGCAGTAGCACTGCAAAGGAACAACCAGAAGGAAACCTGTTCCCTAGAAAGCCAAGCACGTTTTTCAAATGATGAATGACAGAAATACAGCCAGGCCGCTCTCCATTCATCCAGGAATAAGTCAAATTAGCCTGTTGTGTTTGGGCCTTATAACCTTCAATCTTGAAGGCAGTTACTGTAGGAACATCTTGGCTGTGCAATGCAAAAAATGTTACAGCAAAAAATGGTAATAGCCAGAGCATCTTTAAGAGGAACAGCTTATCTGGAATCACACAAGAAGAGACATATAAAACTGGATATAAAAAACATGTCACTAAAGCTTCAGCTTAAAGACCTCTGGCATCTAACAAGACTATTCTCTATAAATTTAAAGCTTATGTAACAGACAATGGAAATAGGCCAGCAAGTTAGGAACACAATCAGTAACACCACATTTATGCCCCCAAACAGTTATTTGGAATAGAATGCATTTAAAAGAAGAAACAGTGAAGATTGCGTAGTCACAAAACAAAACTGCATCTACCAAACCTTTTCCACACTGAGATTTCAGATCAGGACAAAAGATTTCAAAGCCAAACAAAACCAGAAGTTTCCATCTGTGGTGTTTGATAGTAGATGAGGAACTTCTCAGAGTAGGGTGTGCTCCACTCCAGTTATTTGCACACTTTTCTGTCTACTCATAATCACGCTCTTCATACAGCTCATACTCTTCATGTGGTTGTGGTGAAACTGGAATCACATCAACTCTGAGGAAGCAATCGTCCTTCAGCACCTGCTCAGCTGTCAGTCTGTTACAGCAGAACAAATTCAGGAGAAGAGATTTAACTTTATCATCCTACAAATAGAGGGAAAAGGATTTCATCAGTAAGCCAGACACACTCAAGTACAAAGAACAACCAACATATTTGATGAACACACCTTCTAAGCACTTTAGGGCCCAAAGCCTTTACAAAAGGTTGTACAACAGCATTCCCAATGGTTGCCACACTTCACAGTCAGTGCCCACTAACAACAAAATAAGAGCAAATATTAAGCACCAGTTCTGCCAATCTGGTGCCAGATGACTTCACAGAAGAGTGTGAGTTACTGTATTTTAAGATATCAATTCACCAAAGCATTGTAAATTAGAGCAAAACTGCAATTGGTCTTTTTACTGAGAAGGAACAGAACAGGTGCCATTCACCTCCTACAACTTCCTCTAACTTCTGGTATATTGCTTTATCTCTTCACAAGAGTACAGGAAATAAAACTCAAAGTAATGGGCTCTACATCAACAGTGGCTATTTTGTTAATAACTCATCACTTACACTCAGGCTCTTTGGATATATCAGAAAGAATTAATGTACTAATAATTTAGGCACGTTAGAGTGCACACACCAGAAAACCACAGCTGTACACACAGGCATAAACATCTTCTGTTGAGGCGGGAAGAGCACACACTGGATCTGACAAGAGGCCTGCAAGACAATCTCAAACTCTGATCTAGAGAACTAGATTACTAAAACTCAAGGGGAACAGAGCCCTTCCATAAGACTTCTTGCTTATTCGGAGTCTGAGCCAGTAACACCTCTGTCTAGAATCAATAAAACAACGAGGCACAAGAAGTCTCTACACCTCTCATCCCCTCTCACCCTGACGAAAGAATCACTCTGATGCAGAGTAACACACACAAGCAGTCAAAAACCTGAAGACAAAAATAAGCATGCAATTTCCAACTCTTAGATTCCACACTCACACCAGTGTGACCCTGGAGAATTAGCCACTCCACAAATAATTTGAAATCTGGGTGAAAAGATGAGATCTGAAAACTGTTAACAATGCTTTATGCCTTGGAAGTCAAATGTTTATAAAACATTTAAAATACTCAAGGGAAACTCTCTAGTTAAGAGGATCCAAACATGTGCAATGAAATACAGGGGTGAACAATTTCCTCTGCAAAACTAGAAGTGCAGAAAGGTTGAACACTTAAAGAGCTTGAAAAGCTTTGTACTTGCATATTTGCATTTCCTGGTAGTATCAAATGTCTGTGAACAAAAAATAACCCCCTTCTCACCACCTCCTCACACTAGGGAAGCTGAAAGTGCTTCCACACAGAAAACCACTAGAGGAAACATTTCATCGTGCTTGCTCTATTTAATTGGTTTTGCTGCTATTTCATTAATACATAAAACTGGATGCTGAAACACACTAAACACTGAAGCTTGTCATTGCTAAATGAGTGGCTACAAGATCTTATCTCTAACCTCTGCTTTTTCTCAACAGTTACATAACAATATCACTGGTTTAAAGCTTAACAGTATTTCACTGTGGAAATTTTACATTTGCTCAAAACAACAAAAACTTTGCTAGTTGTATTGTGCAGTTCCTCTGGGCACAAGACTGAGATGGAGGGGAAATTACTGGCCTGTCAAGCGCCTACAGATGGGCATGGAGATTAATTCTGAGTAAGCTGATTATAGATAAAGCACTTAGAAGCAAAATAGATTTTCCCCAAGAACTGGGACAAGGATTAACAGCCTGAGGTCTAAAAGATTACCCAAGAAACAGCTGAATGATATTTATTAGTACTACAGTTCTTAGTAAAACTCTGTCTGTTTCTGTGCACTGCAGGCAGCACAGATGGCTTTCCAGCAAACTTTGATGATTGGTGCACATGCCTGCACACACATCCAGGATGAATCCTTAAAAGCTACCATCAATGATATACTGATTATGAATACATCACCTCACGAGAGATTCAAATGCTGCTTCTTTACATCAGTGGAAACCAAGCTAAAAGAAACTTGCTCTTATTAAAAATTGCAAAATTAATCCAAAGAACAATAATGGCTAAATCCATTAATTGTCCTTGAGCTAAAGGCAGCTGTTTGCACTTCAGAAAATACCTGCTACACAACACCGAAGTATAATATCCTGAGACTGGCCATTTAAACTTTGATTTGCATACTTCAGACCTCACTGGTAAAACACCACAGCAGAAATTTTAAGGAAAACAGAAGCGAACCAATTCCTGGTTTTAATGTCCCAAGAAATCTTTCCTACTTCCTTGAACAATTAAGTTTCCCTTATGCTTAATTTTTAATAAGAAACCAAGCAACTATAATGAGCTTGTAAGAAACTGTCCTGGTTTCAGCCACAATGAAGTTAGTTCTCTTTCCAGTAGCTAGTATAACACTGTGGTTTAGATCCAATATGAAAATAATGTTGGTAACACACTGATGGCTTTAGCTGTTGCTAGGTAGTTGTACTGCCTATGCTAAGACAAGGACTTCCCAGCTTCCCACATCTGCAAGGTGCAGGAGAAACAGTACAGCTAGGATAGCGGACCCAGACTGGACAGTCACTACCAGGTACTGTCATGTTTCCGTTACAACTGGGAAAAAGCTAGCTGCTTGGAAACAGGCTGAGCATCAGGCTTTGGTTTTTTCCTCCTGCACATGGTGATCAACTGCGTTTCATAATTGCTCGGGTTTTCTTATTTTGTACATAAATATATATAAACACATATATAGAAAATATGTATGCACACTAAATTATTCTCTTCCTGTGTTATTCTATTAAACTGTCTATCTCAAGTCACAAGGTTTCTTTCCACGGTGAGCAAGTGGCTGTACAATGCTCAGTTACCAGCCGGGGTTAAATCACGACAGAAGCACTATTTACAGGATCACCTCCCTATAGCATCACACTGGAAATAATTTTGCAGAGAGATTGGGTAGACAGCTCTGTGCTTTATTAGCAGTGCTTTCATCACTAGAGAACACTGCTGAATTAAAGTTCTTAAAAGATACACTGTAGAGGATAAAAGTCATCTAATTAAAAAAGATTATTTACAGTTCTGTCTTATACAGTGATATACAACCAAGCCTGCCTGGACATTGGAATCGCCACATCTTAATCTGGTACTGTATCGTGACAGTTTCTTAATCTAAATGTAGTAAACAGGATACACTAAGCTCATAATGAGCACAACTCTAGTAATTTAGCACCATGCCTTAATAGTTATCTCTGCAAAACAGGCAAACTATTAATACACAAGCATAAATGATAAAGAAGGAATTCTATTTGGGTTTCTTCCTCCCTTGACAAAACAACCTAACTTTTCGACCAACAGCAACTCCACTGCTTTGTTTTCTACTTTCCCATTTAAAGTTTTTTCTAGTTTTCTGAAAAATATGGGGATTGACCTCTAAATCTTCCTTCTATTCCTTAGAAAACTCTATCCATAACCTACCATTCACTTAAAAACTAAACAGTCACCTGCTTGTGAGTTTGTACTAACAGTTTAAGGTTTGATTTACGGAGTTTCACGGCCTTCTCAAACCCAGGAAGAGCAGTAAGCTCTCAACTGAAGTAAGATCAACACAGTTAAGCACGATGCGAGTAGTAGCCCAAACAGATTAAAAAGCATGAGGACAATTCACTCAAGGGAGATGGAGGGGGCACAGAGCAAGAGCAAAGCCGTCAATAACTAGACAGGCAGAAGTACAGCAAAAAGTGTGATGCAGAAACTAGCCTGGGAAGGTTAGTGATCTGATAAAGGACTGTAAACCTCACAGTGCATTTCTTTGAACTGTATACAGTGCCGTATCTTTCATTATTCCAACTTTTACAAGGAGGAAAAGGAATCACCTTTAGCAAAGAAAATAACTCCTGGCTAGAACGCTGAAAACTTATAGGAGTTACACAAGAAAATGAACTCAAGGAAAGACAAGCTCTCAGGTAAATAAGGCACACAGAGAGAAGGCCATAAAATTACCTGCTTACAAATAACATCCAAGAGATAGGTATGTTAGAGAAGGATCAACTTCAGAGTTGGAGACCTACGTTGGGAAACATGAAGGCATACAGGGCTACTTATTCTCAAAAAGAGTAAGAATCCTGGGCAAGGGTAAGCTTCAAAAACAGGACTCAAACAGCAGTTGCTAGCATATAGCTAAGAAGAGTAGAAAGAAGGAAAGCAGCAACACAAATTTATATCATGCAGGATGTATTTTTATCTGTGCCTGTTAAAGAAGAAAGTTTCTTTCACTTTCCTTGCACATGAATCTCAATGATTTACTCCCCAAGTCTGTAATCTGGTGTCATTCAATAGTTACCTGTGAAGAAGTTGCTCCTCCTAAAGTCAGAGTTAAATATTTAAAAAAAAAACACCCTCAGGTTATCTTACCTTCTCAAACACCATTTTATTTGTGCAGGTTATTTGGAATTATCCAGCCAATTAACAACACTTTTTTAAAATTATCAATTGCCTCTAAAAACGTACCATGACAACCATATCCACCTCAGGAATTCCATCTTCTTTTATGTCAAACTCCTGGTTTTGCAGGCAAAGCTGTAAATTAAAAGATACATAGTGCATAATACTGGAGGCTTTTTCCCTTTAACGAAAGCAAACATCAGCAAGGAGATTCCAAGTTTCAAATGAAAATGAACTGTTACAGGAAAGTGGCAGGTAAGGTGTTTTTCCTACTTCCACAGTAGGGTAAAATGTTCAAGAGGCTCAAGTTCACCTCACACAGAAACAAAGGGGGGAAATTGGTTCAGAAGGAACTTTTAGAGATCAAAACAAAGAGACTTTCAAAAATATGACTCAATTCCATGCCCAAGTCGTATGTTTAATTATATGATCATCTTTAAGAAATGCTGAGGGTTAAGAGCACTGTAATAAGACAAACATGAACCCTGTGCCCATAAACCAAGTAAAATCTCCCTAGTCTTTACAATTGCCTAGAATCATGCCCAAACACAGTGTTTTTCAAAATACTGCCCACAGGTTAAGCTGAAAATAGCTCTATTCTGAACAATTACTAGACAGCAAAAGGAAGTATGTATTTAGTCAGTGTTGGGCTCTTGTGACAAAAATCAGCAGAAAATCACTGTCTCAAACAGCAGTGTGACTTCTAGAATTAAAGAACACTATTTCAGATGCCCAACATCAAGCTGGCAACTGTTTACCATAATACTAACATTTAAGCCAAAATATTCTGTCAAATGATCAACACAACACCAAGTCTGAGTTGAAGATTAGTTACATGTGGATTAATACCAAATTAAGCTGGCAAACCTGGATGAGGTTTCAGAAGCATGTCCAACTTGCTGCACCTCAGATATCCCCTCCAAGCAGTCAGCCATTTGTAATGCTCTTTTTTTTAAACTTTTCATTTTAACTCACTTCATCTGTTCTAGAAGAAAGAAGATTTTTACAAGATTTGAATAGTGGTACTGAAATCATTCTAACTAAACTGTACCTCATTAATAAATTTCTACGATATTCAGCTATACTTTAGTTCCTCTGTTTCAGTAAAAGAAAATATTTAATTTTAAGCAACTGCTTCCTACAGAGGGAAGAAAACATAATGAAGACCTTTATATGAACCAACTTCCATATTCTCAGCACAGATGACAGTTACCTAACCAACTTGCAGTTTAGTATCTTCCTAACAGAGGCATAAGAGGACTCCTGAAGCCATCATGGATGGAGCTGTCAGTGTTTCCCAGGAAGATGCCCATATACCTGGAGCTCCAATTGGTACTCAGTGAACCAGTTCCACTGTATCCAGCGGTCGTGCACAATCACCACCTGGCAACATGAGCACTTTCCATGCAGCTTGCAGCTTTTCAAGGCTGGGAGGTTTGAAGCTTTCCCATTCAGAACACATGGCACTGATAGCCTGAGTTGGGGGAAGCAGCAATACAGTGCCAGAAGACAAAAAGGAGATGGAGATGTGCAACACACCACCTCATACAGGAAAGCTGATTGCTTTCTCCTCCCTGACATCAACACACACTAAAAAACAAAGCACCCATCTAAGCACTGTTGACAGCAACAAAACATGATAGTCCCCACCCTTGCCTTCATCTTCTCTCTCTTCTGATTTGGGTAATTTCTCAGGGGCAAGGTCACAAAAAAAAAAAACAAAGAAAAAAGGCTCAAAATGCATGAATAGGAAACGCGGTAAGAACTGACATGCCATGGCATAAGGAACAAAGTGTAATTTTGCTCACACTACTACACAATTTATGCTGGGTACTTTATAGAAAAATACACTGTCACCTGCTCATAATCATAACTCCCATTCATTTGACACTTAACACTCAGCTGAAAACACAGACATTTATTCTGCCAAAACAGTCCAAAGCAGAAGCCAGAGGTTACATTTATTGCTCTCCATAAGCCAGCTGCAGTTCCGTAGTATCACTGATTTCACTTTCCCACAAACCGTGACGTACCCAGAACAGAAGGCAGCCGTAGGCATACATGTCAGAGGCTGGAGAAGCTGGCTGTCCCATTTTCAGTTCAGGAGAAACTAAGCTCAGGGTACCAACAACCATACTGTTTGCAGCAGCACGTTGTTCCTAAGCAGAAAAAAAAAAAAAAATTGGACCTGTAATTTCAAGTAAGACCAATAGCACATGGGAGCAGATTCTCCTTTCACCTTTCCATCTCACAGGCAACTTGACCATAGAGCTCTTTACTGTGCCAGACTGAAATGTAAAATCCTCTTACTAGTCAAAAAAAAGTAGACTGTAAAGGAAAATATCACACTTCTGTTGTCTGTAACTAATAGAAATACAGGGATGGCAAATTTTTCTCCATGCTAAAACTATTAAATGTCATAAGGTGGTAAAAAATACAAACTGCAAAACTTCTCAAATTAGAAAAAAAAAAATCACAAACATCAGGAGACATGTGGCACTGTTTTGGAGAAATTTAATTCTGAAGTTCTGTTCTGCCAGCTTTTCTTTTTTTATATCCTCTGACTTTCTGGTCTTTACCTGAAACTAGCTGCTTCTTCCCTCCTGAATATTTTAGGACTCTCTATCATCAAAAATAAAAGTTAGGAGTCTATTCCTCACTGTGACAGCTTCTTGCTGTCACAGTGAGGAATAGACTCTGGTTACAGCTGGAATAGACTCCAGCTGTAACCAGATTGGAGAAGCCTAGTCTCCAGACTGCCAACAGTACCCAGTAACACATCAGTTACCAGCTGCATACACACATTTGTGATCATGCAGAAAGTACAAGCACAGAGCAGTACTGGGACCTCTCTAGAGAAGGCACAACCTGGATTCAGGCTGTGAACCATGGCTGGAACTTTTCTGCTCTATCACACAAGCTGCTTGTTCATTTTGGCACAGCCCATTCCTACAGCATGGAGTCAAGTGAGGAACAGTCTGCCTAGGCTATTGCAATTTTCACCATGACACCGTCTGTACTGAGGATGACCTTTCAGAAAATTCAGCTGTCTAAAATTTAAAGCATATCTCTTGAGCATGTTGAAAATTGAAATTTAAGGGAAGCATACCTTGCTGTTCAAAAATTTGACACTCCTCATGAGATTAACAGATAATGCATTTCCAAAGCAGAAATAAGTGTTATCAGTGAATCTTACTTTTATTTCTACTACGTTCATTATACTGATATAAAGACATATTTACTACTATTTTTAAAATTCAGTAAGCACAAAGCAGAATTCTAGCACAAAAATTATTTAGCTCAATATAAAGTCAAAAGGTGACTACAGAAGAGATAATTATTGGAGACTTTGCTCTGTAAACACAACAAATACCCATTTATTCTTGTCTTAAATAGTATTAGGTTTCCCCCAGAACAACTATGAAAATCTTTTCTACAGAAACTGGGGACTAACTCAGAAGTATATACAAGCACAGGTATTTGTAGGCAACATATGAAATCCTGTTAATTTACCAAATGCTATGACAGACTCAAGCACATGCTAGAGCCTCATTACTCGTCAAAAAAAAAAAAAGGCAAAGGCTTTCTTTGCATGAGCTTGACTAGCCTTTTCTCAAACAGGAGTTCCCATTCTCACCCAACAATGCTGAACTGCATTAAATAAACAAGACAGCCAAAGAACTATGGCAACTAGAGCTCACATTCAGTAATTCCTTCTGTCCCACATCCAAGTTTACAAAAAATTTCAATTAAGATTTAAACTGCCCAACCCTATTCAGAATATAAACAGGAACTTTCACTGCTAAGCACAATGTTTATTGATGAGTCTTAAATTGCAAACACAGATGTCTTTTGATACATAATTTTGACTAAAAAGTCACTAAAGGATTTTTTTTTTTACCTCTGGTTTTGTGAAATCAAAGTCTCCAACGATCCCTTGTTTTCTGTTCACAGCAAAAACATTTTTATGCAGAGATCCATGCACTATATTAGCTCCATGCAACGTTTGTAGACCTTGGGCCACTCCTTTCATCACTTCTAATGCCTCCTAATGATTTCATTTGGGTGTTTATTACAAAGACAGATATGCAAAAAACAAAGCACAATAAGAAATAAGCTTCTATCCAGAACTAAAGACTTGGTTTTTTAAAGGTTTGTAGACATTCAAAGTTCATGCAAGTTCAGTTTATGAAGTAAAGATTAATTCCCAATAACATTAGTATGACTCGTGCAGCCAGACAGGGGAAAAAAAATAAATTGAAAAGTAGTCACTGATTAACAAATTGCAAACATGAAAAAAATGCATGGTGGTGAGGGACAGCAGAAAAAATAAAAAAAACAAACTGATGCAAATTGAACCTTTACAAGCATGTCCAAGACAAAGAATTAGAAGATTCTAATTAGATTCCATTAGAAATGGCTTCTTAGAGAAGGGATGACTATACAAACTGTGCTATGTAGGAAGCAAGAAGAGAGAAGAAAAAAAGAATAAATTATACAGAGTCCTCTAAAACTCCAATACGGAAATGCCTGCCCCTGAACTTCTAACATGCTCAACTCAATATAAATGCTCAACAATATAAAATGCTGATAGTCTAAGTAGTTATACTTACTTCTACAGTTAGAGGTTTATCAGCCTGTAAAGCTCCAAGACTTGCTCCTGGGTAGTACGGGACCATTAAATATACCAAAGGATCAGACTTCAACAACAAGAGAAAAAGTAGATTCTATCAGATGTCAGGAATATTGTGAAGTTTAACATGCACTAAATGTGTGATAATCAATTCATTTTGTTTACTAAGTAGACCATCTAAACTCAGAAAGGAAATATTTTTCTTACTCAATGCTTCGGCTTAAAATATGTTAAAGCGAGCGTTAAGGGTCCAGCTGTAATTCTTACAGTTTAAACCAGAAATCAGAATCATCAAATTGAATCTTGCCTTGCAGAAGAGAAGAAATAACAGTTGTAATAATCCAGACTTCTCCTTCTGCTGAACCCGAGCTCTGTGATACTTGGCAACTCTTTATCATTTTGGCTTCTGTGCTTACATCTACAGAGTATCCCTTAAAAACAAAACAGATGCCAAATCGATTATTCTTAATGCCTGGAACATTACTGTATTAAACTTTTTTTTAATTAAAGCAATACATGATGTTAGATGTCATCAAATAACTTCCTCTCCCACTTAACACAAAACTCAATTCCAACTGTGATAGACTGTTCCCATATTTTCTTATTAACGCCTATAAAGTCTGCAGCAACAAAACAAGAGACTTGCATCTGTAACCTGAGATTTAAATAAGCCAAGTCAAAAGCAAGAATATTGACAACTATGTCTCTCACAATGCCACAGCCCCTGTTTCCTAACTGCTAGCAGATTGGTAGAGAAGCAAAGCAGGGGAAAAAGCTGCAGTTCCTGAAATTTCTCAGTGAAATCATCACGACTTCAGCATCTGAAAAAAAGAGACAGGAGCAGTGAACAGGTGAAAAGGTCCACCAGGTAACAGAACAGATAGTAGTAAAGGGGAAGCACTTTTACTATAGAAGTGAGGAAAATGAGGAAAAAAAAAAAAAAAAAAACCACACCACAATCCAGAAGGAAAACAATAATTCACGTACTACAGTGTACCCCCAAAAAACCCCAATTTGACAGCAGAAAAAGGCTGTTAAATACAGGAACATGAAAGGAACAACCGAGTTTCCACAGAAGGAGCATGTCAGTAAGCCAAGGCCTAACCTCAACACTAACTGAAAGCTAGTGCCAACATTACCTTTAAGAGAACCTTCTGGCCCTGAATTTCTGAACACACTAAAGGTCGCTTCGTGCTCAGTTCCTTCATGGGCTTAGCATCCAAAAGGTCTCGCTCCAGGCTGCTTGTCATCAGTCCAGCTGAGTTCTGAAGGACATGCACACACAAGTATCAAGGGCAAGAGCAAGGCATTTAACAGCTGGGAGGATTCAGAGGCTCTGAATGCCTCTTCAACTTAAAAGCACAAAAACAGCTGGGACACATTAAAAAGTTACAGGATCTCTTATCAAAAGGCTGTCTGCAACAAGGCAGCTAATGAAATGTATTCCTGGAACATCCACCAGAAAAGGAGGAGAAAGACCACAACAAGCAATGCTCCAAGTTTATGTCCCCCAAATGAACAGACACCACGCACAGAGCATTGCTGGGGCTGAGCCTTTAAAGTGCCCCAAACAACAGCTGACAGAGCATTCAAACAAAATCTCTGCTTACCATGTAGCTCAGAATTCCTGCTTCTGGATAAAGAAGTGGTAACTCAGGGAACCATTTCTGTACCAAATACTTAAGCTTCTCCTAAATGAAGGAAACAAAGCCCACAGCCTCAGGTCAGTAGTGTCTGGTAGATATAAATATACACTGATATTTGCAATGCATACCCAGGGCATTCAAATGAATATTGACCATGCCATACTCCTTGGCAACATCAAAGCAACACTGCCACTTGCCTTTAAAAACAAACAAACAAGATTCCAATGCACACAATGTGAACACCGATAAATGTTCAATACAAACAGATTTTTGAAAGCTCTGAGGGTGTGTGGTGTTAAGGCTCCAAACAATTCACTATGAAGGAAAACAGTTTGTCTTCTCTATAAGAGACTTTAGTGGGCCTAACAAAAGAAAGAACTTCTCTATGGATTAAGTGGAAGAAGATAAAAATCAAGTAGTAATGCAGACCTGGTCAGCATCTCATGCAGCTCCAAATCCCACAAAGCTGCAATGCTGCAAGTTAACTATTATGCATAAATGTTATACCTGCACGGGTAGGTGTGTCACCCTTCTATTCACTCACAAGACAGTGGATTCTGATCCTTCCCTTTGTACAGATGACTGAGAAAGGGTGATCACCTTCACTTCCCAGCCAAAGCCTGTTTTAACCTACTCACGAGGAAACGGTTCCCCTTCTTGCCAGAAATAGTCTTTCTTGTACACTTACACTTTCACCTGTAGCTCTTCTGGATTGAGAACTACAGCTCACGTAGTTTTTCCTCACCTCACCCCCTTATGGAGGAGGAAGGTCTGAAGAAATTATGTCCATATCAAGATAACACTGCTCAGCCTCCATGCCTTCTCCTATAGGCCCAAAAAAGGGCCATCTTAACATACAACACTATAAAAAAAACACCACTTTTTTTTAATTGTTCCCAGTGCAACTGAAATGCAGCTGTACCTCATACAGGTTTGTTTTAGTTGCCTAAGTAGTTTAATACTCACATATTCCCCTTGTTCCTTGGATATTTCCTGCATAATCTTATTTCTCAGATCAGCAATTTCCTCTTTTATTCTTGTCATTTCAAACTCACTGCAATCAGACTGCATTACAGATAACAAAGTTAGTGTAAAACTCTCATCCCACCCACCATTATACCAAACAGTAGCCTACTCCATCAAGGTTAAAAAACAGCTTCGGTATCACAGTTCTGGAGTTAAACATATTCTCAAATGCATATTTTACACAGTCTCCTTCTGGAAACTCAAGAGAAACTCTTAAAATCTAACCACTGAGAAAGGTGTTCCCTTTATTTACATGACAGACCAAATGTTCATTCCCTCTGCCAACTTGTCTCCTAAGTCAGGGAGTTTTAGGACTTTTAATTACTTGATAACATATAATCATAACAACATCATCATTCATCTACCAGCAATGACAGGTTCCATAAATCATTCACTTTTTATTCCCATTACCAGGCATTTTGTTCATGCCACCTCATTATTCAGGAATCCTTTTCCCAATGGGTTTCATTAGTTTGTCTTATTTCAAATCCCCCTTGGAAGCTTACCACCCCTTTACAATGCTTAGAGAGATACACACATGCAGGTTGGGGGGGGGGGGGAAGGGGGGGGGGGCATTCCCCTTGAAGTATCACCAGAATAATTAACATGTGAGCAAAACAAACAGCACTACAGCTGAAGTAGTATTTACATTCTCTGGACTTTTCCAAGAAACAGCAGGTAACCCTGAAAACTAGAATACACACTGACTTCTGTCACCAAAGGAGAAGTAGGAGATTACTTTATCACACAACCAGGACAGAGCTGGACAAAACTGTTCATGCTGCCAACAGTGGCTGTCACCAGGAGGACTCGGTTAAAAGCACGCTGCCACGGCTGGGGACTGAAACAGAGAAGAAGCTATGTACCAACAGCTTGAGATTTTTTGTTAAACCATTTAGGCTTGGTCTCAGGGGCCTGTAAAACATCCACAGTGAACAGCAAAATTCAGGTCAGAAGACACAGACTCTTCCATATAGTTACTGCTTACTTGGAATAGACAAGATTAACGTTTCTAGAGCAATTGGAAAAAAAAAAAAAAAGACACAAAAACACCAGTAGTGTAAGATTTTCATACTTCCTTGAAGTTGCTCTTTTCAACCAACTTCCATCTTAACTGGGCCTTTAAGCTTTTCACACTTTTCTTAACTGATAATAAGTTGTTAATATCAGGCCTTCTATTCAGCCATTCCTCAGCATGCTTTTTGAACTAGGAGGAAAAGAAGGAGGAAAAAAAAAAAAAAGAAAACATTCAAGCATTCTATTTTAATACGCTGTAGTCCCATGCATTACAGAAACGACCTGAAGCCTATCTGAATTCAGGTTTTCATGGTCTTTCCCCATGGAAGAGGCATTTTATTGTGTTTCATTTTAATTACATTACCATCTTCCTGGAAAAACAACACTCAAAGCTCAATCCCTTTAAGTTACACACTACTGATTTGTAATAAGGAATAACAGCTTTCACTGCTTTATTTTTTCTAAAACAAACAAAAAATATCTTTGGATTTAACTGGAATGAAGTATTAGCTGAGATAATGTACAACTGCATTCTCAAGCTTTAACGCAACCAATCTCTCACTGCCAATATACTCCTAAAATTACCTTATAAACAGATAAAGGGACATCTTTCTAAAAGAAATTATACCAAAAAGGGTTACTAGCATAGATCAGCGTGACAAATAAATAAGGCATAAACCCACTTCAACGCTGGCCAAGTATCTGTTCTGTATGATGGCAATCACACTTTGCTCTTGATGAATATGACGTATAACTTCACTGTAAGCACTCACAATTATTCCCTTCTCTGCTTCATCATGCTGCTGAATTGAATTACAGAGGGAGATTAAGAGTAATTCTTAAATAATACACACCAAGATTTAAGACAGCAAATCTTTACTGAGAAATTCAATTGTTAATGAGAAAAAAATTTATTTATCAGAATTTTCTCTCTTCTAAAAGGGATTTTAAACAGGAAATCAGCAACTAAGACTTCATCCACTATCAAGAATAATACTGCTTGACCCTTCTATGCAGAAGTAACTTTCATATTCCACATGCATGAAATAATTATTTTTTTAATTTTCAAGGACAGCACAGTTACAATGTAGATACAACACATTACATCATTCTTATAACAGTCACTGGTTTCCATCATTCAGAGCAGTCACATACAGACTAAACTACCAGTTTGTTATTAGCATTATGCCTCAGCAAAAGACAGGTTAAACTTTTGTTATTATAACCATTCTTGGCACAGCAGGGACTCTAATTGCAGAGACAATACAAGTACCTCAAAGAGTTATCAAAAGAGAATGGAGGAAATCAGAAAAGGTACGTAACTGGAAAAAAGGCTAACACAAGCATAGAAGATGATTACCAGTAAGACAAGAAAACTTGTCCCCTGCAAAATGAAAGTGATGAAGAGCTATTCATCTCTTAAGACTGGATAAAGACAATTATCAACCTACATTTACTGAGAGAGGTAATCCCGTTATTTTAAATGAAAACTTTTCATCACCTGCATTTTCAACACAAGCACCAGAACTCAAACAACAAGAACCAAAGAACAGCCCAAAGTAAGCTCCTCTGCCCACAGAGAGGGAAGAAGCAGTTTTCTTGGTATTTCTTAGATAAGCCAGTCATAAATCTGATGTTCCCATAACCTAAAGCTATCCTCTGCCTGTTGCCTGGAAAACATATTCTCTTTCCTCTGGGGAACAACCTGCGTGCTTATCACCTTTCCACAAAAAGGACACTGCTTTGAAACAAATAAAGCTATACTAAGAAAAGCTTTAAAGTGAAATAAGAGATGGATAAAAATCACAACATAGTAGATACGACTAGAACTTACATTTAAGTCTGTATTCAGTTCTTCACAAACAGCCAACTCAACCTTTTTGAGGATTTCATCCGCGTTGCCAGCCATTTCCTCTATGCCCGAAGATGTTTCTGACATAAGGTCAAAACACTTCAAAGGGGAAAAAGAAAACAACAATCAGCAAAACCAAACGAAACAGAGTTAGCACCAGTGGAAACCTAATCAGTGTCTCTGTCAGATGTCACCTTAAAACTGCCGCAACACTCGAGTGTTCTAACAGTTTCTAGAACAAAAGTTACGATTCTTGCCTTGATCTGGTTATATTTTGTTAATCTCATTTTCAAAGAATCCAAATCTTTCTCCTGTTGAGTTTCATGTCAAAAAATCAACATGTGTGCTGCCTACACAGTGATACAGAAGATGCTCAATATGGCACTTCTGCTATCAAGTGGGCTTTCCATTCCTTTATCATACTATCCGAGATAAAGACACATTCCAGGATCTATTTCACAGTTTGTCAAGTGTGAAATAAAGTTAAAGTTTTCACCAGGAAACACTAGATTTTATAAAAGTCAGAAATAACTCAGCTTAAAGATATAAGATACAAAGGTAACAGGGAAGAAACAGTAAGATCAGCTCATAATTACACTGCATGTTGTTTACAGCAAAGTTGTTACTTATATCTGCACACAGGTATTATACTGGCAACCAGAACATGAAAAATACGGTCCTGTATTTAACATGGAAGATACAGTAATAACAGAAATCTGCAAGCTTCCCCTTGTTCATTTACCTATCAAGCATATTTATTCATCTACGGATTCTGAAAATATTTTATTGCCTTAAAAGAACTAAAAATAAGAACAGCGCAACTTCCAAGTTCAAACACACGTTGCTCCCCAAAGCCTGGAGCTGCATACTGGACAGGAGCTGTCCAGTCTCCAAAAACATCCTTGTCTGTCATTGACCCATCTCCTAATGTAGATTCTAACTGATGCTACAGAAGATTAATTTGGATTCAGAAAGAGAGGAAGAGGAGTATCTGTTTAGAAAAAAAAAAAAAAAGAGGGGGGAAGAAACATTTCTTCTGCAGGACTGCTCATATTTATTTTAAAAGGAGACAGAAGTCAAATTGCAGCAGAATAATTGCATACCAACACCTAAGATGGATAAATAAGAATTTCTTCTTTGGTCTGCTAGTGTTTTACCAAGCCATGCTATAGGTCTGTACTTCCTGTGTCTCTAAACTGTTAGCAGAAAGGTTCAGATGTGAACAGGTAAGCCAAAGTTCATTATACTAACGAACTTCAGTCACTTTCACTCATGCAGAATAGCTCTCTGAATTGCATCCAGCAACCACAGAAACCCACCTGCAGGTTTGTTTGCCCCTCTAATAGCTGACATGATTATAAACACCTGCAACTAATTATATTCATTAACATCATACTGCACATGACATGCACCAAGCCTACATTGCTGTTGAACAGCATTTATTGTCAGGTCAAGGACCATTACTCATAAAAGCATCTGGCTGCAGTGAATGTTCCGAGTACAATGAAATGCAAGGACAGAAAGCCTACTCACTATGAAAGGGCACAACCCTCGTAGATTAAATACAATCCATACTGGAAGGAATGTTACACTGGCACAAACCGAGAACGTTTACACACAAGTAAAGAACAAGGAGATCAAGGAAACTGGGCCTGCAGGAATGTAGGGAGAGTAGCTTACAGTATTCCTAGGAAAATCAGGAGTTTTAGAATCATAGAATGATTAGAGTTTGAAGGGACTCCCAGACGTCATCTAGTCCAACCCCCTGCAAGAAGCAGGGACACCCCCCAACTAGATCAGGNTTCTTGTAGGCCCCCTTGAGGTACTGGCAGACCGCTACAAGGTCTCCCTGGAGCCTCCTCTTCTCCAGGCTGAACAGCCCCAACTCTCTCAGCCTGTCCTCGTAGGAAAGGTGCTCCAGCCCCTTTATCATCTTTGTGGCCCTCCTCTGGACCCTCTCCAACTGGTCCATGTCCTTCTTATGTTGGGGGTTCCAGAATTGGACACAGTACTCCAGGTGAGGTCTCACGAGGGCAGAGTAGAGGGGGAGAATCACCTCCCTCGACCTGCTGGCCACGCTTCTTTTGATGTAGCCCAGGATGCGGTTGACCTTCTGGCCGCAAGAGCACAATGTCGGCTCATGTTGAGTCTCTCATCCACCAGCACTCCCAAGTCCTTCTCCTCAGGGCTGCTCTGGAGCCACTCTCTGCCCAGTCTGTAGCTGTGCCTGGGATTGCCCCGACCCAGATGCAGGACCTTGCACTTGGCCTGGTTGAACCTCATGAGGTTGGCGCGAGCCCACCTCTCCAGCCTGTCAAGGTCCCTCTGGATGGCATCCCTCCACTCCAGCATGTCAACAGCACCACACTTTGGTGTCGTCGGCAAACTTGCTGAGGGTGCACTCCACCTCAATGTTAAACTGAGAAAGAACGTAGATTTTAAGCACAGAGACAGGAAGTCCGCAAAGCTACCTTCCCTGTTTGCAGGTTCTTTACAAGCAGAACTCAATGGATGGCAACCCACTTCCACCATTCATATAATTTTAAGATAATTAACACACACTCGACTGAATTGTTCCAAGCCTGCTACAACTCAGAAACACAGCATCAGAATGGTATTCCAGAAAAATACTACAAGACATGCAAACAGAAAGGGACAGTTTATGTAAATTCTGAACACTCAGAATTTTAATGAGGATAAAAAAATTATGGTTTTGTCTGCAACCTCTACCTAGATCATGTCAAATCAGATTGGCTTCTTGGCAGTGATCTTTCATCACCTCTTTCAGCAGTATTTATGAACTCAAGCATTTTAAAATCTGAAGGTTTTCTATCCAATGGCCACTTGAAAGGACTAATTGAGGTATTTCAGTTACACAATGCTAGACCCATACAAAATTTGTATTTTCATAGAAGTACTATTCTTTACACTAAAGATGTTCTCTCATAAGAAAGCATAAATTCTGACTCACAGCAAAGGTACACTAAAAGTAGTTATAAATTAATACTTCATTCCTCACTGCATTACCTTTCCTCTGTACTGAGGCACTGTCACAGAGCCACTGCCCATACACAAAATCTCCCTGCCATGGGTAGTTGTCCCTACCAATGCCTACTCCACACAAGCTGTTAGCATCATACCTCAGCTTCCTCATGAACAGAAAAGATTTAACTGTTTGCCTTACCTTTAAGATACCACGGAACCAGTTAGCAAGATTTTGCAGAGCCGCATCTGTATCATTTCTGACACAACTTAATTTCTTCATTTTAATACTCTTCCACTTAAATGTTGGAGCACCTCTTCAGAGTCATCTGCTTCAGAACTTTGACCATACACCATCTCCAGAGAAGCAGACAGCTCTTGTGCATAAAGTGTATCAAACAAAAACAGGTTTGCAATCCAGAAAAATCAAGACTTAACACAGAAAAAGTTAGTGCTACCAGCTGGGATAAAACTACTTCTACTACAAAAGCCTCTTTCTATATTCAGTGAAATGTATTTTATATTCTGCTTTTCTCTTACATCTAGGCAGTATGTCTACCAGACAATGCAATGCAGAAAAATCTCACACAGAGATCACACAGTCTATATTTTCCCTCCAAAACACGGAAGGAAGACACCACAAAAAGCTTAGCAGCTCATAAGAAGTCATTTGGATTCTAGTTTCTTCTTCACTATGGATTTGGCTTGAAATTCATCTTTTTCAGGATAAAGAGGAAAATGGGATTCAATGTATAACACTCCTTACAGAGCTCCTCAAACTCAGGAAAACAAAGTGAGTTTGTGCTAAGCAGCAAGGTGAGCAGCCAGGCATCCAGAAAAATGCTCCTGGACTCTCCCTCCCTTCAAAAGTCACTAGTCAAATCTCTTCTGATGCACCATTATCACCATACCGATTCCTAGACAGAACAGCAATTACCTATGTGTCTGACACCTGAAGGCCCTCTGAAATGAGTTTCATAGTCTGGAAACTTCTATGTCCATCTAAAGGACAAGTATTCTCCAAGATATATGAAGCACCAGGTCCATATTCTTTTGACTTGTACTGGAAAAAAAAACAAAGTGCTACACACCTAAGGGAAAAGCTTCAAGGCCAGAGCTCAGGGCAAACACAAATCACCTCTCTACAAAAAGCATTCTGTCCAACAACTTGCAGAACATGCAGGCTCAGAGAGGAATGTAGCAGTCAATTATCAGTAGTGACAACATCCTAACAGAGCAGTCTTCCTTGCTGGTGGGTGGGAAGTCCCATGCTGACAAATATTTGAGAGCAACATTAAGCATTTTCAGACCATGTGTTATATTACAAAAGAGAAAATTCTCCCTGAGCAGAGTGGTTTGACTGGATGAACCCACACTTTTGTAATAAACATCATCCTTCATCTTTCAAAATCCATCATTTTATTCATCCACATAATTCCCAACAGAAAACCTTAAGAAAGGCTGCTGCCAGTTTGCTTTTCTCAGATCCCAGAACATTTAAGGAGTATTGGGAGTTAATGCAAACTGAGGGATATTTGAGTATAATATGACAGATCTTCATGAGAAACAAGTCACACTGATGAGGAAAATCACCAAAGACACCTCTCCTCCTGACAATACCACAGTACTTGGACACTTGTCAGGTGCCTTTGTGTGGTGAGTTTGCAATGTGGCTTCTTTAAGAAGCAGCTAGAAAGTTTCTTAAGGGTCCAACAAAGCAAATCCCAGCTGGGCTCCCAAGGCCAAACTCCCTGTTACTGACAAGGCGAGAAGAGGTATTTTATGAGTTTATAGAAGTGACCCACACTGGGGCAGTTGATGAAGAGCTGAGGCCCCATGGGAGAGGACTCACGTGGAGAAGGCTGTGGAGGACTGTCTCCCGTGGGTGGGACCCCACGCTGGTGCAGGGAAAGAGTGTAAGAAATGTCCTCCACACACACCCCCAAAGAAGAACAATCCATGATGAACTGACCGAAGACTGAAGCCCCCATTCCCTATTTTCCCCCTTTCCCCTGTGCCATCCAGGGGAGAAGAAAATCATGAATAAAGTGAAGTCTGCAAAGAAGAGAGGGGTGGGGGGGGTGTTTTAAGAGCTGTTTGTACTTCTCCAACTGTTTTCCATGGGTGTGTGGTGTAGTGTAAGAAGTTAAGAGTTTTCTTGCCTTTCTTCTGTGTCAACTCTGTTCTGCCCATGAAACTAACTGCAGACTGATCTCTCCCTGTCCATATCTCTAGTCCAAAGCCTCTCAACATATGTGTTTTCTACCCTGTCCAGCTAAGAAGGGAGTGACAGAGCAACTTTGGTGGGAGTCTGTGGTGGTTTGACCTCGGCTGGAGGCAACTTTGAAACACCTGAAACAGGTCTTACAAGCAACCAAATGTAACTTTCAAGTAAAACAGACTGACACAAACACCAGACGACATAAAGCAGCAATGAACTCCCCTCGGTGGACTGCAGGTAATGCAGAGGTGAGGAACAGGCAATGCAGAGGTGACAGAGTGAGCTTGACCAGTGCTGTGGAAGTACACAAGATGCCACAACCAGTCCCCAGCTCTACAGATGCAGTACAGCCAAAGTTCAAATTGAGGCCATACGCATAACAATTTCCTTACATAACTAGCTAAACTCAGTACCACAAATAAACCCCCACCAAAAACCAACCCCCAGCCCAAAATCCCAAGCAAAAAAAAAGCACACCACCTGACAGTATAAGATTCTAAAACTAGTTTTGTAAAAAACAGAACCAGGTGACATTAGCTTTGTACAAATATGCTTGTCTAGAAGCAAACACAAAGATTTGTGCTACACTTCTGTGGGCCACTCAAGTGCACAACAGTTTTCTCACATTCTTTTTTGAACAGCTGGATTTTAATACATGAGGATAAATGTGGATAGAAAATGGCATGGGGAAAGGCAGAAGCCAGGTTCAAATGATGCAGTCTGAAGGAGGGAGAAAAAAGTGTGCCCATTTAACAGCAATCAGTCAGAAGTGGGCAACAGAACTCAGGAAAGTGCTCGTTAACAGGTTCATACCCAGTATCTCACCCTATTTACAAAAATAATAGCACTAGTCACACTGAAAGGGTATCAGCATACATTCCATCAGGCTGTTCTCAAGGAAAGAATCCCTCAAGTCCTATTTCTTCCCAGTTAATTTTCACACCATATACACACTTCCCTGAAACATCAGCAACTTCACCAACACACCGATACAGAAGCAGGCTTCTGAAGGACAAGTTAACACACGATGACAGCTCCATGGCCTACACACACTTGTCCCAGCCACTAAGTTGGTCATTCTAAGGGAGCAGAACAAATTACTACATGCTACAGCATGGGGCAGAGGAAATGTTTACTGACAGCTAACGACTTTTCAACTCACACCCTAGCTTGTTTTCAAGTAACTTACATTTACACCCACACTCCCAGCTTTACTCCTAACTAATGCAGTACTACCACTTGGATAGCGCAGAGCTCACCAACTGTTTACTTCAGGCCCAGCCATTTGGACCAGCTATGGCTAAAACTGTTTGAATCTGTCTGTGGTGACAAGACAATAACTGGCACCTGATAAGTAAGAAGAGCAGTTTGCAATACACAGTTTCAGAGAGATACATTAGCTCCAAGCTCACGGTTTTTTTCCTGAGACACACTGGAAAAAACACTTGTTTCTTTGGGGCAGCACAGCTTGACCTCTTCAGCTCTGTAAAATGGCAATCATGGGTCTCACTGATATTTGGTAAAAACTTCTGTTTCCCTTCTTGGGAAAACTATTTTGATCTTCCAGCTCCAAATACAAGAGAAGACCATCACCTCAGTTAAGCTAAAGCCCAAAATCACTTAACACACCTAGCAGTATGTTAATACCCTTCAGATAATGTTCAAAACATAATCAAAATTTCACTGCAGTACAGTTACCTAGAAAATGCTTAATGCCTACCACCTAGTGGATCAGGAAAGCATAACCTTTAATCATACACCAAAGAAAGCCAAGCACAAAACAGAAAAAAAAAAGACCCTAACAACAACACACCACAACTTTGTGTAATGGAGCAGGATCCCACACAGGACCACCAGCGATAGAAAATCATGAAATGCTATCAATCCAATATCGTTCCTATTTGGACACCAATCTGCTTATCACACTAGAACCAAAAAAGTGTATTAAAACATGTTTTGTATGGCACTGAAAAATAATTCCATGAAGATTTAAATACTTCAATCTATTAATGCTGTTCAAACCTTATACAAAGTTATGGGCAGTCTGTAATCTTGTTCATTTTTCATAAGAATTCTCATCCATGTGCATATTAATACATCTCTGGGATGTATACAGGCAAGCTATCAAACTACTGCCAACCTTTTTCCCCTCTCCACCCAGACCTGCACATTCAAAATAAAAGCAGGTAATAATCCTGAGGTTAAAAAGAAAAAAATATTTCCAAGAGCAAAGGCCAGTGACACCAGCTTGGTACTATTTCTATTGGTAAAGTCCTCTACATTAAGTTCTTTCTACCTCTACAGAGCCCATTTCTCCACTTTCTGTTGGATTGGCTGAGACTGAAAGAGAATCTCAGTGTAAATATGTGCGTCTGTTGTGTTTAACTTTCACCTTAAAAAGCTTTAAATATTTTACACTTTGCTGCACTAGTCCAAACTTCACAGACAATTTAAAAGACAATTTAAAAATCTTCCAAGAGATGAGAAAGCACATAGTCCAACCACAAAACCCACTGTCACAATTTACAGGAATTTTTTTTTCCTCCTCAATTTCAGTTACCTCATTAACACCAGTCTTCTAATAAATATTCTGTGCTTTGTGAACTGTTGTTAGGCACCAAACACAGTACAGTTAAAGAAAAGCTGCTGCTCAAATCCAGATTCCAGATAAAAAATTGCCTCTAGAAACACAACATCTAGGCAGTCAGGATCACAAGTAACACTGAGAACTACAGGTGTCTGATGTACAACTTAACATGAAAATGTTACCTAAAGCTTTGTCTGCTGCTGTCGAGGTTTCCAACTATAAAACATTTAAGAAACACCCTCCACAGGTTTTCAGTGTTTCAGAATCAATATGGATAAAAGCAATCTCCTCACCTGTAATGTTCTTGAGCGCTCAGAGAGAGGCAGTTGATCCACCTCCAAAATTAATTCTTACACTGCTGAATACAAGTTCTGCTGCACCTCATCTCTTTTAGTAATCAACTCATCTCTTTCATCCTAAGCAAAAGAAAAAGCCAAGTCAACAACTTGCACTCAAACAACACATACAGAATGTAGAAAGCAATACAAAAATCCACCAAAAACACCAAACCACACATTAAATCTTGCAAAGTGTGAATAGCAAAATAAATGCCCAACTAGGAATGACTCAAAAAGCAAATTTTGGGTTTAACCCTTATGACATAGCCACCTTGCACAAGCACAGCATACAGCGTAGAAATACATCATTACCAGACAACTAAAGAAAGTTTCTGCATGACTGTTCAGAACAGTGGAGACATAACTGCTTCCTGACATTTTAAGTTTACAGTGTGTCCTGGTTCTGGCCAGGCCAGAGCTGACTTCCCCAAGCAGCCAGCACAGGTGACCTGAGTTGGCCCAGGTTGTTTTCCACAGCACCTGACATCAATCAACCCCCGTAAAAAAAAAAAATCTCATGCTCTACTTAAAACGTCCTAGTTGTCATGAACTTGTTGATTGTATTACAAAAGTAAAAATTTGGATTATCTACACTTCCATCTATGCCAAATTACATTCACAAAGTCAAACTGCAAAAGACTTCTTGTGAAAGAAAAAATTCCTTTTAATATTACTTCCTTACCTTCTATCACGACAGACGGGTGACCTGTGAACTCCCTCATGATTAACTGCAGTAAGATCATTAAACCAAAGATAATTTTTCAGGAACAAAACCAAGGTTTTCCTTGGATGACTGGCAGGATTAGGTCTGCTAATGGGAGGGGAACCCCACATTCCTATCAGCCAAGGTACCAACAGACTCACCAAAACCAAACCTTTCGAACTGAATGAAGGAAGTTAAAATCTATACTCAGAAGCATGTTTGCTTTGTTCTTTTCATAGTGATATAACCCAACATTCCCATAGAAACAGAAAATTATACATGAACATACAGATAAAACTACAGCTTTACAGACCTGCTATAAAGATTTGCTATTCTCTTCCACATCCATCTCCAAAAATAAAAGAGTAAAATGACTGAACTAGCTATAACATGTTGTTCTGACATGTGTTCCCTTCCAGACCCCCCCCCCCCCCAAAAAAAAACCAAACTTAAAGTCTGGTGTGAAAGGCAACTAGCAAAGAAACTGAAAACAAGAGTTAAGGATGGGACTATCATCAGTTTTACACAGAAAAAAACAATAGTCAAATTAAGACCTCCTACTAACAAGCAATATCACAGTGAGGCAGGCTGTTCCCTTGTAGCCCATAGAGCATGATGGTGGAGGTCTCCACACCAGGGCAGGTGGATGCCCAAAGGAAGCAGGACCCATGGAGAGAGAAGCCCACACTGAACAAGTTTGTGATTCCATGGCGGGGGGGGGAGACTGACTCATGCTGGAACAGTCTGTTCCTGAAGGTCTGCACCCGTGGAAGGGACCCACACTGCAGTGCAATTCATGAAGAACCACAGCCTGTGGGAAGGACTCATGCTGGATAAACACCGGAGGGCTGTCTTCCACGGGAGGAACCCCACACTGGAGCACAGGAAGAGTATGAGGAGAAATTAGCAGCAGGGACGTGTGATGAACTGATTCAAACCCCCAGTGGCACAGGGGGATGGGAAGGAAAGCCATCAGGACTAAAGTTGAGCCCAGGAAGAAAGACAGTGTGGGTGAGGTGTTTTCAAGATTTGGTTTTACTTCTCTTTACTCTGTTTTGCTCAGTAATAAATCTGATTTTTTTAAAGTCATCTGTTTTGCTTATGACAGTTAATTGATGAGTGATTTCTTCCCGTTTGTATCTTGACCCATGAGCTTTTCATTGTATCTTCTCTCCCTTGTCCAGCTGAGCGACAGAGCAGCTTTGATGGGCTTTTGGCATCTAGCTCTTCAGAACAGCAAACAAATTCTGTAGTCTCAAACAGTAGTTTGAGAAGCTTTTATTGTGTTCTAAAACAGCTTAATTCTGTTTTATTTTTTGTCTGGTCCACCTTATTTCTCTGAAAAAAAAAAAAAAAAAGAACCAAACTACTCCAGAAACAATCCCACAAAAACAACCAGACCTGGTCATATACCAAATACTGAGCTACCTTACCATCTTGTTTTTGGTAACTATAGTAGTGCTTCAAAGTCCACAAGAGCAGGATATGTACAGCAAGCCTGATCAATGCATTCTTGCTTTAGTGTGATTCAATGGCTTCATAAAAAAGGGATTAAAAAAAAAAAACACAAAAACACCACCCCTCCATTCTAATCCAGTTTAAGTATCTACTGCAACTTCTGTTCCCATTTTTTACTCCCTTTAATGCAAGTTATTACAACATATGGGATACCCTATGCTAGCTCTGGCACCAGCATCCTCATTAAATGGCTTTATTTAACCCACCCTCCCCCATTACAGTTTTGGGGTTTTCTTTTTTTATTTCAAATGAGTAACTAGTTTCCCTTTTTTGAACACTGGCATGATTATTCTTGCCTCCTTCACACACACAAAAAAAAATGCTGAATATGTACACTACATTCTCCAATAATTTTCTAAATCAAAATCATAAATTAAACTACACATCCATAAAACACTATCTGCTGTGTTGGAAAGTATTTCTATTACACCCCTTTACTATGGTTATCTGCCTACCCTACAATCAGGGGAACTTCTAATTACCCTGTTGGGGGATGGCTAG
>VXBZ01011449.1:260091-272132 GCA_013399135.1 Heliornis fulica | reverse complement strand
GGTGGCCGCAGAAGCACTTTGCGTCGCACTCCTGCTGCTGCACCCCTAAGTCTTCAGCCCAGCCCGGGGCGTTCCCCTCTGCCTCCCCGACTTCCCCTGCTTCTCTCCCGGGAAAAGGGAGCACCCACCAAAATACTCCATTCCCTTCCCTCGCCATCTGCGTCACCGCCAAGAAGTTAAACCGTGGGACTTCGTCCCCCAGCTGTCTCCGCCTTCCGGGCGGCATCTTTACTTCATAAACGCACCCTAAACTTAAGGGCAGCCGTCATTTATTAAGTCCTCCCACCCTGCCCAGCACCCAGTAGCCCGGTGCTCAGAGCAGACTTGCTACTGGCTGCACGTCCTGGCTGATGCCGCAGATCCTTCCCCTTGGATAGCATTCCCGGTTTCAAACGGTAGCAGGCTGTGGTGGGGTGACCCTGGCTAGAGGCCCAACTCCCACCCAAGTCGCTCTGGCACTGCCCTTTGCAGCTGGATAGGGGAGAAAATACATATATATATATAGACACTCCTTTCACCAACATGAGTCCTTTCCCATGAGGCTTCAGCTCTACATGCACTGCCCCAGTGTGAGTCACTTCCATGGGGTGCCTAGAATGCTCCAGCCTGGTCCCCCATGGAGTCACAAGTTTCCCCCAGCAAACCTGCTCCAATGTGGGCTTCTCTCTCCATGGGCTGCAGGTCCTGTCAGGAGCTTTCTGCAATGTAGGTCACAGCATCTTCATTATGTCTCCAGCATGAGGTCCTCCAAGGGCTACAAGTGGGATCTCTGCTCCCCATCATCTTCCATGGGCTGCATGGGGACAACTCACTTCACCATGGTATTCTCCATGGGCTGCAAGGGAATCTTTCTCTCCAGTACCTGGATTGCCTCCTCCCCCCATTCTTCACTGAACTTGGTGTCTTCTCACTCCCTTCTCTGGTGGCAAAAAGCAGCTGCTTAAAGGTTGGTTTTTTTTCTCTTAACTGTGATTCACAGAGGTGCTATTACCATTGCTGATGGCTTGGTCATGGGCATGTATTCCATCGAAGGGGGAAATTCTGCTCCATTTGGCACTGGAGAAGCCTTGGTTAATTACTGCATACAATTTTGGGTGCTCTATGTTAGGGAAGTTAGAGCCTGGAGACAACCCAGAAGAAAACAGGAACAATAAATCATGGCCAGGCTTCTTTTAGGGATGAGACAAGTTTTCGTTGGTCATCTATGATCTTTCCAAGTCTAAAATCCTTTCAAGTCTTCACTATGGTCCTTCCAGCCCAGACAGGAGCAGGGTTTGGCTGAAAAATTTCATGTTCTTCTGCAGAACCCTGTCTTTGTTTAAAATTGTACATAAATCTGCAGTTCTACCCTGAACAACAGCCAGCTATGTCCAACGTTGTGCCCATGCACAGCGTGAAGCAGCTGAGACCTGTGCTCACCCTGCCTTGGCCACAGCAGGTATAGCAACACCTTGCTGGCCATCTCTCCCTACCATAGAGTTTCATCTTCAGTCTTCTTCTGGAGCATTTTTTATGGGTTTGCTTCCTCTGTCATGGTCTCTGTCATCTTCGGTTAACTACCCATCACGGAGGAGCGTCCTCCAGCAGGACTCACTGCCTTGTGGCAGGAGAAGGTGTCTGGGGCACATCCAAGGGCCAAAGCAGGGCAGAAGCTGAAGGGTGAATACAGCAGGTGAAAAGTGTGAGGGCAGGGGAGAGGGGGGATATCTGGAGAAATTTGCAGGCCAGTGGGCAGTAAGCTTGCTTATAGCTCAAAGTATAGAATTTTTCTCCGTGTGTGGAAGTGGTAACCTTACATTGCTTTTGAGTATCCTACAGGAAAAGGAATGGAAATGTCAGGGAAGAAGTAACTGTGGGCAGCTGGGAAAGGAGCAATAGTGACTCTTCAGGAAGGAGAGAAGGGGAAAAAAGGCAGCTAGGAAACATTGTGGATGGAGACAGCAGGGAAAAAGAATGGGGGGAGTAAAAGGACATAATCAAAGATCCTGCATGAGAAGAGCAGTAACACCAGCCATGATGTTACATCGTAGGAAAGAAAAGCAATGAAGCAAGAAACAATGTGCAGACATTGCAAAGAGACAACAGCAAAACCAGAGTCCTCAGAGCAGACCTTTAGAGAGGCAGAACCCAGAAGGTCTGATGTATAAAAAGAGCCAGGTGCATCTGGTAGAGATAGCCAGGATTCCAGGAGCAAAAACCGAACACGGAGGGAGCAGAAGAGGCAGTGCACAGGCAAGGGCACAGAACACTTTCATGCATCAGTTCTTTCCTTATGTAAGTTCATAGTAGCTTATTACTGGGTGAAAAGCATAAGTCAAGCAGTTGAAGTAAAGTAAAGCTGAACTATTAACAGTTAAATCCAATATTGTTTCTTTGTGGGATGTTTTTCATTGTGAAGGAAAAGGATCTGGCTTAATGCACAAGAAAGGTTATAAGTTTTCAGGAAACAAGCAAAACCCTGTTATACTCAGGACACTTTAACTGAACTGCAATAAATCCAGAAAGACAACATCTATTTTTACACAAGAAAAAGAACAGAACATAAATCCTTAACCCAGCAGGAGAAGAAACTCTGCCCAGTAACATTTCCCTGTAAACAGATGTGAAAAAGCCAGTCCCAGAAATGGGCACCAGCCAAATGGAATGGCCAGGAGATGCAGCCCATACCCTCTGAATGGGAAGGTGGCATGTTCCTGTCTTCTGGAAGTGGAGTTGTGCCGTGACTGTGGTGAGGCTGGTGGAGAAACTTCAAAGAGAGCCATGAGGTTCATCTGAAAAGTAACTTGGCTATCTATAAACTGACCTGTGGAGAAAACACTGTGGGAGAAGAGGTGTGAGGTTTCTTTTCTTTAAACACAATAACGTGGCAGATATTTCCATTTGCAACAGGACCTAAAAAAAACTTGTAATTCACTAGAGATGAAAAAAAAAAGGAATCTGTAGGAAGTGGAAGGTAAAACCTACATAGGAAGTGTACAGAGCACTACATACAAGAATCTAATTGCTGGCACAAGTACCTCTGTTGGTCTACGTAAAACAAACTGCTGCCTACTGGAATGTCATCATCCAGGTGTCTACTGCAGAGAAACTACTCTGCAGAACTCAAAGGCTCAGGAGATACTATAGTTAAGCCAGGTGTGCAGCTGTGATTTATCTTTCCTTGTGAGACTGTACTGTACTACTAACCCTGTAACATCTTTACCTGGGCGATGTTACGTAATTTTACCCACACACCGTCATTAAGGGAAAAGGCTTCGTTTGTCCTGACAGTGAATGTATCTGTGAAACGAGGACAGTTCTTTCTTTGGGATTCTGCTTGTTGTTGCAGCTAGTGGAAACAGCAACAAAGAGATTAAGCTTCACCTCCATGCTAGCATGGTTAAAAGCTGGCCTGGAGATCTGGCTTCTAGTGGCATTTCTCCCGTGAAGAACATTTTGGACAATGCTCTAACAGGGGCTTTGGACTAGATGATCTTTCAGGGTCCCTTCCAACTTCTAACATTCTGTGGTACTGTGATTCAGTGAATGTAAGAATGAAGACTGCAAAAGTGTTCTCAAGTTAAAATAAAATGTCTCTAATAAAGGTTTCAATAGTAGTAGACAGTAAATAGAATAATTATGAGGACAGAAAATACTGAACAGCTTACTGACTACTTCAGACCTGCCCATCCCTCATACCAAATGAAGAATTGTGGAAGAATAACGGTCAAGTAATCAAAGACTGCATGATTATTGTGTGTCCTAATCTAGGTGATCCTGCTCTGGCAGGGGGGGTTGGACTAGATGATTTTTAGAGGTCCATTCCAACTCCTAACTTTCTGTGATTCTGTGAATATGCACACATGCAAGGGGAAGAACTGAGATTGTACAACCCCCCAGAAAAAAAAAAAAAAAAAAAAAAAAACAAAACACTGTCCTAATTATTAACCTTCAGGAACTCAGTTTCTTAAATCTTAGAGCTTGACTTCACAAGCACCCAAGGAAGAGTTGAGAAGAGAAGGGATAGGATTATATGCTTGGTCATTGCCACACATCTGGAACACAACTTGCATGAGAGCAATTGGGCATCTAGAGGGAGTACTGAGAGTAGTGGGGCACATCTTCCTGCTGCCACTGAAAGTGTGTCATCCCATCATTCAGGACATTAAAGAAGATGTTAGATACTGTGGATGCTAGTATTGACCCCTAACAGACACCACTAATGGCTGGCCTCCAGCTGGGCTTTGTCCTGTTGATGAGAGCCCTCTGGGCCTCACAGATCAGTCAGTTTTCAGTCCACTTCACTGTCTACTTAACGTAGCCCACACTTCATCCATTTGTCTATGAGGATGTTACAGGAGACATTATCAAAAGCCTTACTGAAGCCAAGATAAACATCACACATGTATTTCTTGAGGGAGCTGGTGGAAGTGTTCACCAAGCCACTTAGATTCATTTAACATCAGACCTGGCTAACCATAGATGACCCAGTTGATCAGAGCTTAGCAAATATGGTGCCCATCAGAAGGGCTGGAAAGAGGATCTGGGAACTCTTGTCAGTCTGACTTCAGTGCTGGGGAAGGTTATGGAGCAGAGCATTTTGTGTGTCATCACACAGCATGTACAGGATAACCAGGTGGTCAGACCCAGTCAGCATGGATTTATGAAAGTCAGATCCTGCTTAACTGACCTGATTTTCTATGACAAGGTGATCCACTTGTGGATGAGGGAAAAGCTGTGCACGTTGTGTACTTGGAATTTAGTAAAGCCTTTGACACCATTTCCCACAGCATTCTCCTGGAGAAACTGGCTGCTTATGGCTTGGGTGGGTGTATGGTCTTTCCCAAACTAAATGATTGTATGATTCCACGATTGTCCACTGCTCTCCCTTCATCCACCAATCCAGTTAATCTCACTGTAGAAGGCTATCCAGTTGGCCAGGCATATCTTTGTCTTCATAAATCCAAGCTGGCTACTCTCAATCACCTTCCTGTCCCTCATGTACTTGGATCCGGTTATGGAGATAATTTGTTCCATCACTTTCTTAGGGACTGAGGTGAGGCTGACAGATAGGTAGTTCCCCAATCCTCCTTCTTGGCCTTCCTGAAGACAAGATTAACACTTGCTTTCTTGTAGTCATCAGGAACCTCTCCCAGTCATCCTGATCTTTCACAGATTATCAAGAGTGGCTTCAAAATGACATTGTCCAGCTCCCCCAGCACTCATGGGTACCTCTCATGGGTCCCATGAGCCTGTACATGTCCAGTTTGTTTAAATGTTGCCCAGTTTGATCCTCCTCTGCCTAGGGTAAATCCTCATTTCTCTAGATCTTTTCACTGGTCTCTCAGGACCCTGAGACTCCTTAAGGCAAATCTTCCCATCAAAGACTGAGGCAAGGACAGTATTCAGTACCTGAGCCTTTTCCATGTCTTTTGTCACCAAGTCCCTTTCGGCACTCAGCAGCAGGCCCACATTTCCTTCATCTGTTTGCTGTTGATGAATCTAGACAAGCTTTTCTTCTTGCCTTTCACATCCCTCTCTAGATTCAACATCATGTGGGCTTTGGCTTCTCTAAATCCATCCATGCATGCTTGGATAGCATACCCATATTATAGCTGGGTCACTTGTCCCTGCTTCCACCACTTATCCCATGCTTCCTTCTTACATTAGATTTTTTTCAGGCACTATAGTTAATCTATGCCAGCCTCTTGCTGCCTTTGCTTGTTTTCCAGCTCATTGAGGTGGACCAACCTTTAGTGTGGAGGGGGTCATACCTGAACAGCAGCTGATCTTCTGGTCTCCTCTCCAGGACAATGTCCCATGGGATTCTTCCAGGAAGACACCTGAAAAAAAGCAGAGTCTGCTATTTTCCAGTCCAGGTTTAGGTCCTACGTTTTACCTTGCTCCCTCCACTCATGATTGCTATCTTAGGATGTCATCTTCTGAAGCAGCTATTAGGCATTAGTGAATCTCTGCTAAACAGCTGTAAGCAGTTGTGATGTTTAGTATGCTTGACCTTTCAGAAAAATTGTATTAGAGCTATTCTTGACCAAATATCAGGACTTTGCTTCAAAGAAAAGCCTGCTCGATTTTTTTTAATGACAGCTTGTGTCCCTTTGCCTTATTTCTCAAGTACTGAAGTAGTTTAACAGTTCTGGCCAAAAATATCAGACTGTGGCCATCATCTTTGGGAAATTTCAGACCATGTGATTTAGCTTTTAGAAGGCAACAGATGATTGAAGAAAAAAAAATCAAACAGGTCTCAAAATGGGAAGTGCTGGATAGCCTTGAAGAGAGACACGCCTAGGCTCTCAGAGAATAACATATAGGCATCCCTTCTGGAGAGCAATTTGAGAATAAACATATTGGAGCTGCAGTAAAGTAATAGCAGATTCTGCTTTTGTTCAAGGGGTTAGATATTTGGGCCATTACTGGAAATAATCTAATATGATTCCACATAGCCTCTGAGCACAGCTTGTGTCACAAGACAATTTTTTCCTCTTAGATGGAACTTACTTAAAAAAAAAGTCCAACCATCCAACTAAAAAAGTGAAGCCTTGTGAATTAAATGCCTAAAACCTGGGCAAATTCATTAACCACATTTACACTTATAAAATTTACAGGAATTACAATTATATCTTCTAGGATAGAGACCAAATTTTAAAAACACAGAGAAATAAACAAACTAAACTGACTTCCTTGTTCTGTAGTTATCAAAAGATCTTTGTGGTAGAGAAATCATTGCTTTGTACACATTAGTTTCTTTTCCAGGGTTAATTTTCTTTCTTTAACTATTGGCAAGATTTTAAGTGTCTGTGTTTTGCAGGATTAGGGGATTCACTGCTTGTCAGACTCTTGGTTCTTCTGTTGCACTATTCCACCTTTCCTTTTGTGGGATTACAGCACACCTCACAGTTCTCATCCTCTGCAAGCATAGCCCCGTGCAAGGGATTTCACCAGGAGGCAGAAGAGACATGGGGTCTGTTTCTCTATGGCCAGTTCCAATCCCTTCTGTCAATTCTGCCCAAATTTAGACAAAGTGAATGTCCACAGTAGCTTGCACACTCATTGCACATTAATCAATCAAAATCTTGTTAATTTTGATCAAGTGCTATTTAAAACACAAAGAAGCCTGAAATAAAGCTGCTCTTAAGCTATCTAACCCTCTTAAGTCTACTGCTCGGACTTTCCATCTCTAAGTTCTTTCAGCCTTTGTATAAATTAACTGATTGTCTTCCAAAAGACAAAAAAAAATTCCCCTTGAAATAACCAAGAGTAAAGAACTGTTTTTGAAGAGAGTCTGCACCCAGAGAAGGTTGCTTTGCCTCACCTCATGGCCTCTAGAACATGTAGAAGTCCATGGGACAGCAGGCCCTGAACATCACACGCTCTTAGCCTCAGAAGAACAGGCTTCAAAAGGTTATTAAGATCAGGAATATAATACTGATAATAAATATTTCATTCATTTTTGTGTATTTTTATCTTCAACATTTTCCTTTTAAAAGAGCAAGCTATCTAGGGACTTTTTGGGTGAGAGACATCTCCAGGGCATTCTGACAGATATTGGTTTCAATTGTCTAGTTTTCTTCACCAGAGAAAGGGCTGCAATCCAGGTCTCTGGATCAACCACCAGAAATCATTTGCTGAGGAGTTGCTGTAGCAGTGGAACAGCTCCATTGGAGGATGCCCACAGCCCATGCACTCTCCTGAGACAGAGATCTACATTGAAACCTGTTTCCCAAAGCCAGCAGAAGACAAATTTGAACCCAGGCCTCCAATATCTCTAGTTGTGGGCAAACAAGGAGAGAACAATTCAACTTCTGCTCAGGATGTAACTTGCTGTGAAGAGCTGGAGTAAGGACCTCTCTGAAACTTCCTGCTCGTTTGATGGGGGGTGGGAAAGGGGAGGGTGTTGATGGTGAAAGACCAAATCTTGGGTGCCTGTTTCTCTCCATGAACTGGACAGGAAGAGTTTGGGCGTTGGGTTCACACCCATAGGCTTCCAAGGTGGCACAGGAATGGCTGTTGAGGAATGGAACATGTGGTGGGAGCCTGGTCTGGGGATGAGGTTGGGCAGGTGACAGAGAGCTTGGAAGAGCATCAATGGCTGAGTGGCTGGGGGATTGTTTCCATCCCTGGGTCAGGTCCGACAAGACAGGTTCACCTTATAACCCCTCCATCAATCTAGCTCAAAATTACCTCCTATTAGAGGAGGTAATTTTTTGTCTTCTAAGGAGACAGGGGCAGGATTACTTTGCTAGGGTGCAGTCTCTTCTTCTATTTCTGTGTACACAAGGTCTCCTTTATTGTTCCTAAATAGTGAGCTTGTTGTAGGAAAGTTATACTGGCAGAATGTCTTAATTCAATCCAGGTTTGTTAGATTTTTCCACATTCATCCAGATCAGATAAATCACTTGCTGTATTTGCTTTTACAAATCCTTGCCTAAAGAGTCCAGGTACTGAGGCTGTTTCTCTTAATGTGCTGACTTTTGGAACCGACTCTTTATTTACAGGCTCTGGCAAAATGGTTAGATTTATTATTTATTAACCAGAAAACCAACAGCCCTTTCATTTAGAAAGGTATAGAGTTGCACAGAGTATACCACGCTACCAAAACTACAAGTTTCATACTGGATTTTTTCCTAATTTCTATTATTTGTAGTTTGATAGGCATAGTCATTACCATTTCTGGAGATGAAAATCCTTTACTTCTTTCTCTCTTACTTTAAAACATTTCAGGAACTCTTGTTGCATCAAGAATTTTTCTGAAGTTTGCTTTAACACCATATCTGTGCTTTGTGAAGAGGCATTTCTTTACTGTGCCTTTAAAATTTTTCTTACATAAATCCACCTTGGACCTCACAGTGGTTTTCTATAGCTACAGTTATATTCATCCTTATCTTCCTCTTTACTATGCCTGGATATAACATCAATTAACATTTTTCTTTTATTTGAATTGTTTTGTCAATATAGCTGTTGCAGGAATATGGCCTTACTTCTCCAATACATAGCAGCTTGTCCAAAAGCTCACACTTCATCATCACTGGGGTAAAACTGTGAGACATGCAATTTGGATGCATCAGAAATATCTACAACAAATAATAATACTTTCAAATAATAGCTTCATACTATTTCAGCATATAAAGGCTTCAGAAACCCATTCTGTTTAGGCTACAGTGCAAACCAAGCTAGCAAGAGCCCAAGGTTTCCACACATGGTCAGAAACATCCCTGTGGGACTATCTTCTGCCCTACCTGTCAGAAGCTAGGTGCTAACAGAGTATGGTGCTAATGAAGACATTTGGTGAATTCCTCTATTCTGACTTTTGGCCTTCTGTTTTGTCCAGAGCTGATCAAATCAGGTACCTTTTGGAGACACATGAACACTGCAACATCATCCGTAGCTGATTCAGGCTTGAGCACTGACCCTACGAGACTCTACACTTACGCTTCAGTTGCATGCACAACTTGAGTGGGCAGAGGCTGCTGCCACCAGGAAGAGCAGTTCTGCCTTTCACTTATACTTTTTTTTTCTGTCTAACCCTCCCTTTGCTTGTGGATGGCAAACTGATCTGAGTTGGTGCCAACTAGTATTTGGGATGGGTTAGGCTTTGCTTGTATCAGTTCCTCATCTGTTTCCCTGCAGAGCTGCACAGAAATGTTTTGTGCCAAAACAAAGGAGGAGAAAAGGAGGAGGCAGGGATGATCCAGAGGCCTCAGAAAAAGGTAGATGAGATGGCACCGCTCAGAGTTCATGAAAGTCCAGGCTTTTTCTTAGTTGGGCTTTGCAGGAGTTCAGTTAATGGGGTCAGTTGAATTTTTGCAGTTAGAATCATGGAATCATAGAATCCTGGCACTGAAGTGAGACTGATAATCTGGGAATGAGAAGCTCCTGGGGCTTCATGCAGTTCTGATGAGGTGGTCAGTCCATTTCAAAAGACAGTATCAAGCTGTTACAGCCCCCCAAGCCCAGCAGGGAAGGCATTACCAAAGCCCCAAGGTGGCCTTGGAAAAGGGAAGTTTCCCAACAGAGCCATCTAGTCCAAGACAAGAGCAGGAGGGGGCACCGGAGTGGGGTTGCAGTCACCAAAGTGTCAAACAAGAGAGGCCGAAAGCACTTTTATTTATTGTTGTTTCTTGTCCAGTCCTGAAGGGTCAGAAGCTGAGCCAGCAGTAGGGACCCGGGCAGGTGCTCCTTCCAGGCTGTCACCACCTCCTCCCACAAAGGGGGGCTGGCAGGTGACCCCTGAGGCAGGTGGCAGGCTTGGTCCTGTGGTATTAGGTGCAGTGCAGTGACTGAGTATAGGCCAGCTGGTCCTATACTCAGTCACTGCACGCCATGATCAGAGGGGTGAGGTCAAAGCGATTGCAGGTTCTGCTTCAGTTGTTCCTTCTCCCCCTCTTCCTCCTCCTCTGTCTCTGCTTCTCCTGCAGGGAAGGTGTGTTCTCCCGCTGTGGTTTCGGGAAGCAGCTGTGCGGTGTCTCAGGCAGAGGTGAGGAGCCCCTCGCCTGGCAGTTCGGCTGCTCCCTGGCAGGCAGGCAGGCTTTGGCTGGACGGTGTCCTGCGGTTCTGAAACCCCATTTCCTCTGTGCCATCCTGGGGAAGAGAAACATCATGAGTAGAGTGAAGTCTGCAAAGGAGGGAGGGGTGGGGGTGTGGGTGTGTGTGGAGGGTGTTTTAAGAGCTGGTTTGTACTTCTCATTTTCTGACTCTGGTTTCTGTGTGTTTCTGTAGTGTAGTGTAATAAATCAGAGAGTTTTCTTGCTTTTCTTCTGTGTTGAGTCTGTTTTGCCTGTGACACTACTTGTGGAATGATCTCTCCCTGTCCTTATCTCGACTCCAAAGCCTCTCAACATGTATTTTCTCCCCTGTCCAGCTAAGAGGGGAGTGATAAAGCAGCTTTGGTGGGAGTCTGGCCTCCAGTCCAGGTCAAACCACCACACAGGCATCTGGTAGGTTGAAGTCCCTCCCGCCCCCGAGAACAAAGGGTAGCTATTGTGACACTTCTGCCAGCCACTCGTAGAACGCTTCATCTACCTAGGTCATCATACTGCCTGGGTGGCCTCTACAAGAATGCCAGTAGGACAGCTGCCTTGGTGGCCTTCCCCTCCTCCTTCCTCATAAGCGCTTGACCTTATCATCGCAATCGTTGAGCTGTATACAACTGAAACACTCCTGTGTGGAGAGAGCCACCCCACTGCCTCTTGTTCCATGCCTGTCCCTTCTGGAGAACTTCTGGCCATCCATTGCAGCACTCCAGTCATCAGCGTTGTCCCACCATGTTTCTCTCCTGGCAGCTGAGGCATTGTTTAGCAGGGCACTACATGGTGGAAGGGCCAGTGCCTTTTGCTCAGCAGGACAAATGCCACCTGCAGGGCAGGTGCTCGTGGTGGTGCCTCATGTCAATGGGGGGGCCAATGCTGGAGGTGGTCTGAAGCAAGAGCCTGGGTGGTAGTTGGACAGGCCAGCTTCTGCAAGGTTGTGGGAATCCCTTTCCATATGGGGAAGGCAGGACAGCCAATGGGGATGTCCCTGCCACCCAGGGAAGGCAGCAGCTTGGTGAAAGCCAGGTCCTCTTCTCCTGCCTCCCTCGAGCCTCAGTGCAGAAAAGATGGCATATCTTCAGGAGGGGCCTTGGGCAGAGGGGGTGAGGGGTTAGAATGGGAAAAGCAGGGACTGTGCAATGCTTGACAATCAACAAAAGAACTGTTTCTTGGTGGATGATGTTGCTGGTGAGCCTGTGGGATGTCACTGGAGTTTGTCTTCAGTTCATAGAATCATGGGGTCATAGAAACACTTGGGTTGGAAGAGACCTTCAAGATCATCGAGTCCAACCTGTGCCAATACTTGACAACCTTTGCAGTAAAGAAACTCTTCCTGATACCCAACCTAAATCTCCCCTGGTGCAATTTGAAACCGTTTCCTCTTGTCCTGTTGCTTGTTAGCTGGGAGAAAAGACTGACCCCCAACTCTCTAGAGCTGTAGAGAGCCATAAGGTCTCCCCTCAGCCTCCTTTTTTCCAGACTAAATAGCCTCAGCTCCCTCAGCCGCTCCTCATAGGA
>VXBZ01011449.1:244499-259886 GCA_013399135.1 Heliornis fulica | reverse complement strand
GCCAGCTCATGTTCAGCTGGCTGTCAACTAACACCCCCAGGTCCTTCTCCTCCAGGCAGCTCTGCAGACACTCTGCCCCAAGCCTGTGGCGCTGCCTGGGGTGATTGTGACCAAAGTGCAGGACCCCTCACTTGGCTCTGTTGAACCCCATACGGTTGGCCTCCTCCAGCCTGTCCAGGTGCCTCTGCAGAGCCTTCCTGCCTTCCAGCAGATCAACACTCCCACATGATTTGGTGTCATCTGCAAACTTACTGAGGGTGCACTTGATCCCCTCATCCAGATCATTAGTGAAGATGTTAAACAGGACCAGCCCCAGCACTGAGCCTTGGGGAACACCACATGTGACGTGCCACCAACTGGATTTAAGTTGACTCCCCGCAAGCCTCTGGGCCTGGATGTCCAGACAGTTTTTAACAAAAATTCCAATTTTTAAATGAAAGTCAGTGCTGCAACATGCAGCAGCAGCAGCTGTGGCAACAGCAAAACCTGAGATAAGCCCAGGGGCTCAGCAAGAGATGGGTACACTCTTTGCTGGGTTAAAAACTGGCCAACAATTGTGCAATCAAGGAATGTTTCAATTGCTCTTCATCCTCCTCTGCATAACAAGAGATCTGCACTACTTCCCATTCCTCTAGGCTTTTCTTACCACTCTTGCTTTCCCAAGTGGGATGCTGGGAGCACTGAGTTCTGTGAAGGCACTGCTATCACAGCTACCTACATCCCAGGCTGGGCAGTGGAGTCTGGTGGTCACAGATAAAAGTGCAACCAATGAGATCTCTCTTTCCACCGTTGAGATCTTTAGCAAGCAGCTTTGGCCTTACAGCTTCTGCTCCATTTGCACAACAGCCCCACAGAGGTTTCCTCTGAACCACATCAGTCTCTGTACCACACTGACTGCAGATGGGATCTTAACAGGGCTGATGCTTTCTCTTGTTGCTGTGGCTCTGGGCTGTATTTGGTTTGTTGGAGTGCAGCTGCAAATCCAAGTTTCCTTGGACCTGGCAGTAAAAGCTGATACAGTAGAGATCAGCTGGTGTTGTCACACTCTCCAGGACTCTTCTACATAAAATGTGTGTAGGGGTGATACCATCTTCCCCCAGACTCAGGGAAGGCCCAGATGCTCTTACAGCTGGGCCAGCTAGAGAAGTGGCTGCTGCTGAAACTCTTAATTTCAATTTTAATGAACATCTGCTTTTGGCAAGGTCCCTTTTGCCTTATTTTACTTAGGCTGGCCTCTCTCAGAACCTCCTCCCACCAACCATGCCATTTTCTGCCACCACTTCATTGCAGTTGACTTAGCTTTGTTCTAAAAAGCTTTTGTTTCTTTAAAAATAATTTCTTTGTAACCAAGAGCCACTGCACTATGTATGTACCATTGTAAGGCCAAAGATTATAAATATTAGAATGACTGGCTGTTGAGTGATAGTGGTAAGATGGGAAGGACTTTGAGTAATGTGTCAAAGATGACCAAATCTTTCTCCCTTCCTCTGGAGAACTTCCATATGCAAAGGCAAATGTACTGTGATGTGGCTGTCAAAGTCTCAGAAAACGTTGAAGCCTGTGGAATGGACAGTTGTGAGATAAGTCACTAATGTAAATTGATCCATACTTCTAGTTGTAAATAGCGTGTGATGTGATGCAGTCCTTGCCCCCAAGGAAAAACTCTTGTCAGGTTTTCTGGTCCCTATGTGTCCCGGGATTTGAGCACAATCTGGTCATGCATAAAGATGTTAGGATTCAATTCTCTAACTGATTAGTCTTGCTATACATCTTTCATAAAAACAAAGAGATTCAAGTCCATGAAAATCCTCGTTAGCCAGGCATCAATATTCTGGGACTAAAGAGGATAGCTGTTGCAAGAAGCATATACTTGCAAAACATATTATTTATTAAGGTGAACAGAAGGGAAAACTTCTCTGGTTCTAGCTCTTTTTTAAATTTTATTTTGTATAAAATATCTTTCTTATTAGAACAAAGATAATTCATGTCTCAGGTTTAGGTTCTAAGCTTAGCAGGATAGAAAACAGAGGTTTGTCCTCTGATTTTCATAAACAATTTAGCATTTTGATTTCACAAAATGTACGATGCAAGTTGAGTTAGATGTGCTGGGGTATAAATGCATTCTTCTTTTGGTTCTCAATTCACTTTTATGTCTGACTCATCTGGGAAGATCCTGTCTTTCTGGGAAAGAGATGGCAGCAAGTCAGTTGGGAAACAGCAGCTTTCTTCAGATCTCACATTCGTCTGATTTTGCTGTATGCCATCTCTAAGATTGTGAGACAGATGGGAAACCTTAAGAGCTTGGAAACTTTGGAGGTTGTTCCACTGAGATTAGTGAGATATTCATGAACTAGTCAACAACTTCATCAATGTTGTATCAAATGTTATGTCTCTTTGCATTCCAGGAAACACCATGGGTAAAATATGCAACCTCTCAGAGATACAAGGAATCTCATTTTTGAGGTAAAGGGCAGCAAAGACAGCAGGATAATTGCATACTCCTGATTTACCCAATGGGGCAGCACTACTGAAATACACAAAAAGCCTGAGGAGTGTTATAAAATACCTGAAGATTGCTCTCTTGATTTCAGGATTGCCAGAAGCCTCTGGAAGGGTGCCATGCTGCAGAACAAAGAGCCAGGCATCACATGAATGTACTTGACAGGTTCACATGCTGCTGATGGAGGATACTGGTATTAACTTAGCAGAGAGCTGTAGAAGCAGAGAAGGCTGTCAGGATAAGTGGCTGTTACGCAGGTCAGGCTGCTTCAAGCTCAACTACTGCCTGATGAGATGGAGTCAGATGTGCTCTTGAAATGGAATTGTCATGACAGACAGCCCCTGATTATCAGCTCACAGAAACAAATTGCAGTTTTTTGTTTTCTTCCAGATGCATTGGTCATAACCGTACCCACATGTGCTCCCTCAATTCACTGACAACTCCCTGTTCTCTCCCAATGTATAAAGCTGTACTCACCTACCAAAAGAACCCAACAAACTCACAAAAAGGTACATATCCGAGTCTTCTCAACTGTTTCTCAGAATCCCTTTTCACCCACTGGCAATTTACAATTGTTTTAAATTATTGTGTATTTAAGCAAGCTTTAATAATACTTACAAACCTAATAACTAAGAGCAGCCAAGCTTTTTTTAATAGCCAGGTTTGCTTCATGGTGCCTATTTAGGCTGATGGTGATTTTCAGTTAAAAAAAAAGTAGCTGGGCTAATAGAAATGTGAGTAATTTGGTGAATACAGATTGCAGAGGAGTGATGTGTTCACTACTATGGTCAATGCTGAGCCATAAAAGCCATTGAGGCTCTCTGTCTAAAGCAGGGCTGCCTGCAGAACAGCATCTTTTGGTGCTGATTGAATGGATAACTGAAAACTGTTCCCACACCTGCTCACTCCCAGGCATCTGAAGATAGTCTCGGGCAATGTTACATTGAACTTGCCCTTCTTACAGAGTTATCTTGTTACCTCAAGCCAATGTACTTGTTAAAAAAAGTGTGAAAAGTGTTAACAGTTTAAACTGGGATGTAAATGAAGGGAATAGGAGAAGTAATGCTGCTGAGGAAGGGAGGGAGGGAGGAAAACGGGAAAAGAAAAAAGAAAGAGGAAAGGAAAAGGGAAGAAAGAAAAAAGGAAAGGGGGAAAAAAGGAAGAAAGCCTTGAAAAGAATTCTTGAAAAAAATTCTTAGCCTTGAAAGAATTTTTCTCTCTTATTTAATAACCTCAGATATAATAAGACGTCAAACTAACAAGGCCCACAGAAGTATCTTTCTATCAACAGCAACTCATTAACCTTTATTTCCTAATTAAGTTTTACTTATTGATTTGTTTTCTACATTAGCTTGCTATCTCTTCATCCATTTTCCATTTATTAAACATTTCTTTGAATACTGTCCATTTTGTTGTTAATATGAGATTTCTTCTTTAAAAAAATCAGCATATATTTAAGGAGCTGCTGTGAACTAGAAGCTTAGTGATGGCATTCAGGCTACAGCATCATATTCTTTGGGACAGATTTCTGTGAATACAGAGTGGTTTCTCAAGCCTAGAGAAACCCTAATAAGGGAATGTCCTGTGCCAGTTTCACTGTAAACAACAAGGAGCAATGTCAGAATGGAGCCATCTGGCAACGAAAATAGTATTTTAAAATGCAGGTAATATTGTGGAGCACCTTTTCCCTCGCCAATCTCACCAAAATCTTTATTAATGTATCCATCTAATTTTAAAAAGCAATGTAATAGAGAGGAAAAAAACCACAACAATTTAATCTAAATAGCAGTTGATGAATATGGCTGGTGGTAAATCTGGAGTAAAGACTGATTGTATGTCTTTTTAACTTCTACAGTAGGAGTTAAAACTTTAAAACCTCATCTGTTATGATCTATCAAACACAGAGCAGAGCCCTCCATGACATTCAAGGTTCTTAGGTTTCCTTAGGCCAAAACCTTATACACAGTTTATAAAGTCAAGACAAACAATTAGCAGAGCTTTTAAAAAACGACCGATCCATTTCTATTTGTTATTAGCCCAGCTGGTCAATTATTTGCTTCTCAGCATGCCTGCTAACCATCTAAAGTTTCTACTGTTATACTGGCCATGTATAACATAAAAGTTTCACTTGTAACTATTTGCAATAGACTTTCCTCTTTACACTTTATCTGTTAAATAGCCTCTTGAAATATTTGCTTGGAGCCATAAGTAATAAGTATTTTCAAGTATGTGGTCTCTTTTCCCATTCACAGTCCTGAATTCCACAATGAACTTGAAGTGCTGAAAGCTGGTCAGTTTTACTTTTCAGCAGTAACTTAGGTTAGGTCCGAAGTTACAGAACTGTAAGTCAAACACAACCTTTAAGTATACTTACATACTTAGGAAATAATTGCTGATGTTTCCTTATAACTGTGAAGGTGTAACTTCACAGCTACAGTTGTGATTTTCTTGTGCTCAGCCCTCTCCATCCGGGGGACTCCAAAGATGGTGCCAGAAACTTGAAAGCTCTTCACTATTGCATGGGACACCCTCGGGCATGTCCTGCAAATGTAAAGGATGATTTGTTTACCTACTAGGAATAATCTTGACAGTAAAATTACTGTGCCCTGCAGATGGCATACAGTTTGTTCTGCAACAGAGAGTACCCAAATCACAACAAATCTTTTAATTACTTAGTGTTTTTAATTTTCTGTTTTTCTTTTGTTATGTCCCTTGGGAGTATCCGGATTATCTGGGTGTTTTGCACTGTACCATACCCAGGGATGCTAAAACTGCAGGGTTCTTACAGCAACAAATTTAGGTTTTTGATAGAATATTTTATGTCATGAATCCAGCATCTGTAAGAAGCCAAAGGAACAGTTTGAGCAAGCAGACAGATCTTAATTGTCTGCACCACCAACCCAAGTCAAATTAAGTGGAGGCAAATCAAAATGGGAGTTGCAACATTAGGTCACTTTTTACCAGCCCATACAGACTGGTTTTAACCTTCCAAAAGTCTAAGGAAGTCTGGGACACTGATACCAACCTGCCCTTTCATTCCCATGCCCAGGAAAACCTTGCAGGAAGCAAAATTGCTGTGCAAATCTATAGTTTGCACAGGGAAAAGACAATTAGCCTTGCTTTTCCTTCCCTGCCCCAGTGTCAAATCTACAGTATAGGGCCATGAGGAAAAGTTGGCAAATCCAGTAAAAAGAGGAAGCAGGAACTGCTAAGCAGGGACACTCAGAATCAATATACTTTCAGCAGTATTAAATCTCAATTGCACCCTATTGTTTTCTACTGCTTGCAGTAGAGGTGCTCTGACTTGCAGAAGTCAGAGCACCTCACCTTGTGCAAAGAGTTGGGCCATGACAGTGCAGTCACTGAATAAGCTCCTCTCTGATAGCTTAGAGGGCTTTTCCTGTGTACATGGAGGTTTGATACCAGAGTCACAGAATCACAGAAAGGTTTGGGTTGGTAGCCCATCTAGCTCCAACCCCCTGCCATGGCAGGGACACCATCCACTAGCCCAGGTTGCTCAAAGCCCCATCCAGCCTGGCCTTGGACACTACCAGGGAGGGGATAGCCACAGCTTCTCTGTGAAAAAGCCCTGAGTGGGGCTCTTTTACAGGTACTGTCCCACTCAGTACTACTTTCCATTTCACTGGTCCCAGAGCCTGTGTGTGGAGAACATGGTTCCTATTGGTCGACACAGTAGAGCAGCAGAGCTGGAACCACTCTTTGTCATTTTCAGTACAAACAACACGGGATGCACCCCTCCATTTCCACAGCAGATGTACACTGCAGTCCTCTAAGATTTGAATACAAACCAAAATCATTACACGGCTCTGTTTCACGACATGAGGGTGCTCTCCTTAAAAATCACAGGCCAGGCCCTAAAATCAACAGCAGGATTTAAAAAAAAATACAAAAACAAACCCAAAATGACACACACACTCCCAGCTAGAATACATGTTGCCCATGGTGGCATTCAGCAGTGAGCTAAAGCAGCAATCTCTCAGTTACCTGCAGCCTAGCTAGAGAAGGCAAATTCAGGTTAGCTCAGGGGCCTAAATGCTTCCTCACAGGGATAATGGAGGCAGGCCGCAGGCTTGAACGGAAACTACAGGAGTTCAATAGCTATGTGATGGTGATCACCCTCACCGTCAACTTTGTCTGTGTGTGGGATGGAAAAGGAGATCTTTCATTAACTCTATAGGAGGCTGTCACTACAGCAGATCCATATCATAATCTGTGAGGGAGACTGAAATTTGTCAGTTCCTGTGTAGCAAATTATGATGATATCTGTTTAAAAACATGTTTGCAAGCAGTCAGGTGGCAAGTGATTGTACACTGGCCCATCTGTTACCACAGCAATTGAGTCATCCACTTCAGAAGAGGCTGTTTTGCCTGTGTAGTGACAGAAGCAATGACATCATATGAAGAAAGCCTGTATTTGAACAGGGATTCTAATACTGGGATAGAGGAAGGAAAATCTTCCTGTGGAATCACCTGGAATGGACAGACCCCTCTTAGGCATGTGTTCAACCGAGGCTCTAATCGCACCTCAGAAATGATCCTGAAGGAAAACAAAGGAAAAAGTTCTGAAAATTGTCATCATAGAGGTGGCCACAACCTATATAAGGAGAGGGTTGCTAGGCCTAGTTGTCTTCCTGTCCAGTGCTACAGATCACCGGCTTCTGTTAACACCAGGTACTGCCCACATGAAAAAAATGATACTGGGAAGGTACCCAGGAAAGTGTATTTAAAGTTTTTAGTTTCACAATTTTAATTTGGAGTTTCCTTTTTAATGAGTTAATAACAGAGATGATTGCTGATTTAAAGATAATCAGGTGTTTGATTACAAAAATTGCAACATTCTAACTCCTATTTTACCTGTTTATGGCAGGAGAATCAGGCCTTCTTCTGCATTAAGTATTAATTTTTTCCTCTTCCTGTCTCAGAGTGAGCATCCATTAAAACAACTTTGCTAGGATTATAACTCTTTTCTACCACTAGCAATTTTCAAAGCTAGAATACCTGCCTTTCTTAAAGTTAGGCTCCAGTATAAACAAGAAATAATTGCTTCAAAAAGCTAAGCAAAACTTCCCCTCAAATGTAAGGGAAGTATCTTACAGTTTAATTAGAGATTAAGCACCAAAAATACATACATGTAATCTGAATGAAGTCCAATCTGATTTATTGGAAAAAAAAAGCTAAAATAAAAAGACAAAGAGAATGACGAATCCTTCTAAAAGGAAGCTTCATACATCATACTATCCCACCAGTTCAGATTTGTGACCACTGGGATCACTTCTGACCTTATAGCCAGTGGCTCTCCACTGCCAGCAATGTGTGAGTGGAACTTTCAGATACATTAGCCATTTCCCTGACTTCTTCAGCACTTGACTTTAAAACTCCCCATAGTATTTAATAGAGTCATCATCACTTGAATGAGACAACAGTTATTCAAACCTATTAAGGTTTGACTTAATCTAGCAGCCTGCATCACTGCCAATCAATCCATTTCTTAGATGAACCTGTAAAATATGCAGTGAAAAACATCCAGCAAAGACAAGTTCATCACATTTCTGCCAGCTTGGGCAAAGAGCTTGTTTGAAAGCAGAGATAAGTGGTGGAACTGAGGCAGACAGGGTAATATGCAAACACCTTCTCCAATGTATGGGATGACGTTATCCATACACTCTCAAGCCCCTGACAATATTTTCACGGAATCACAGAATGTTGGGAGTTGGAAGGGACCTTGAAAGATCATCTAGTCTTTTGTGTACTCTTCTGTTGCATCATTCTTTTGGTAGTTGGAAGACCAGTTTTCTATGCATCTGCACTGTCTTAGCCTTGTAGGAAGCACATACTGTGCTATGAGATTGATTTAGTTGGACCACTAATAAAACACTTACTTGTGTGCCCAGCTTTATAGCAGGGCAGATGAATACTTCTTACTGCTAAGGAACCTGGACTTTGTTCACATACAGTTCCTTAATACTGTAGGCATGGGAGTTGTTAAAATGGACAATGTTCAACTTGAACTGGTGTGTTTTCCTTATCCAAGTCCCCTTTTTCCTACAGAAGTAGCCTCACACTTACAGGACAGCCAGAAGGCATGCCAACCTCCGCAGCAAGATCATAAAATATCTACTGACAGACATAATTGACACGATTCTCTGAAGATGAAGGTCTCGGATTCTCATCCTTGTAGTATCCACAATCTTTCTTTGATGATGCTGGCTTGAGGCAGCGACACGAACCAGGAGGGTCTGTAAAGCGGCTGCCTTTAAAGCAAACGTCATCAATGTTTTACACATCAGCCAGCAGGGGTCCTGCCTTGGCCAGGGATGAAAATCCACCGAAAAATCACTGTAACTGGGTCCTGTTCTTTCTGGTGGAGCTTACTGGGGGTTGAAGTCCTTTCCCCCGTGCATATAAACACCGCACTCCCAGGTATCATCACAGCAGCGACCCGTGTATTGTGTCTGCTGTCCCTTGTGCCAAGCAGCTGTAGGCACGGAGGAAGACGCTGGTTTTCTGGATGCTGCACAAGTCGCTGCTAAAGCAGGCGGCCCGGCTGAAGGGGCTAACGACCTAAGTAGGAGGCAAGGTTCAAAGCTGGATATAGACCAGCTGGCCTAGGAGGCCAAGGACACAATAAGACAGCACTAATGAGTGAATCTGCCGTGATCTCAGTTGACAAGCTCTCGGCAGAAAAGCGTTCCCCCTGCTCCTTGAAACAATAAGGCTGGGCGGGGAGGAGAGAGTTTTAAAAAGTAATTAAAAAGAGGATAGTATATTAATCTTGCATGTTTATTGGGGTCAACTCCTAATTGTAAAAGGGTAAGTTTGGAAGAAAACCCAGGAGTGCTTGTTTGAAAATCTAAGCTAAGGGTTAATGCTTCTAGGATGGATGGATAGGGATGGATAGACAATGGGAACCTAGAAAAGGAAGAAAAGATGTAAGATGGAGCAAAACAATTGTTTAAAAACTGGAGTGACTTGTTCAAAGAGGTGAATTTGAGAAATACACTTGTCAGTAGCATTCTTATCAGACAAGGGTAAATTTACCAGTGCTGCAGGAAAAAATGTTTCAGGAATCAAGAGAAAATGGAAGCCTGGATGAAATTTGTGAATGTGTTGACTAGATCTCTACAGGTATTCACTCTAATAGAGTAATGAAGTATTTAAAGCAGAAAAGGGCAAATTTCTATGAAACAGATGAGGAAAACTTCACAATCCAGAATGCATTGCAGTTGCATAATTAATACATTGGTTGTCTCAAATAACACTCATCAGCTTCAAATCATTCTTATCCCTGATTTCTTTTTTCCTGTGGATATTATTTGAAAAAGCTGTGCTATCTGCAACTAGCACAGTAGTACACACTATTAGACCTCTTAGTGTGCTGTAGGACAAAGTGTTCAGTGAGCACTAGTGTTCCTAGATACCATATTCAGGCCATACGTGCTGCAGATTTAGCTAAGTGTTATTTGATAGCACTAGTGGACAAAGAACTTTGTAGATCTTGGCTCCCTAAATCCATGCACCAGTACTGAATGATTTCTGCAATGTAATTTAATCTTTTCTGTGAGGCTTTTAAAAACAATTGGAAGGTCTTGTTTGCTTATAGAAGTTTAAGTTTTCTTTATATAAAATTGTAGTATCACACCTACAGCTTTAAAAAACATAGGAAAGCTTCCTGCTAAATTTAAGTCTTTACTGGTTTCAACACCTTTTTATTCTCCACCTATTATATCTACTGCAAAAGGGATTTTTGGGAAACAATTATGATATAAGGAATTGGGACTATTTCTCTAAATTCTGTCAAAGTTAAAATGACTTTTCTCTCTGTTGTACAGTTTCCCCTCTAGATGGTAGAAGAGAACAAACTCTAAGGTACTTGCACTGTGAAGACTGGGATGATGCTAAAGGAAAAAAAAATTGTTTTCAGTGAAGTACAATGCAAAGAGGCTGATAATTCAGGCTACATTAAATTATCTGTGTGTTCTGTTTTTATTTGACACATAGGTCAGGAGTTTTGCTGGATACACTGATGGTTCTTAGTAAAATTAAACCTGGAATTTTGACTGAAAGCTACTGTCAAAAACTTTCATGCACTAAGATTTGCCTTTACATGACTGTTCTACAAATCCTTTGCAAAGAATACAGTTGTCATTATTTAGTTAGTTTTTTATTATAAAACATTATTTCAATACTCCTGGACATCTTCTGTTTTCTTTATGAAATTTTTCATTTATTTAAATATGGTTGAACTGAAAACTCCACAAGTCCAATAGTTACTGTTGGATCCTGAACTATTTCCATGAACCTTTACATTTTTCATATGAGTTATGAGGAATGCTTATTAAACTTCAACTTTTGCAAATTCTCATTTTGTGAATCACCAAATGCCCTTCCAGGTTTTTAGTTTCAAGCTTTGTGCAATTATTACAGAGTTTTCTCAAAATGTTCCCAAATGAAGAGCAGTAGAGCTCATAATAAGATCTTCATAATAAAGCATCTTCTTTCAATTCACTACTAAATGAATATGCCTGTCCTATGACCACTGGTTTTATTAAAGTTGAGGTCCTTTCAGCAGTAAGAAAAGAAACTAGGCTGCAAAATTACCTCAAGTCTAGACACAGAAGGCCTCATGTTGGTAGAGTGAATCACAAATTATAAGGTATATGAGAACTTCTGTTCGTTGTCAACTTTCTCAGTTGCTCAGGTTTGTTTCTCACAATATTGCACATCTTCTGGACCTGCAGTTCATCCACGGGCCACCCTGTCTGAGTTTGCAATGTCAAAAAGAACCAGGATTTGACAACAAACCCACTCCCCTTCATTCTGAAGCAGAAGGAGCACAATAATTTCTAGGAATTTCTAGCTCATCTCTGATGAGTTTCATTCACACATGTAAGATAACTTATGAGCACTTTCACAGCATTATTTCCTCAACTGTAGAATCAAATTCTTGGTTTCTCCCTACCCCTACCTCTTTTCAACGTTTTCTGAATTCTTCCAAAAGTAGCTTTGCAAGGACAGCGTTTAAACCCCTGTGCAAAGATAAAAGGGACCTTACAGTGGCAGATGAACCTTTATATTGATGAGATCACTGTAGATGCCTTACTACAGCACTATGCTGTACTTGGGTGCTGCATTGGCAACCTTCACTCCTGTGTTTCCCAGCTAATACATGACTGTGTGAATTCTCCACACTGTCCAGTGAACTGTCCTCTGCTGGTTAAATCATAGAACAAACCTTCCATGGAAGAGTGGCACTCACCAGACGAAACCATATCAATCAGGCAGGGTCAAAGAACCAGAGAGCAGCCCTCATTTCCACACACAAACTGATAGAAACTGTACAGCAAATGGTGGAATAATTAGGCACCCAGATTATAAAGGTATAATGGGGATACTATAGATATTGTGCAGAAGTTGTACATCACAAATCTGTTACAGTTCTCTCAACACTAAGGGTGACCCTGTTCAAGAAAGTGTATTTGTATTTCCAGATTATTGTAAGGTTTCACACCCAAGAAATTAAACAATCACAGAACAGTAGGCAATACTCCCTCTCGGATTAGTAGCTGTTTAAAAGGAAATAAATAAAGGATAAGAAAAAATGTTGATGAGTTGGAAATTAATACAAAGGAATCTGTCCCGTTGAAAGCACTAAGTTTTTGAATAATGAGCTGAGAAGACCAAGTCAGTGAGAATATAAAATAATTCAGGATACTCAAAGCTTTGTTATAAATTTGCAACAGATTTCACTGTGTTCTATTGAGGGGCAATTTAAAGACTGTTAACATTTAAAATTGATATATGTAAACAGGAAAAAATCAACTCGATTATAGCCACACGTTAGGCTGTAATTTACTTATTACCTTTGAGAAAATGAACTTTGGAGTCACTGGGGATGATGTTAGGAATTCTTGGTAAAGGAATACGGAATGAAATCATGTTACCACATAAATCTATACTGTCCTTTTCAAAAACAGAAACAGGCAAAAAGGAAGAACAAAGACACCCATAACATCCATATAATGAGAGATTAACTAGACTCCTCGGTGAGGACAAAAGACAACTTGGGGTATATAAAGTTATGAATAGCACGGGGGAGGTGATTAAGCAATGATTACTCACTTGTTTCTCACAGCACAAGAACAAGACATCACCCAATGAAATTACAAGGCAGCTGCTTTAAAACAAACCAGAGGAAGTACTTTTTCACACAGCACATAATTAAATAGTGGAACTCATGAGATACTGTGGAGGTCAACACTATAAGTGAATTCAAAAAGTATTAGACATGTAATTTAGGCCCACCAGTGGCTATTAAGCATGATATTCCAGAGGCAATTTCTATCTTGGGAAATCCTGATGGCTAGAAGCTGGGAGAGTACAAAGTAAAAGGATTTCTCTCTGTTTGCCATGTTTCTTGTATATCTTGTCTACATACCTGCAGTTATCACTACTGGAGACAAGAGATCTAAATAACCTTTGGTCTGACAGGTTCTGGCTGTTTTTAAACTTTGTAGGTGGTCCTGCCATTGGAGAAGGGGACAACAGACATGGACATACAATTTCCAGGTGCAAATTGGTTTCTAAGTCAAATATGGTGTAAAGATACTCAAGATGAGTCCATCCAAGCACGGTAAGGTATAGGAGAGCTTTCTAGTCTAAGCGCAGTGTATCAAAGAATGTCTTTGCTGAGCCAGTTTGGGTCCAGAGGTGTGCTCTAAGTTGGATTTAGCCCTGTCAAATGTCCCTTGGTTCCATGCAGTGCCAGTTCACAGTGTCTCTTACAGCAGGCTTCAGACTCTGCATAACACTCTGCACTGCTGGCTCCACACATCTGTAGCCAGGCTAGAAGAGTTCCCCAGAAGGTGGTGCACCAAAGACTATATTCAGAAGGTATTAAACCAAGCACTTGGGCTGACAGCTCAGGTTTGGAGCCAGAATCTGCCTTCTTCTTTTGGGATTGTACCAGCCTTCTGTGACTAAAAGCTGTAGAGCTGACAGCACTTTCCTTACATGTTTCAAAGCTGATAGCTAAACAAGAAAGGGAGAACTGAAACTCAGGAATAATAGGTTTTAATAGTAATATTTTTTTCTAATAATAATTCCAGTTTTCTTTCCTCCTCTGTTGCCACTCTCAGCTTCTCCTTTCTCTCTCCCCAGTGCTTTCATCATAATGCTGCTCTCCCTTTCTTATCAAGTTTCTGTCCCAACCCCTTCTTGCTGATACACTTCCCTCAACAGCCCTCCTAACGGTAACTCCCTTTGCTACTGTTTCTTTCTATCCGTAACCAACATTGCTCTAGTTCTTTTCACAGGGCTCCTTGTGCCAACCCACTTCAGAATCACCATTGTCCTCCTTCTCATACTCTTGCTCCCAGCTTTCTCCATCTGTCCTTTTCTCCTTCCAGCTGTTTTCCGGAGCAGCTGTTTCCAGCACCACACCAAGCCCAGATGGTGGAGTACTGACTGTAGAGAGGCAGGCGCGCTTTCCTCAGTTCCTACTATAGGAGCCCTGTGATATCCCACTCTGCTCTTGTAGTGGCAGAAATAGATGAACCCAGTCACATGGAGGAAATGTGAAGGGCTGTAGAATGATTATGGTCTTCAGAGATGTTATATATTGACACCAGCCTCCTTCCCCCTGTCTCCACATGGATTACGTGTGGCTTTTCCCCCCAGAACTCTGGCAGTTGGTCACTCATTGTGAGTCATATGTATTGTGTGTGTAACAGATCACCTTTATTCTGTCCCCAAAATGGGGACTTCAATACATTGATGGCTTTAGCTGAAGCACAACAAGCAGATCGCTTGTGGTGGACACAGCCTATGGAAAGTTATGCTCAGATACTTTTGGCCTGACAAACGGGAAGCTACTGGAAAAAGGGACTTCTAATGGAAAATGTCAGGAACTCTTATGCACAGCTACCCAGTCCTTCCAAACTGCTCGTTCTCCCTACTTAAAGGATGTGTATGCACGTTTGCATAAATATGCATGTATGTATATATATATTCATTCAAGCTGGCACCACTGAAGTAGTACTACTAGGAGAACGTTGTTGCTGTGTAACTCCTTCCCTACTGGTCGATTCTTACGTGGTTTAACCAGCACAGCACTCGCTTGCACAGCGCAAGCGGGACACTGAAGACAGCACTCTATCTTTTCAAGCCACTCCTACAGCTTCAGCTATTGCTGCAGCTGCCAATTATTTGAAGAGAAAACGACAGCCCTATTACAGAACCTTTGGGGTATTTCATGTTCTGAGCCCATCAGCAGCACAACCAGAACAGAAGGCTTTGCCCGAGCTCTCCCTGCAACACGACATTACGTTGTCCAGGGCAAGTGTGAGGACGCTCCTTGTGCGGATACATGATCCTGACAGAAGTACCTCTTTAATGGCCGTACTCCACTTACAAGATACACGTACTGCTTAAACCTCTAACTCCTCTTTCATTCTTCGCCCCTCTCCAGGAAGAGTCGCTAGTTCCTCACACGCATCCGAGCTCCCAGCAGTAGGAACTACAGCCTGAATGCTAATTCTCCTCTAATTCTTCTGACAGCAAGGACCGAAAACACCCGGGTTAAAGAAAACCCCAAAACAAACTCAACAGCGCCTTGCAGCTGTTTCGGCTGTGACCCGGCCCTGAGGCGGTCAGGGACGTTAGTGCTCCTGACCAGAAGCCGTGTCTGTGGAAAGAGTTTCAGGGGCGGGGGCGGCGGCGGCGGCAGCAGCGCGCCCTGCGTGTGAGGGAGCGCACCTGGCGCGGGGTGGGCCCGGCCCCTTATCAGGCGGGTACCGCGCACCCCTTCCAGGTGGGCTCGGTGTCACCACACGCCCCTGCCGGAGGTGGGGGGGAGCGACCCGGGGAGG
>VXBZ01011449.1:219999-243951 GCA_013399135.1 Heliornis fulica | reverse complement strand
GGCGCACGGCGGAGCGAGATGGAGTCGGGCCGGGCTTGGGCCGTGCGGCTCTGCCGGGGCTGACCGCTGCTCCCGAGAAAGCCCTCCCGCTTTCCCGGCAGTGCCCGGCGCCGCTGGGGCTGAGCGGGCTGCGGGCAAGTTTCGGTAGTTCGGGGGCTGGCTCGGCCCCGGCATCTGTCGGGGAGCCGTGCGGGAGGGAGGGCGGAGGCACTGGCCGGTGAGGAGCGGGAAGGCGCCGCTACTTGTGGCCGCGGGGCGGAGGGCAGGGCGCTCGCAAAGGCTCCTTCAGCCTGGCACCGCCCGACCGGACCGCAGGGCGCGCGTACGGAGGCGGCGGGGTGTAACCGGGGACCGAGCGATCTCACGGGCACCGGCGCGAAACCCTGAACGGCGCGACGGGCTTTCTAGTTCAGCTGAGCCCCGGCGGGCAGAAAGCCTCGCTCCCTCCGCACCGTACTGCCCCTTCCTTCAAGCCTGCGCGCACCTGCCGCCGTTCCCGCCCTCGACGAGGAAGAAGCGGCCGGGACCTGCTGGTACGGCCCGGCAGAGGGACTGTCCGGGAGTTACTTGCGCTCCTCCGTTTGCGGACCGGCTGGCGCTGCGTGTCGCTTTTCACTGCTGTGTGTTTCTTAAGGTTGAGTCAGAAATATGTGACTTTATAGATTAAACCCTTATATCTAACCATGCCAGTGTTCCCTTTCTTATTTTTAACAGAAATCAGTTTTTCGTGCAAAAGAGAGATCTGTTGCTCAGTGCTAGAACAGCCCAGCAATAAAGGCCTGTCAATATAACTATTAATTTATGAGAAGACATGTGAGCAGCGATAACTTCTGTTTTGAGGTATTCTGTGCGGTGACTGATGAATGCAGGAACACCAAAGGAACCAGGAATAGCGACTGTTTACTGTTCCAGCCTGTTTGCAACAGGCTGACTCGGTCACCAAACAACAAAGGCTCGTCAGACTCTTGGGTTGGTTTTTTTTTTTTTCTTTCTAAGCTTTCCAGAACTTGCCCTTCAAGGTGGTAGATACAAACATGATGATGTCCGCAGAGAAAATTCTCCCTGTGCTGTTCTGGGCCCGAGGATGCTTCACATCTGGTTATGTGCTTGTCCTAGGACCGTGGTCTCAAGGTGGTGGGCACCTGTGTGCCTGGTGGTTTGTGGCTTGAGCACGTACCTGTAAGCGGGTAACGTAGCGATGGGCTGGGAGGAACCGCCCCCCATGCTGGGTTTCCTTGCACAGCTGTAGCACAGTGCTGAAATGCAGCTTAGCTTACCTGCCAATCACCTCCTCTTCCCATCTCATCCCCTCACTTTCCCCTTTCAGGGGATCCTGCATTATTGTACCAGTGAGTGTATGCTACTGGTCATTTTAAAAAGTCCCCCCACTCATCCCACTGTAATGTGCTGGACCATAGGAAATTTGCAGATTGCTGCTTGCAAGCCCTGTGCCACCACTGCCCCCTCAAACGACATGAGTTTCAACTCTGACTCGTAGTGCTTATCAGAAATGAGATAATAACACTTGTGGCACTTTGACAGACCCCCTTTGCCAGGTGGATTGGTTGCCTTCCTTATTAGAATGAGATAAACCTTTTGATGAAGGGCAGAAGAAGAATTCACTCTCTGCGCAGAGGAGAGCTCTGCATATGGAGGGTGATTTTGGTGGGTATGAATCCCACAGGAACCAGTTTTATGAGAATCCATTATTGAAATGCTATCAGGCTCTTTATGCCTTCCTCTTGATAGCTGGGCTGCAATAGGGAGGTAATCTCTGGTTGTTGCTGTGTATCTGAAGAGCCACTGGAGAGGGTACAAAAAGGTGATGAGGGGACTGAAGCATCTCTTATGAAGAGAGGCTGAGGGACTTGGGACTTTTTAGCCTGGAGAAGACTGAGGGAGGATCTTATCAATGCTTATAAATACTTGAGGGGTGGGTGTCAGGAGGATGGGTCAGTCTTTTTCTCAATGTGGCCCAGTGACAGGACAGGAGGCAGTGGGCATAAACTTGAATATAAGAAGTTCTACCTAACCATGAAGAGGAACTTCTTTACTGTGAGGGTGGCAGAACACTGGAACAGGCTGCTCAGAGAAGTTGTGGAGTCTCCTCTGGAGACATTTCAAGACTGCCTGGATGTGTTCCTGTGCAGCTTGCTCTAGGTGATCCTGCTCTGGCAGTGGTGTTGGACTAGAAGATCTCCGGAGGTCCCTTCCAACCCTGGTCATTCTGTGATTGTATAATTGTCCTTGCCCTCTGTGATTAGTGACAGCCTAAATCTCTCTATGGTTCATGTGCCTGACTGTTCACTGGGACTGTCCCTGAGCCTTCAAGAAGTACCCAGAGAGCAGGAGACGGATCTACACTGGTACAGTTCGGACTCTCCCAAGTCACTGCAGTATGTGAAAGTGGTCTAGGGTAAGCATGCAGAGGACTTGTCCCTTCTTCTGTATAGATGTTTTTCTGTGAGGTCTGTGATGCAAATCAGTTTGTGAGAAAGATTAGAAAAAAAAGTTGGGCTGAAGGTCTGAAAAGTTAAGTAACAGTTGTCACACTTTTCTAGCAGAGGCAGAAAAGCTGTAGCAATGGTAGGTGGAAAATGTTTTGTCATCTAATAAGCAGTTACCGTGTCACTCACTATGGGAAGCATGGATGAATACAAACATGTATTTTTTTAAGTGAAAAAAAACCCAACCAATGTGGAAAAAAGACAACTTAGGTTTAAAACCAGTGTGGAATTGCAGAGGATGCGTTTTCTAGCTGCACAGTGTACCTGGCAGACTGTTCACATTTTATTGAGTAGACAGTGTACTGCATGAGAACATAGTGATATTTCCTGCTTTAGATGCTAAAATAATCCTGATGTCTCAGTGTGCATTTGCATGTCTCTTTAATGGGTGACTTATCTTTGAATTTAGCATTGAAATATTACGTTTTTAAGAAGAGCTATATTCAGTAACAAGATTAATGAGCTTGAAAGAGGATGAAAAGACTCTCTGTGTTCAATTCATCCTCATATCCCAGGAAAGCAGACTTTGAAGTTTAACTGACTTGTTCTAAAAATATTTTGCTAGGTCAATGACATACCTCCAGCAGCATTTTGGAAAAGAGTTTGGGTTCTGCTCTCCTCCCCCCACCCTTATCATGTACACCCCAAATCACTGATTCTGGCACATCAAAACCCTGGTATTGCCCTCTGGTAACTTTTTGCAAATAGATACCTTTTTTGTCATATAAGCCCTAAATCACCAATTTTGGGACATCATCCTCTAGGATAAATCAGTGAGATATGGGAAGTTAGACATTAAATTTTTAATAGTGTGATTTCTGTAAACAAAGTGCATGTGTGCATAACTACAGTGAAGAAATTAATATACTGTTTAAAGGTGTGTAAAAACTAAGTTTAAGGGAGTTGTTTATCCATGTGTAGTGTTACTGTGCCTTCCTAAGCTATAGGCTTCTTTAGAAGTAATTCAGATTCAAAGGCTTAAGAGAGAATGATTTAGAAGTTACACTTCTCAAGGTTATTTTGCAGAACCCTTGATATCTCGGGTTACTTATGGCCTCAGAAATAGCAGTCCAGATGCAAAACTTCAGCAGCTGTACAGCAAACCTTACCTTTTAACAGACCTCACCCAGGGAAATATGTTCTGTGTTCAAGGAGACTCTCAAAAAGATGCAAGAGCATCTTCTCATGTTTGTATCAAAAGGCCTTTTAACTTCAAACTTTTCATTGATAATGACAGCTGTGTTCCCCAAAAAAGGGGAAAAATAATAATAAAAATAAATATAAAAGCATTTACACCTAATTTTGGATGCTTTGGTGGCTGGTGCTACACCTTATTTTTCATTTTAATCCTTTTGTTGGAGCTGGTCTGCATATTTAAGTTTTTGCAGCAGTTTAAATAAAACGCTGACTTTGTGGGGGGACTGAGACATGCCTCGCAGTCTTGGGATAGTTGTAGTATTAGAGATGTCTTCCCACCATCCCTTGAATTTTGGATAACACTGTGCCCAATGCATGCTAATGAATTGGTTTAAATAATAGAAGAAAAAAAAAAGTTTTTTTTCCCACCTTTTACAAAAGTCAACATGAATTCTGTTCCCAAAATCAAGGGCTTATTGAATTCCACTCTTTTTTTATCTCTTTTGCCGTCTGACTTCAGTTTTGCTTTTATTCTTCAGGCTTATCTAGTCAGCAGATTTGTTAGTCCTGAGACTTTTTACATGACTTTTCTAATCCACTTTTGGGGCAGTAAAAGACAAATAAAAAGTTAGCATTCTCAGAAGTCAACAGATTTAGGCTGGGAACTTTAATGGTCATCAGCAGGGCCATTAGAAGATGTAGTACTAAGGAAAAAAAAATGTTACAGATTGAAGAGAGAGAAATAAAGATGGAAGTTCATTGAAGACAGAAGTGGGATTAGCATCTGATTTTTCCCAGAAAAAAGCTACTCTGAGGCAAGAGCAACAGCTGTCCATGTTTGGTATGAGCTATGCTATGTTTTAATACCCTAATGTCAGCCATTCTGCAATTGAAAATTCAGTGGGTTTATTTTGATCAGATTTAACACTTTCCTGCCTGACACCCTCAACTGCCAAAAACAAAGATGGGTAACTTACATTTTTTTAGTTATTTGAGAAACATAAAACATATTTGAGTAACAAAAAATGAGATTTGAAATCAACAATCTAAACTGCTTTTATAGATAGGTACTACTTAGGTGGCCAAAACAAACTTCATTTTTTTATATTTTTCTGATTTTTGAGCACCAGGATTTTTGGAAAAACGTTGTCCTTCAATCATCAGTTTTTTAATTATAATGACATAGATGCTGTGTGTGTGCCCCTCGATTTAAAGAGCGGAGACATAGTCTTGCTGACCTTGTTTTGAGTCCCCAGTTAAATGCATGCCTGCAAGCTGGGTATGGGCAAGATCCACTCTCTGACTTGTCGAACAGGGCCCAACACTCTCTAGGTTCCTGACACAGAAGACTTGCACTTTGCAAAGGCTAAGGCCATCTCCCAAGTGTTTCTTTCCTCTGCCTTGGAAACACATGCTGCCTTTTCAATGTCTTCTCACTCAGTTTGGCACTGCAGTCTTGAACCTCGTGGCTGATGTCTCGATACTACTGGTGTAAATATTTCCACATCCCTCATGCCTTGAAAACAAAGTCTGTCCTATTAAGTTTTTCATTTGGCAAGGGACAAAAGTGCAACTGGAATCAGCTGCTTGCAATTTTTCCCCCTTTTGAGCACTTTCCTTTTCATTTGTGTTAAATGAGATTTGGAAAAATAAACGTTGAAGTGCTGCATAAAGTTTCCTGAAACCTTCTCTTCACATTAATCACACCAGCACTGATTTAGTGGTGCTCTGCAGCTATTATGAGAGATTATAAAGAGGTGACGAAGACTCTTGGGCTCCAGCCTAGGGGTCTAGGCACTGAGCACAGAGCTGGCTCTGTGCTTTCAGGGGAGTCCCTACTGCTTGGGATTTACTGTGTGTTGGCCAGCCTGGCACTGGATTCAATGCCCTGGCTGCTCCTTGGCTCCAGTTCACAAGAACGGGCAGTGCCTGAGGCAGACCTGCCCAACTTGCAAGTGATGCTGGTAATCCCTGGGCAGGGGTGGCTGCAGTTCTGGTCTTGGCAGCAGTGCTGAGGTGAATTCAGCCTTCTGGGCTTGTCCAAAAGCAAGTCAAATGTCCACTGTCAATGGGCCATGTTTCACTTTGGAGGGGAAAAAAATATCTCTGTGTGACCTAGTATTTACAGGTAACCTTCAGGTACCAAGCTTCATCTCCTGGATGCTCTGGTTCTCTAGGGAGGGCGTTTTAGGAGGGTTTACAGAAACTTAGGCTTGCTCTTCAACATACAGCTTGATGCATGAATTTTAACTGTCCTTTGCCAATAATGGGAATGTTTATGTTAACATATAATTTGGATCAGGACTGTGCTTTGGGAATGGATCTCGTGACTGTGCTCACTGAGCACACATCCTATGTTGAAGTGGCCCCAGAGCATCTGCACAGGGCAGCTGGAAGATGCAGGCTGGGAGCCTGTAGTGCTTCAGCTGCTAAAGGGCATAAAGCCCTCAACACTGGAATTCAGTTCCTCTGAATTCCACCCTCCAGATGATGAGTCTGTGAATGTGGGGTCCTCCTCCACAGCTGTTTTGCTCTTCAGACCCACTTCTGCCACACTAAGATAGGCAGAGGGGAAATCTTTCGGCTTGTGTTTCCTTCAGAGCTATAGCACTGGTCAGGCTTGTTTGGTCACTTCTGACAGTGTGGAATCCAGCCTGTTCTTAGCTGGGTCAGCCTGTCCTGCCTCTGCTAAAGGGCACAACAGGTATGTGGACAAAAATGGTCAAGGAAATCCTTCAGGTGGTTCCTCCCCAGAGCAGGGTAGGACATTTGAGCATTGCCATCTTGACTGAAAATGTTCACTTTCTTTAGTCCTCTTTTGCCTGGCTCAGGGGATTGTAAACAGCTTTTGCAGTCATGGGTGGGCACCAAAAGAAGCACAACCAATAGTTTCTGATGTGAATGGGGTTTTCTTAGAACTCTTTTTTTTTTTTTTTGGGAGGCTACTTACAGGATGTTGCACCCTTAAAGGAATTGGGTGGAAAATATTTTTTTTAAGTATTTTGGGCTTACCCTCATGATAAAAGACAACTAAGAAAAAAAGACATTAAAAATCTAAATAATGTGAGGAAAAAAGCCTTCTAAGTGTATTGTTGAACCAAATAACTTGAAACAATTGTGGATTCCCAGTGACCTTGTTCCCAGTTAGTCACCTTAAGTTTTAGTAAAACACCCAAATGAAAAAATATTTTTTTAAACCAAGATTCAAAATATTAACTAGATAGATTATTTGGGTTTGGTGTGGGGTTTGGGCTTTATATACATATATATATATATATAGAGAGAGAGAGAGAAAGAGAAAGAGAGAGAGAGGAAATCATAGTCATTATTGTGACAACTGAGAAGAAGGTTAGTTAATCATTCTATAGGATGACTTTTGCCATGCTGTCTGGTCCTAGACAGAGCAACACTGTTCCAAGTTCTTCATTCATGGCTTCCCTCTTTCTGGATGCATTGTCCAGGTGGGATTTGAGGACTCTCAACACTTACCTTGCATTCCTGGGTGATCAGGTGGCTGGATAATGGGAATTTTGCCTATGTCCTCATGTGAACAAACTCTGCAGAGTAGAAGGTGGGCTGCTGTCTAAAACCATGTGAGCTACTGACCTAGATGATTTATAGGAAGGGCATGTACACCTGAGTGCATGCATCTGCCTGGTAAATCTCAGACAAAGGTATCACGCTGCAATGGAACGACAGATTTAAAAATTACTGATAAGGGTCAGATTATGTTCTGTGGTTTTCTAGCTCAGTGTGTGACTCAGTCTGGGGATGTATGGGAGAGAAAATGCTCCTTTATATCAGTCTTTCAGAGTGTATGCAGAATATGGAAAAAAATCCCCAACTAAATAAGAATTTCAGGCCAGGAAAGAAACTTTGGCTGCTGGCTGTTGTGCGCAGGGTGAGCATTTGCTTTTTCTGCAGGCCCTGATCTTGTGACAAAAGCTCTAACTGGACTTGAGCAGTTTTTTTGTAATTTCTCATACAAGTGCAGTCTGGCACTGGTATCCAGATAGGGCAGGAATGGGGAAGGCAGGGCAGCAAGGCAAAAAATGAGACATTTGAGGACCCCCCGCTCCCAACATTTCTCAAATAACTTCCATGCTTGTTTTCGTCCCGATGTATTGGTTTTATTGTTAACTTTTTTATTTTAAGGACTTCTGAGTAGAAAATATTTAATAATTAACTCTTACACTTAGTTTAAATGACATTATGAACTCGTGAAAGTAGGGGTTTTTTCCTGCTATCAGTCCAAGGGAATGTTAAAGACTGGTACAGTGTTGACTTTGCTTATCTCACGTGCGTGCACATGTAGGCACATTCAATTACCCAGAGAGGTTGTGGATTCTGCTTCTTTGGAGACATTCAAGACCAATCTGGACATGTTTCTGTGATCTACTCTAGATGATCCTGCTCAGGCAGGGGGGTTGGACTGAGTGATCTTTCGAGGTCTCTTCCAGCTCCTAATATTCTGTGATTCTGTGACTCCTATGGTTTGTGTTAAGTATTAATACCAACAGTTTCCAGATGATAACTCAGTGGCTTATCTGTTTTGGAGAAAGTTTTAGGATGACTTTGTTCACTTGCAAGCAGAGCTGAAGTTGCCTTACTTCCATGTTTCTTATGCTGCAGGGTTTCTCAGGATGTTTTGCCAACTGTGCTGTACTGGAGGTGAGGAAAAAGAGGTGCAGATAAATGGTCTGCAGGCAGTGAATGGGAAGTTAAAGGATTTACTTTCTGAATTAAATCCACTTTTTGATGACAGCAGCATTACACATCCTCAGTGAGTTGTAGGCACTGTTAGCACCCACAGCTGTTTATGCCTTTGTATGTATGTTTGTGTTCATGCTAATCCTCTTGAGGCAAAAAACTGTGGTCTGTAATTGCCACAGTGACAATAACACTGCACTCAGTGTATGAGTGGGTTTTGCCTGTTTTATACCAGTTTGTTGGAAGTGTAGGCATATTGCTGTGGTATATTGTGAAATAGATTTTCAGAGGGGAAACATTTGTTTTTACTCAGAGAATGCAACTTTAATTTAGTGTTTACCTTATCGTTACTTCTCTGCTAGAGGACTAGTTTCCAATTGCAAATACAATGTTGCAGAGAAGAAAATGGGCTCAGCAATTTGGAAAAAAGAAAGTTTTAGAGGTGTGCTGATGCCAACCAGCAAGTGAAATGAAAACAAAGACTGGTCCAGGGCAGAGGGAAATGGGTGATGTAATTGTGTTTCTGTCCCACTGTAGTTGCTCTTGTCAGTCAGATGATGCCTGTAGCTGCTCTTTGCCATGCAACCAGAATGAAAATGCGAACAAGATAAGTGAGGAAAAAACTACAGGGTAGACTTCTTAAACATGCAAAAGCAGAGTGAAGGAATTGGGTGGTTTGTTTTATAAATGTGGCTGTTACAAGGGTTGTGAAGGTGTATGTGAGCAGCACAAATGAAATAAAACTAGTACTTCTTCCCTTCTGTGTCCTAGTGTTTCTCCATGAGAAAATAAAAACATGGCAACACTGGAAGGCTGCAGATGCAACAGTGATTAAAACGAAGGTGTTTTTATGTAGTCCAGAACAGGAATGTGAAACCCATTTCCAGAGGAGGTTGCTAAGGCTAAGAACTTGGCCACAGCCAGCGAGGAATTGTATGTTTATATGAAAAATAGGAGTATCCAGAGCAAGACACTTAATAGCTTAGAAGGGAAAGCTTTTGGAAGTACATACATATCCTTTTGCTGGATCCTTTCAGGGCCCGTCCCCTCTGCAAGCAATGAGTTCTGGCAGCTTTGCCTTTGGTCTTGCTGATGCTTTTGGGATCCCAAGTCACTGCTGGCAGTCCCAAGCCTGACTGCTCCCATTACAAGTGAGTAGGTCTCCTGGAGCCATCGTCCCCTCCCAGGGCTTGAGTCAACACTGGGTTTATCACTTGAGTTTCTTCACACGGTGATGCAGCAGGAAGGTGCAAAGGCCAAGACAGGTCACTTCTCCAACATCCCGATTTCAAGGAGCCAAGCTACAGCTCTCCTTCAAGGGAGCAGAAGGAGAAAAGACAATGGGCCTTGTATGCTTTGCAATATATTTCCCTCTTGGTGAGCTTCTTGTCTGTTCTGATTTTGTAACTGTTGGAGTGGGGATTTTTTGTCTGTATGATCAGCGTTTCCTCTCTGTTCAGTTCATGTCGCTGCATTTGGGGGTTTTGTCATCTGAGTATTCTCTTTGAAAAGACTACAACAGCAGGTGCCTGGTGTAGCCTGCCTTCGTGTTTTGGTAGGGTTCTGGCATCCTGATCAGTCGTCTGTTATCTCACTGTTTATCAATCATACATTTTACGTGCGCCGTTACCTCTGTTGCCTCACTATATCTCAGGCTTCCTGTTTTTTTGGCCTAAGTAGGCTCCAGTCAGGGTTTAAATGATTATTAGGAGAAAATTGATTCCATATCTGCCTCCTCTTTTTCCTTTTTCTCTGGCACTTTAGTTTTTTGATCCCAGTTGCCCATAAAAGCCATGTACCAGACCAGTTTAGAAAACTCTTAAGTGGCCAATGTGTTTAGGATTGTGTCTTTGCAATTGCTTGGATTATTTATGCCTATGTGATGATGGCCTGATTTATTTGCTGACAGGTAGAACTACTGGCCTGTGCCCTGGAGAAGATCTGAGCAGTCAGGTTTCTGGTCATCCTCTACCTGGTCTGCTATGAATGATGTGCTCTTCGGGAGCCTTTCAGCATAGGGGAAGCTGGTATGCTACCACACAGCACTTCAAGGCTACAGTAAGAGTGGGGAAAAGTCCATCTGTATTTTTGAATATCTTAAGTTTGTTAGAAATCAAACCTGAAATGCTTTCTCATAGTGCTTCTGAGATAGCCAGATGTTAGCAGTAGAAAACTTTGCGATAGAGAGATGGGAATAAATTTTGCAAGCCAGCTGTGCAGATCATGCAGTGTCCTAGTTCTCTTAAAGCATGTTTTTTTAGGCTTTATGTGGAAAGGGTCTGTTTGAAAGGGAAGTTATAATTATTTATGCAACCTAAAGGATTGTTGAATTTCTTTTGCCTGGCTATGTTCAAGTTCATAAGGTATTTTGAGAAGAGCTAACTTGGAGTTTCTGGAATTTTGTTGCTGTACTTTGTTTCTTGGAGAATAAGTTGCCTGTTGCTGCATAGTAGAGGCATCACTATGGTCATTCTAAAATGTAAGGACAGTCTTTTTTCCAGGCTGTTAAAAAGGAAAAAAAAAAAATTGGACTTATTCCCACTGCCTAATGATTGCTGTCCTTTGTAATGGAAAGTGAGCTAAGTTTCTGCTATTGCTGACTCAAGCATGACAAGAATACGCCTGGGGAAAATTATAGTACTGTGGCTAAGTGATACAAACGTGGGTGGGTTTTTTAATCCTCCTGATATGGCAGTTATCTTAGGAAAATATCAGTTTTACTACCCAAAGTTCTGCTGTACCATATGTAAAAAAAGAAGTATGGGATGCTAGTGAGGGATATTTTAAAAAGGCAGCAATACTTTTAATGAGGTAAGGAAGTTAAAGCTCTCTTCCTTAAATACAGTATAGTGCAAATTAATTTATAGCAAAACCCAAGTATCTCTTGTTTTAATTGTTTGCTTTACATTTTTTGAAGCTTATTCACCAACTGACACTTGTTCATGCTGTGTGTTTTCCTGTTAGTTTTTGTTTTGATTTGGTTGCTAAGTTTGAACACTAGGACTGACTTTTTTTTTTTTTTTTTTTTTTTTTTTTTTTGTTGAGGGGGTAACCCCTGGAATTCATTCAGAGCATGACTGTTTTGGAAGGTACTAATGATTTCCAGATATTTTAGTTTAGTGATGGTTGAGATGTTTGACTTGTGCCAAGTCCTTGTTTTCAAGAGCGTCTGAAGCTGAGCGCCTAAAATTAGACATGCTCCGAAGTTCAGCTTCCAGAGATGTTTGCTGTAGATGTAAGGTGTTCATAACACAGGCAAATTAAACAGCTGGGGCTGTGTTCTTGACTTCTTGCCTAGTTCAAGATCCAAACTAAATGAGTGTGAAATGAGTGTGCTGCAAATTCCTCACAGAAATAAGGAATGCAAACCCAGCCACGACGGGATATTGTCGCCGTACACGTTTTCTAGGTGGCTTTTTTCTGAAGGGATTAAAAATAAGTCTGCAGCCCACATGAATGAAGGTCTGATAAACATATCATATGTCAAACAGCACAAAGCAAATAGTTTTAAACTGCAGAACAGTAGGGAAGAGCAGTGTTTTATAGCTGTGGAGTCTTAAGACTGTGAAGCAAGCATCAGAAGTGGGAGTTACAGAGGCTTGGAAGTGCTACACAGTCACTGTTAGAGCAAAGGAACAAAACAAAGATAATTGTGCTTGAATTTAAAAAAAAAAAAGCAGCCAGCCACAAATCACATGCAGCTCTTTAGAAAGAGCTTTTTTTTTTTCTTCATTTTTTAGCCAATCTAGAAAATTTGCTGGCCAGCAGAATCAAGTACCATGGTGGAAATGGGAGACTGCAAGCAATTGCAGAATGAAAAAGGTTTCATTGTTTGTGAAAACAAAGAGGGAGCTACTAACTGTTATGTTTGGAAAGACAATTGCCAAAATATAAACAAAAAGTGATTTTCTTAGTAAAAGAAATTATTAAAAAATTGAAAACTACTAAAAAAATGGTAGTTCTGCATATATCCCCCCTTGTGCCATGCTGCTTTTTATTCTCTTGTGAAAATACCCTCAATTATGCATCTGCACAAGTTGAGCTGACTGAAAAGGAGCAATGTGTAAAAAAATAAAAATAATGATAAAAAGATCTGAGCAGATTCATGACAGGTTTTCCCTGGCCCTTACTGATAGCTTTCTAAAATCTGTGTATCCTCTCCTGCCTGAGAGGGAGTTCCATGTGGAAAGGTAGCTGGTAATATTTTCTGTACCTCTTTTAGCAAATTCTGTGTTGGAAATGGTATGGTGAGCTCTGTGCCCTCTGTTTTGCTAGGGTGGTGCATGGGGAGAGGAACATAGCTCTTCACCTCTCCATGTTGATGTAACCTGAAGTGATGTTCTTTAACTCAACTAAAAGCTTTTCCTTTGTTGTTCAGAAAGGTTTTCTTTCCCTTCTGCAACTATTATTGCTGGGTGTTTTGGACATGCAAAACTGCTCAGACAAGGAAGAGGTCAGGAGGAACTGAGGTTTGTAGCACCTGCTTGCAGAAGCAGGAAACTGGGTGTGTTTGATAACACCCGTCGGGTAGGAGCACTGTTACCCTACAACTCTTCCACACATATCTGTCTGGCAGTAGATACACATTTATTTTTCTTTTTCAGAAATGCCTTCTGATTGGTGGTGCTTCTTGGCTGAAGGACATGGTCTAGAGGTGAACTAGGCAGGGTTAGGCTGTGGTTTGACTCAATGATCTTAAAGGTCGCTTCCAACCCAAGTGATTCTATGACTGGCACTTCCCCACCTCCCTCCCCATCCACCAGCTCTGTTTCAGGCACTTGAAGTTTGCTGCAGAGTACCAGCTTCTGGAATGTACCATTTGACAGAATCTTTAAGTGGTAAATCACAAAGCAGAGCACCAGGAACTGTAGGTAATTTTAGAAAATGTCTCTTGGAGCTGTCAGTCTGGTTTCACACTCCAGAGATTGCTTTTAGCTGCCGTTACAGTTAATGCGTGTAGGATGGCTGGTGTTCACCTTTGAGAGTCTGATGTGTATATTTCTACATCTAACCTCACTCATCAAGATTAAATCAGCTCCATCAACTACTGAAGTTGATTGGTGATTTAGGATTAGATGAATTGCAACCTAGAATTGCCTTTTTCCTCCCACTCACAGTAAAAGAAATTTAGATGAACTATCTCAGGTATCAGCATCAGTGCTAGGACAGATAAGTTCTACCTCTTCCTCCAACAAACTCCTTGCATAAATTTTTGAAGCATGTCCTAATATGCTCATTTTTGCAGTGTCCTTGTTTTAAATTTATCTTGAGTATGACTGAGTATTTAAATGCAGGATGTTCTAGCTTTTTGATGCATGAGGGCCTAATAAATTATTAAATAATACCATTGCAGTGTCTGAAAGATTTAGTCTTTGATCCAGCCGCTTCATTCCATGGATAATAAGGGGCTACATTTAACACAGTGCTGACAGTTTCTACAGTGTGTGTGGGGGGGAAAATCCCACAACTTGCTTTCAGTTTAGGGTAACTTGTGAGGTTGGCACTTTTTTTTTTCCCTTACTATTGTTTGTCTCTATGTTGCCTGTGCTTACTAAGGTATTAGTGGGATAATGTGAACAAACTGCCTCTGCTTATATCCATGTGTATTTCTAAAGACCACTGACACATTTTTCTATAGAAAAGGAACTGAAAATAGAATTGCACAGACATTGCAACAGCAATAATGGGGCAAGTTATTTTGGGTGTGCCAATTTCCATTCTGGTGAAGGATTGCACTTTAAGCTGACTGCTTTATTTTTAAATTGGTAAATATGCACAGGCACGAGGCTTTCATCTGGCCTGGAAGTTAAGTGTGTTTCTGAATTGGGACTTCAGAAACTTTCCTACAGGGATGCTGCCATTCCTACATGGATGCAACTCCCATTGGTATTTAAGGAATATAATTTACACGGAAGCCACAGAAAGATGCATCATCAGGGTGGCTGGTTATACACACGTGTCTATATTGTCCTCCTTCTTTGCATTTGGAATAAATCAGGTATGTACTTATGTCAGTTACACAGACAAAGTGAAAAAGTGCTGTTTTCAAAAGTTTTAAAAACAAAAACTTTAAATCTGAGAGAAAAATGCAGATTTGGGCCAGTGCTACTCTTAGTGCTGCTGCTTTGAAGTTATTTACTAAAGAATGCCAAAGTTGAAACTGGATTGAAATCTCCAAGGCAGTTAGTGCTTGAGGCCAGTGAACTTGAGCTGGATTGTTCCTGATGAAACCTCAGTGGTCCTTCCTTTTTGTTGCTGAGCCTGTAATGGGTGAGGTGACAGTGTGGGGGAGCAGGAGCTAGGGCGCTGCTTTGGAGAGTTGGTGTAAAAATAATTGTTTGGGATGTGGGAGCACTCATCAGGTCTGAAAAGATCACTTGTGACAAATATCTATTATCCAAGAGTTAATTTCTGAGGAAGTGGGTGACTGGTGTATGTAACTAATGATTGTGAAAACTGAGGATCCAAGCTGCAGTTAGTTGCCTGAGCCCTATGGTGGTGGAGAAGCGGGGGAAGCACCACCACTGTGGTTTCTCCACCACAGGAAGTTCTTAGGTCTCTAGGGACCTTCAGAGGAGGCTTTGCAGGCATTCAGGGGCTCTGCTTCGTTGTATTTTACTCTCATGGAGTTGTTCTCTTCCTTGTTTCTGGGTTGTTTTTTTTCTTTTGGTTGGTTGGGGTTTTTTCACTTCAGCATCGGTCTCCTAACTTTATGCTTAAATTGGGTCTTCTGGGTGGACCCTGTGAGAAGAGCTGGAGTGATGGAATAATGTGATGATAAGGTCAGTCTGGTCCCTCTGCATTGGCATGAATCTATGCATAAGTAAGGATGGTACACGGTACCAGAGGCCATCTTTCTGACAAGAAGTACAAGATCCCAGTGATTTCCAACTTCCTGTGGAAGCCTTTTGGAAAAGCAAGGCTGGTAGTCCTGGTGTGGGGGTGTTTTGCTGTCAGAATTTCTATTTAAATAGCAACATTTCACTCCTTTTATCCTTTTCTTGTTAAGCTATCCTGTATACTCTAGCCTGCTGGCTAAAATTCTGCTTTTACTGAAGTCTGCAGTGTTACAATATGCAATACTATATCTACACTGAAGTATGCAAAATTATTCCTCTTAAAGGACTCTTTTGGGGTTAAAGGCACTGCATTTAGTGTGCTGCCTCACTGCTGAGTAGTCTGAAGAAGTAATGCAGCTATCCTAAAAACCTAAAGGCATTCAGGTTTAGAAAAAAACTCCTGAGTGACTAAAGGCTCCAGCTTGTTTGATTTTTGCTGCTGCTTCTGTTACAGGTAGGAATTAGTGCTGGCTATCTCAAGTGCAAAGGAATTTTGTTATACTATGTTTTGGCATTACTCAGTGAGAGAACAGTAATTACTGAGTTACAGGTAGTGGCAGAACATCGCTGCACGTAAATGCTCACTGCTTACGCTGAACTGTAATCACTCTGTGTGTCAAACAGATTCTTAAGAGCTGTTGACAGCAAGCTAAAGCCATGCTTGGATCAGGTCCACATGTTAAATGGATCAGCCATCAGAGGTAAATGCATGGGTATGTAACTTAGCATTAAGATGTAGATTTGAATGCTCAAGCTTACTTTTGCCTTACATGTTTTTCTTCTAAAATTTCTGATGACTCAGGGTTTAATCTGTTCTGTAGCTATTTTTGTGTGTGCTGCTAGTAGCTTTGTAGAGGTAATCCAGAAAGAACATCTGTTTTAAGTTTATAGTCTAAATCGTGGAAGGATACTTGACCCTGCAAGGGAAACAGCAGAATTTACCCAGGAAAACAGGATAACGGGCCAAAATTCTGTCAATTTGACATATTCTACTTTACCAACTCCATATTCTGCATGCAACAGCAACAAAAACAGATCTTATGAGAATTTAGTGCTGCTTCTGAAGAGGACAATAATCTCAAATTAGTCATGCATACACACTTCTCTCTCTTTTCCACAAGAGCAATCCTATTTTTCAAACCTTTGCTTCTGCCCCCCTCAAAGTCTTCTGCAGAAGAACTCCTCCCAACACAAAGTCAGAGAAACGAGTTGTTTCACCATAATGTTGGAGATGAGACTTTTCAGTAGTCGTATCAGTATTTGCCCAGTGTAAAATAATTTGTCTCATTGTGATCCATGCTATTTCCAATCCACAGTGCCTTACTGTAAGCAGACAATACAGCATCTTGCAAATGATGGCCAGCTCTGATTTCTTCACAAATGCTTTTTTGTGCTGGCTCTTCACGCATGGAGTTCTATGCAAAGTGATACCACTGTTGGCAGTAAGAGGAGCTCTGCAAATGATGTTACACAAATCCTTTTCCTTCATGGAAACTTAAGTCAGAGTTCTAGCAGTGGGAAACTGTAGTTTCTGTGATATTGCCCTCCTCTTTGGGGGTGTTTGTCCCCTCCTTCTATAGAGTGAAGTAATTTCTGCAGAGACCGTTTGTCCTTATGGTTCATAAAAATAGTCTGGAAGATCAAAATATTTTGAAATATTTCAGTATGTATCAGATATCCTTGAGATGATGTTTTGGAATATTCCATTTCTTAACACACCCATTTTAAATATCACAATTTGGATGTTGTGAAATGCTATCATAACAGCAGGTCTATTTTTCAACACTAAAATAGAAAAGGCTTCAGTAAAGTGAACTTAAACATGTTGTTTTCCAGGTATCTTTGGTAATATGTGCATAATATAATCTTTTAAACAGAGAAAATCAGTTACTGCACTTCCCCAGTTCTTGCATGGTTGTTGCCCTGGAAGATGGGCCTGATCTCTGGCAGAGTGGGATTCTTTATTATGGCATCCCCTTTCCAATATGCTGTCCAAGCACTGTTGGATTCCAGAGAGAGTGGTTTGACTTGAGAAGGAGTTAGGGTTGCTGTCAGTAGTTTCTATTTACAAATCTAGCTGGTTGGTTATCTGTGGTAAGTTAGTAGAGAGGAGAAATTCTAATTTAGTAGATAAAAATCTTGTAGCAGCCTCTCAAACTAATGCTCAGTAGCTCATTAGTAGATAGTGGAAAATAGAGATTATCTTGACTGTGGGCTACAACTTCATCTTTATACAGAGCCACCATGAAAGGCCTCTGTACAATTTCTTTCGTTCAGCAGATGAAATGGAGACTTAAAACATTATTTTCTCATTTGTCCAGTAAGCACAAGGCCTAGAATAAAACTAGAGGCATCTTCTGTGATATCTATGATCTGAGGACAGTCAGCATCATCTGCTGATGCTGAAATAGTGCATGGACCTGGATGCTAGCTGGGAATATTCTGGAGGCCTGGCTGTGCTGGAATGGGCTTGTACTTCTATCCCTGAACATGGATGAATGTGCATCATGGCTGCCTTTTGTGCAAATACTGTGTGTTCTGTGGGAGACACATCATCACCTTATCATTAAACAAGTGACAAGTTAGCAGTGTGATTTTTTTCACAGTGACTTTTGTAGTTAATGCATTCTAGCATTAGTTGGAATTTTGCATACAGAGGACTGTTTTGTATGGGTAATAGAGTTAATTGCCATTTGGAGAAAACTGTGTGGTCAAATTGTTATATCCTCCTAGATTTTTAGGAAGTGAGATCAGTTTTTCTGGTAGTATGAGGGAGGAAAGAAGTAATAAAGGAAAAGCAAATATTTTGTGGGGAAAACAGAATGCAGGATTTTTCTTCCTGATACTTAACTGTAAGGAGAATGCTAAAAGCTCTAGAATTACAGACTATATGTTTGTCTTACTTATTATCTCTTCCCAGAGTGTAATAACCCTCAAATGTCTATTACTGTGTCTTTAACTAGGGAGATTTGCAGATGCATTGTTTGTGGGATGAGGGGGAGTTGAAACCTTTTGAAGTGGGTGATTAGTAACCTACCACAGAATCACAGACTGGTTTGGGTTGGAAGAGACCTCAAAGCCCTTCTAGTTCTATGCCTCTGCCATGGACAGGGACACCCTCCACTAGTCCAGGTTGCCCAAAGCCCCATCCAACACTGGACACTGCCAGGGAGGGGGCAGATACAGCTTCTCTGGGCAGCCTGTGCCAGGGCCTCACCGCCCTCACAGGGAAGGATTTCTTCCCAACATCTAATCTAACCCTGCCCTCTTTCAGCCTGAAGCCATTGCCCCTTGTCCTGTCACTGCACTCCCCGATGAACAGTCCCTCTCCCACTTTCCTGTAGGACCCCTTTAGGGGGTCTGTTTTACTGGTAGGCCGCAATTAGCTCTCCCTGCAGCCCTTTGCTTCACCCTGCTGAGGGGGAAGCAAACTCTCTCAGACTGGCTTCATAGGAGAGGTGCTCCAGTCCCCAGTCAACTTTGTGGCACTTCTCAGTGCTTGCTGAAAGAGCCCAGTGACTTTCCTGTACTGGGGACCCCAGATCAGGACATGGTATACTGGAAGTGGACTCTCAGCAGAGCAGATTAGAGGTGTTGAATNCTTTCCTGTAGGACCCCTTTAGGGGGTCTGTTTTACTGGTAGGCCGCAATTAGCTCTCCCTGCAGCCCTTTGCTTCACCCTGCTGAGGGGGAAGCAAACTCTCTCAGACTGGCTTCATAGGAGAGGTGCTCCAGTCCCCAGTCAACTTTGTGGCACTTCTCAGTGCTTGCTGAAAGAGCCCAGTGACTTTCCTGTACTGGGGACCCCAGATCAGGACATGGTATACTGGAAGTGGACTCTCAGCAGAGCAGATTAGGGGTGTTGAATCACCTCCCTTGACCTGCTGGCCACATTGCTTTTGGTGCAGCCCAGGACAGGGTTGGCTTTCTGAGCTGCTTGCGCACATTGCCAGCTCACATTGAGCTTGTCATCAGTCAGCACACCCAAGTTGTCCCCTTCAGGGCTGCTCTCAGTCTGTTCCCCACCCAGCCTGTAGTTGTGCTTGGGACTGCATTGACCTACATGCAGGACCTAGCACTTGGTCTTGTTGAACTTCATGCAGTTCACGTGGGCCCACCTCTCTAGCCTGTCAAGGTCTCCCTGGATGGCATCCCTTCCTTCCAGCATGTAAATATCACCACCTATTTTTTCCCTTGGTCATTTTCTGGTGCCCAAACAACACATTTACCTGTCTCCTTTTGGAAATGCACTATGGCTCCATGACTTTCCTGTTAGAGGAATTTGACAATTTGCTACTATTTTCTTTTTGTGTGTGTGTGCTGTCATCCATGGGCTTATTTGGAGACACAGGTATTTAATGCCAGGTGTTTAGAACTTTTATTCTGTGATTTGCCAAGTGGCTGCTGCCCTTAGCAGTGCCCACCTGCAGGTGGTTATTGGGAACCAATAAAGATAGGGCAAAAAGGTTTTATGTTTTTTGTTTGAGAATAAGTTAGTAAGTTGGAGATGTGACTTTCCCACATAATACTCCCTGCCTGTTGATAGAGATGACTGAAAAGGTGACTCTGGATCCCTAGCAGTTAATATTTCCCCTCCCAATGGTATCAGTCCAAAATTTGCCAAGTTGGCTGCACTCTGTTAAAAATTGGAGAGGGTGCAAAGCCTTGAGGCAGATAGAACTAACCTTTGATGTACTTTGGAGGCTTTGGTTTTTGGCACGATAGTATGGGGGATCCTGAAACCATTATGTTTGCTTATTCTTGTGTCAACATCATAGTTGCTTGGTTGGTTGGTTTGACCTGATTGCTAGCTTTGTATAAAACTTGATTTTTCAGTCTAAACATCACTTTGAGTTACTGCTACTACAGGATTTGAATGGATAAAGGGAGGAGCTGTGGTTGTGCAGTGGGTTTTTTCTCATCGTTCATACCTGGTGTTTACATGCTTTGTATCCATCTGGCCTTTTAAAGTCAGTCATAATAGATATTAAAGAATTCCTTAACCAGGCAACAATAACCATCAACCCAGTTGGTCTGGAGCTGGTCCAGATTTTCTCTCTCTCTTTAAAGTGCAGATATCTTGTTTCTGCATTGTAAGGCTGACTTCAGCTGGCTGTGACTCAGATTCAAGTCTTCCAAATATCAGTGCAGGATATAGTGGTGAGACTGCCTTTCTGTCTTCCAATGTTTAATTATAGAAAATGAAAAGAAGATAGTATCTTGTTTTAGCAACATGTCATGTGCTCAGATTCCTTATTACTTCTTACTTGATGAAGTGTGGAAGAAAATGACTCTAAAAAAGCAAAGGTGTTTCTTTTCAGTTAGCAAAGTTGAAAACAGATTTTAAAAAATTTGGTGGCAACACTGAATAGACATGACTAGCTAAAAATAGGAGTTAAATGACTTATAATGGTGGTTTGGAATGAGAAGGATTAATTCTCATATAGCTTCTTTTCTATTTCCATGTTATTTTTGTGTGGACACCATTCATCAGTGTTCAGAAGCCATCAGTTTACTGTTTACAAAGTGTTTTTTAGCAACAGTGGAAGTATCCAAAAGGGAATAATATGAACCCTTTCCTCTTTGGGAAGGGAAAGGGAGGAAAGTGTGATTGTTGCTTCACTTGTGATGCAGAATGTTTCTTAAAATCTTAGGGATCTGTTTACATGAGTACATTATATATGTAGAGTGAAGACTAACATTCATGTGAAATGGAATGCAGTGAAGTCACTGTCAGATGAACTGGCAGTCTATGTGTGTATGCATGTGATTACTGCATGTGTTTAAAATGTTACAATAAACAACCAAATAGGGGTGGTAGTCATATGAAAAGCTGTCATATCCCTCTATTACACAGTGGAGAACAGACCAGATCTGGTCTGGTACCAAAGTATGGTGCTCGGTTTTAAATCCCGAGTTCAGTCTGCCAAGCAGAACAGATTTTCTTAGTATTTGAAAAGGAGCTCCCCAGTTTTACTGGTGTCTTGACATTTGTCCTGCATTCCCCAAACCCAAGAAACTATTTCATTCCCTCTCTTTCTAATAGGTTATAGTTAAGAAAAGACTTGGCCTTATTTATATACACTTTCAGCTTGGCTCAGGTAAAAGCAGAAGCAGTCTCCAGTACGATTCCCCAATGTTTTTATCCAACAGGTGCCAAATACCTTATGAATGACAAAGTTTTCAGCAGTAATTCTTGGATTACCTGGCTTTCTTGGTCATTGGTATCCTGCTTCCAACCCCTCCAGTGATGAACCTTTTAAAACCAATCATGTTAGTTCTATGAGGTACTGCAAAACCAACCTAAACACCTTCATGGTAGACAAGGAAAGCCAAATGTGGCACGTTGTGTGTAGGGGCAGTGCCATCTGTGAGAAGAGCGTGGCCATGGGGAGGAGGAACCTGGAAAGCTGTGGAAGAGCTATGGTGGCTGCAGCTTGGAAGGGAGGACACAGGCATGAATACTTTCAGTCAGTGAGCAAACATAGCCCCTTTCTGCATTTCAGATTGCATTTCTTTTTGTATCTGGGAGTTGATTTCCCAAGCAATACATTGGGTGCAGTCTTCTCGCTTCCTTTGTGATACTGTGGTAGGTCATGTAATGTTCAAGTGATACACAGGAGTCTTTCTGTGTGTTTGTGCCTCTTCAGCACCATGGCTGGCATTTACAGATCCTGAAATGGAAGGTTAATCCTCAGATTTTGAAATTACATCAGTACCTTTCAGTGGTGTCTTGTAGCCATGCTTCTCTCAGGTACTTTCTATAACAATTCAGTACAAAAAAGGTAAATGAGAACTAGTATTCCGAGATTATTTTTTGCTGAGTATGATGGTTCTGTGATGTTTGGCTGCTCTGCAGAAACAACCCTGAAAACTTAAAAGCTGGTTGAAACATATGGCTCCTGTCTACCTTTGCTTTTTCACTTTATCCTAACTCCTGCAAAAAAACAGTGGAGAGAAGAAATTGTCTTGGTTAATTTGCACAACAGAATGAAGATGTGATAGTGGCACACTTAGGTTAGCCCTGCTAACTTTAATCCAAATAGCACAGGTGATAGCTCAGAGGAATCAATAATGTAGGCAAGCAGCAGTGAACATATGCAAGGCTGCTGTTCCTCTGTACACTGTATCTTAATTTGTGATGAAGTCTTTGCTGCTTGCTTTCCACTGCTGTGGCACTTACTGCCTTAGCTGTGTAAATGCTATTACATGTGTGTCTGCCATGGGGTATTGCATTTTCATTTTGTTGTGTGTGTGAAGCCCCAGGGTCTTTAATCACTCAAACTGAGTGTACAAGAATTTGATGAAAGTAAAAATCAAATGCTTCCTTCTCTTGATGGCTTTTGCTGGTGTGAAGCTTCCACGAGCAGTGCTGCACAGAAGGGGTATTGTCTTCTAAACAATTGGACACATCAGGTTTCTCCAAGCACTTTCCTCCTTTATACTGAATCAGGGGGGCTCTGTGTGCCCCAGAGTTGAGCTGCTCTGGGTGTACTAGTCTGACCCAGGTAGGAGCAGGCTGAGGTGGGATGAAGGGTCACTGAGTCGTCATTGATGAACTGGCATCCATCAGCCTTGGGAACTAAGAAAGGATGCAATCAGAGCACCCTTGTAGGGAGTGTCCTCTCTCCAGCCATTTCTCCAGGACCTCTGGCTGTGGAAGGAGTTGGTGTTTTTAGTGTAACTGTATGGCAGTTGATGAGATGAGTTTGGGATTCGTGTTACAGCATCTGGGTTTTGTGAGACCAGTGTGGTTTTGTTCTGTTTTTAAATCTTGCATGGAAAATAAGAATCGTCTTATTTACATAAAATGTATTGTCATAAGATATTGCTACTTACTTGCTTTTGAGTATATTTTTATGATACATGCTGTTATAAATGTTTGTTACTTACATGTGCAAGAAATAGATCGATATTGTCTCTGCTTCAAAGAACTAAAAATTAGCATTTCTAAGTATTTAAATTATTGTAGTATTCCATTGCCTGGCTGCCTGCTCACTGAAATAAAGGAACTGCAGCAGTGTAGCCAACAAAACTTCAATAAAAGCATTTACTTGAACAGCACCATGTTGGATAAAGTTCACCAGTGCAAAAGCAGTTTGGAACTGTGATGTCTTGTTAAAGTCACTGTAAATGTTTGTGACAAGAAGGCTGGCCAGATCCAAGCACCTCTGGACAGTCAGCAGGTGGGAGCATTTCATCCTGTCCTAGCCTGATAGCTTTGCATAATCCTCTAATCAAAGTGATTGCTTAAATGTTGCAGCTTATTTAGTTTTGCTCAATTTAGGATGGCTTGCTGCTGGAGAGTGCTGTCTGAGTTTTTAAAAAATTAAAAAAAAAGTGACTGCAGCTGAATAAATGACTTTAACTGCAGCTGTCTAGTGTCTGGGCTGGACTTATGGATGTCTTGTTGAATGCTGGATTGCTCTGTTAGCGACAGCTCCTGAGCTCTCTTGTTCCTCTGACATCTGGGATTTTTGCTGAGGCTGTCAAAGAGAAAGGTGACTTGAAGAAGGCAGCTTGGTGTTGATTTTTCTCTGAGGCTCTAAAGCTTTTGCTTGTCCTTGGCTTTGATCAGAGTAGCTTCTAGCCATGGATTGCTTGCCTTATGCATGTGTCTGTCTTGTGCTCCCACCACCATCACCACCTCCTTATGATGGGGCCAGACCACTTCCCATGCTCTGTAGAGGTGTGCAGTAGCCAAAGAACAGTTGAGAAGATTTTCCTTGTAGTTGTCTATGTGACTGTTGAGCAAAGTT
>VXBZ01011449.1:186888-219703 GCA_013399135.1 Heliornis fulica | reverse complement strand
CTTGTCTTTTGCAGATCAATTTTGTAGCCTGTCAGCTGTTTGCACTTGTGGCTGCATTTTGGTTTCGTATTTACTTGGGTCCCAGTCATGCCAGCTCTGCTGTTCGCCATGCATTTGCCACCCTTTTTGGAATATACTTTGCTGTCTTCTGCTTTGGGTGGTGAGTAGACAAGGCTTGGGTAAAAAATATTTCTACAATTAATATCAGCTTTTCTGGATTGCATCTTTTTAGACTTAAGGCACATTCTATGTTATCTTAAAAAACAAAAAAAAAATTCCTAACCAGATAACCATCCCGAACATTTAAAGTAAAATGAGCTGTGAAAGTATTTGTAAGTGAAGTATTTAGTTTGTGATGTTTGTTCTGGAAGCCAAACCAGTCTGTGGTGAAGATACCTCTTCTGGAGAAGATATGTCTAGTTTGAATGTGTGATTCGAGCCAGGCTGCTCTTTCTCTGGGTGAAACACACTGAAATGTGAAAATGTCTCCCCACTTCAGTATCCTCTCCAAGATGCTGCTGTGTTGCAGACAACCACCCAGCAAGGCCCTGCAGTGGGCACAGGGCCTCTGGGCTGCACCACATTCATCCTTCTTTGCCAACTCCACAGACCATCCCGGTATCTTCTCCTGTACCTTCTGCCCACACATACAGCTGGGAGGCAAGGACAGAGGTGTCACCATCCCACCTGGAGCTATGGAGCCAGAGGCTAACATGCACATTGAAGCTCACCAGACCCATGTGCACTCTCTTAGAGACCAGAAACTCACCCAGGATGAAGCATTTTGGTGATGAGCTGCTTCTTAGAAAAAAGTTCTTTACTGTGAGAGTTGTGGAGCACTGGAACAGGTTGCCCAGGGAGGTGGTGGATGCCCCATCCCTGGAGATGTTCAAGGCCAGGTTGGATGAGGCCCTGAGCAACCTGATCTAGTTGGGGGTGTCCCTGCTTCTTGCAGGGGGGTTGGACTAGATGACCTCTGGGAGTCCCTTCCAACTTTAGCCATTCTATGATTCTATGAAAATATCTTAGTAACAAGCTAGTCTTGTTAATAAGTATTAATGTTGTCAATATGTGTTAAACTCTGTTGGATATTCAGGCTATAAAGATGTCATTGTGATAATCCATGTTTAGTGATATCCTGATTTGACATCTCATCTGTATGGAAAAATATTCCTTCACTCTGAGCTGCCAGCCTCTCCATGTCATGTAGAAATTATCTAAATGCTCATTTTGTTGTCTTTAAGGTATTCCATTCATCTTTTTGTCCTGGTGCTGATGAACTATGGCATTATGAATATGGCAAGTATTCCCAACATCCACAGGTGAGCTGATGTGGTGCAAATCTGGAGCTGCCCCTCTGACAGCTTCTTCCCTTTCATGGAGAATCATGACTGATTTTTAGGACCATCTCCTCTTGTTTTCTTTCCTTCCTAGTTACTTGCAGGAGTTTTGTTCATTCAGTTACAGTAGCAGCTGTAATCTCAATTTGTGGTTTTTGTATTGATATATTGCTTTTCCCTATGAAATTGCTGGCCTTTGAAGTTCAGCTTTTGCAGGCTGAACAATTCATGCTCAAACCTCTGGTTTCCTAAACAGAATGAAGTCATATTCTCCTTGGTCTTGTGTCCTTGAGGATTGCTTTTGATAATCCTTTTTAATGTGTTTTTCCCCTTGCTGCTTGGCCTTTAGGTATTTTCCACTTATTCTTGAGTTAGGTAGTTCAAATAAGGTCACTGTGGCAGCTTAACTTAGTGTTCCATGAAATTAAGTATTGCATTTGAGCTTGAAATAGTGGAAAGTACCAGAAATGTCACTGCTTACAGCATCACTGGGAGAGGTTATCTACCCTGGGATCTTTCTTTTCCCTTTACAAATGTCTCAGAGGAAGGAAGATACTTAAGACTTGTAAAAGTGCTTTGTCAAATGAGTACCTTCCTGGCCAAAGGATAAAAAGCACCTTCATATGAGAATGAAAACTCTGTGGTAGTTACACCTGCTTCTTCCACTGACTAAGAAGTTCCTGTGGAAGAACTTCTCTGCTCAGTCATTGAGCCCTCTTGTGTGGGTACCACAGCACATTTCAGTTCCTCAAATTGTGTAGGTGGAGCTATTTGTTTCCCATCAATCTGCAGACGTTTTTTAGGACTACTACTTTATACATAGCAGGATAGAAGGACAAGCTGGTGCTTCTTCCCACTTCTTTGCTTTTGTGTTGGCCTCCCTAAGAATGTGGTTTGGTTTGGGTGTGTTACACCTGACTTCTCTGTGTTCTGTGTGTCTGCTTCTGTAGCTGCTGCTGCATACTCCCAACCATGTCAGTCTGGTTTTTGCTCCGGACTTTGCTCATCTTCTGGGCCAGGGCTGTCTGAGGGGTCTAACGCTCAGATAATCATCTCCTCTTTTCATTATCACTTCTCAAGGTGACACCTCTCTAATAACCAGATGGGAGCTTTCACTTTTGATTCCTCTAGGATTGCTTAGAAATGTGAACCCTAAGTGAAAGGCCTGTCTACAGCAGTCACTTGTGTTTTGTGCCAGAAAGTCAGGTGTCAATCAAGGAGAGTTTTTCCACCCCCCTCACATAGTGCAAGGCCCAGAAGTCCAGGGGTAATTAATAATTTTAAGTAATTGGATAATGTTTATGAAAGAAATGCCATCCAGACACCAGAAGGAAAAGGTGCTAAAAATGCCTATTACTTTTCTCTTGGTCATTGTCCCTGCCTGGGGGAAATGCATGAGTTACTCATTGTGAGTCAGAGGAACCAAGCCTACAGAGGGCATCATCCAATACTTTTTTCTTCCTAGCCCAGTTGAGGTGGTGGTGATAGGGAAACAGGCACAGGTTCAGCAGAAAACCCTCTCACTCTCACTGTTTAGCCAGTTAGTCAGAATGGAAAAAATAGCTGTACAGCCATGCAAGTTAAACAGGTTCATGTGATGTTGCTCACTGCTGTGAGTTAGCTGTGTTGGTTTTGAGTCCAACTTGCTGACAGACCCCAGGAGGTCTTGGGAGGAATGAATTAGGTCTTTTCTACCGTGTGCCACTAACCATAGCAGTGTGACTCAGTACATCCACAGTATTAGTTTTGGTAAAATAACAGTGTATTCAAGCTCCTTGAAAAATGCCAGTTTAAGGGCTGGACCTGTTCATACAGAGGACCTGCAAGAGCGCTGGATCCTTCATAGGGAGGCTTCAAGCCCCCTTCTTTGCCTCCCCTGAAACACAGGTGAAATAAAGAAGCTATATTGTTTACCCTGCAGGCTCCTTTCCCTGCTCATTTTCTGTTAGATTGCTGTCTGCTGAGGCCACCAGCCTTCAAGGCCTGTAAATGGACAAGCTAATCCAGCATCAGAAACGCTCCTAGCTGCAGCAGCGATTCAGTATGTCCCTCCCAGATCACCCCTCTTGCAATCTAAGTGCTTTACACTTAACCACTGAGGCCTGTTTTGGATGCTTTCTCCCATCTATAGCAGTTCTGTGTCTGAGCTGGGAGACTTGCCTTTGAAGGAATGCTTCTCATTCTCTGTTGATGAGAGGGAGTCCAGGGACCTTGCTGAGGCCAGACTGGATGCCTGACTGAGAGAAAATAAGATAAATTCTGCTCTGAATCTCCTGAAGAAGCTGTCATGTCCTCTCAGTCTGCCTTTCATGCATCTGTTTGCTGTGGGCCATTTGACCCACAGGTTGTCTTGTGATCCATCACTGCAGTTTATTAGTCCTCAGGGAGGAAAAGCTCATTCCTTTTGAAACTGGACATGATTTGATAAAGGCCTGGCTCATTTTCAGTCATCTACTGGCTGTTCCTCTTTGTTTGCACCTTTAGTTTCCCAACACAATGAATCCTCCCATAGGTCAGGGGAACCTCCTTGGCAATGTGTGCTATCAGCCTGCCTGACCTCCCGTGGCTTAGCTCTACTGGATGTGCACTATGTGCAGTTTCATTCCTCTGGAGGTCTTTGCATCTTCTCTTCCACTTGGCTTTCTTCTCCTCATGCAAGGAACACCAGTAGACCTGGTCCTGGCTTGTCCATGTGATGCAAGCTCTTTGTTCTGGTGTCCCAGCTCTCTGTTGCATTGTTTATTTTGCTTCATTTTTCATCCTTGCTCTCAAATATCCACCTGCTTCTCATCTTCCCAGTACCCCCTTTCTTGCTCGGGCAAATGCAGGGTGAAGTAGGAAAGGCTGCATCTGCCCCACCTAGATACTGCAACGCCTTTGGTCCTTGGACTGTCAACTCAAGATAGAGTCATGCTACTGCCCTACCTAATGTGATTTTGCAATGGTCTTGAAGACCAGAGAGTGAGCTTGTCAAGGAATGCTTCTTCCAGAAAGGAGCATCTTTCAGCCAAGAAGATTAGGCTATGTGTCATTATTTGCCTTGATAAGAGATCAGAAGAGAGAAAATATCTTACACTTGAAATATTTTAGTTTCTGGTAGATCTGAGGAAGAGCTGTACAGGTGAAGAATGAACACTTAGAGATGAAAAAAGCAAGGAATAAATTCAGAGATGCACATAGAGCATCATCAGGTTTACAACAAAACTCTAGTCAGACAAATTTCAAAATAATACGTGAGGGTGGGAGCTCTGAAATGCCCAACTTGAAGTGATCCTGTTTCCTCTGCTCTTTTTTCCTCACCCCCAGTGTGAGGATTTGCCTCCATAATGTTTCAGTCCTCTCTGAAAACCTCTACCAGACCTTGTGACGAAGCTTCAGACTTTAACAGCCTAATTTGCAAAAATCAAACCTCACTCCTAACTAAACCAGCCCAAACCCAGTTTGAGTGATTGCAGTTCCTGTTGGTACTTGTGTTGGTAACTATGCATTCTGTATGTTGTTTTTAGGTACTCCTTTGTCGTAGCTATGGGATACCTCACGTTGTGCCACATAAGCCGAATATACATATTCCATTATGGTATTCTCACGACAGATTTCTCCGGGTGAGTGAGTCTGCAAGATGGGTCCTCTGTCAATTACTATTAGTTGAATTTAGCAAGTTTTAAGAGCTAATTCTTATGTTATCTAGGGATCACTTGCAATTTTGTTTTCCTTAAGGTTTGTCTAAGCCTTTTTTGTTTTTTGTTTTTTTCTTTCAGTGAGGAATAAACACTATTATTTTTTTGCATTGATTCATTGTTTCTGCTGTTTTCTTACTAGGCACTATCAGTTAGGAAGGTAGAGCTTAGCTAGGCTTCTGCCTAGAGCAGCCTGGGAGAATAGGTCTGTAGTCACTCACTGGAACTGGAGGAGTGCTGGTGGCCCTGGTCAACTGCATGGCTGATGCTTTGCTCCCTGGAGGCCTGCCCTAAGAGGTGTGGTGGGTTGTGTTCCTCCCACCTTCCTAGGCACAGCCACCAGCTTGGGTTGTCCTTTCCCCTGTTCTGATTTATTTTGATGCCCAAACTGGAAAGTGTTTCCCACCCCAGGCTCTCCAGAGGAGAGCAGGGAGGACTTGGCTAGGGGGTGTGTGGCTGAGGGGAGGGTGGGGTTGGTGGATAACCTGGGAAGAGACATCGGATCAGCTTTTGATCTCGGGCTGGTCTTGCAGGTTCTCTCATGGGGGCAGGTTATGGTGGCTGTAAACAACACAGCTATACACAAGGTAGCCTCTGATTTGACTGAAGCAGTAGAGGATGCTTTGCAAAAATATAGAAAGCTGACTACACTTTTGCTTGATATATAAGCAGTGTGCTAATCCATATTCTGATTGTTAATTGAATCTCTTGAATTACAGAGTAATTAATAACATACCAGGAAAAACCCTCTGTAAACTGGCACAGTAAGTTACAGGTGCCTCTTCCAAGCCTCTGCTGTCTTACAGGCAACTGGAGTTTCTGGCTGTCCCTGTGCATGTGTCTCTGTGTGAGGTAGTGGTAGGTGGGAGCATTTAATTAAACTGGGGAAGGAGATGTTTTTCTAAGACTCTTGAGTTTTTTATTAGAGGAGGTGGGAGAAATGAAAACTCATACATTCAGAGAAATGTAGTTCTGAATTTTTTTCCCTGTGGTTCTTTTAATACACAAAGGCATGTACTGAAAGATCAGGACATACCAAGAAGCCTATAAATGGGATTGGAATGCCATGGCTCTGTGTGTGGATGAGACTGAGAAATACAAGAGAGCATGCTTTTCTAAATAGTGTGTTCAGAAATGCACTGTGAGGCATATTTGCTGTCTCCCTCTGAAGACATTTAATAAAGATCCAGTTGAGACTGGAGGTGGAAGAAGAGGAAGGGTGGGTTTTTTATATTATAGAATGGGTAATATTTTCTGCTCACTGGGAGAAAATGGAGCTACTTGTCTAACGATGAGTTGAGGATACAAATGGCACTGAAAGAGTAAAACCTGAACTTGCTCTGTTATTTGATTTATTTATTTTTGTTCTGATGCTTACTCCTATAAACCAATTCCTAAATTCCTAAACATAATACTGCCAAGTAGTAAAATACTGGAAAATGTAGTATGAGTATGAACTACATCTTCATGGAATATTTTAAAGACTAAGAATAAATAAAAACATTGTAGTAGTATTAATAAAAATCTGTAAACCAAAGTGCTCAAACCCATGTCAGCCTCATAAAGCTACCTCAAAATCTCTTTTCCTCAGCTGTAAAGAATATGTGCCCACTGAGGCTTTATGAATTTACCTAAACAGATGTGATGACCTGGGGAGAAAAAATGTCTCCCATACCACAGTTTTCCTATGTATGAGCAGCAACCAAGCCTCCTCTTGCTCGTTCTCCTGTGTTTGATGGTTTCACACCTATTGCATATGGTAATGGAGAAACATTCAGACAGGCCTGTGGCTGGAAGGATTGCCTGAAAGTTCTCAGGACTTCATAGGCAGCTAAGTTTGAACTGATGAAGTGATGATGCCCATCTCCCTCCAGCCTCTCACCCTTTTGGGTGAACATGGCTGAAGGTATACACTGAGAAGACAAAATGCTGGATTTAAAGGAATCTTTAAGAAGGAGTAAAAAGCCTGTCACCTGCTGGCTTGTATTTGAGGTCTCAGTATCCTGTAAGTCTCTGGTGATACCTGATTGCAAGGAGGCAGTTTTAATTCACATCAAATAGGCTTGTAGCCACTACTGGTGCCATCACCTTTCCAATGCTGGTTCCCTGAAGTGGTGACCTGGAAGTTAATGAGTGTTTCCCAGCCTTTGCTCTCTTGACCTGCTTTGTGCACTTAACAGTTTGCATGCATAATCCTTTTGGTCTGTGGGCTTGTAAGTGGTTTTGGGTTGGTTGGGTTTCATTTGGGGTTGTGTTTAGGTTTTGGTTTGTTGGGGTTTTTTTCTGGTCCTTTAGTAATAGCCAGTTGTGCTATTTGTTTGGAGTCCCCCTATTTTGGAAATACAGCATGTAACATTCAGGTGGAGGTGGACAGAGAACAAGGTAATGTTTGAGTCTTATCTTAAGTAAACTGGAAACTGGAAAATCAAACTCTGACTCACCACTTCAAGGTTAAGAAGCAAGGAAACTTATTCTATGACTAGTTAATTCTTCTAACTTATGGAAAGGGTAGGTTTGGTCACTGATTCCCACAATCAAAACTATACTCAAGCTGCTTGCAGCAATTTCTAGATTAAAGAGAGTTGTGTGTGTTGGATAGTACCTAAGTGCAAAGGTGAAAAGTCTTTTGCTTGTTTGGGGTTTTTTTTTAACTACACACTAGGTTTTACTGAAACCCAGTTTCAGCTTGCTACTTTAATTTTAATTACTTTTTATAAAAATGTATGTACATCTTATCAAAGTTCCTTCATTTGTATTGTATCACAAAAGTACTGTGACATAATCTAGGGATTCTCTTCTACTTTCTCAAAGAAAACTATTAATTTTTGAACACTAATTTTAAAATAACTGAATTTTTAACTTCCCCTTAATTCAAATTCAAAAGTCTTTGAGAGAAATATGCACATTTTATTTTGCTTGGTTTGCCATGGTATTCATACGTTATACCTAGGAATACTAATTCCTAACTCTTTCTCTCCTTTTTTCTTATTTCTTCTTTATGCTAAGAGGATTATGCTGGTAAGTTGCTTGGTTTCTATACAACTTTATAAGGGGTTATACTAATATGCAGTTTGGGGGGGGGTTCTTTGTATCACAGACTCAGACCTAGTGCAGTAATATTACGGATCTAGGGAGAAATTAGTTTAAAAACAATGGGTTCTTTATTGGGATTTTTGGAAACCAGTAATGGATACAGTTTCGATCTAGCAAGCTACACATGAGTAAATGCCATATGCATGTGAACATCTGGATGGAGTTCAGAGGAGGGCCTCATCCTTACGAAGTTGTCTGCTTTAATCCTCTTCATTAACACCATAGGGCGTTTTGGTTTCCTCTTTGAATTTTTGCAGTGTCTGAGCAAGATGTCCTCATTTTGCAGCTTATTTGGTGAATGTTAGGGAAGGACCCTGCATATGTGAGGTTCTCTGTGCCATTTTTTACAGAAAAGAAACTCAACTGCCATTGCTTTCAGTCTTCTGTTGTTCTCTGAGAAACCAGAGCTGAATTATCAGGAATTCTCAAGCAGTTTTTCTCCTTACGGATGTGAAATCTGTACCACCTACACAAGGGGTTTGGTGGACATCTCTGTCTAGAAGGAATGGGCATCTATTCCCAATGTGGAACAGCAGCAGCACTGTGAGCAAACTGCTTAGAAAGGGATGGTTGTTGGGAGAGTCCTCTTGAAAAGCCATCCATATAAGCAGATATTTCAGATATAAGTATCACTTCAGGCAGTGAATTTTTGTCAGCCAGTTAGTGCATAGTTGGTGGCTTTTTTATTTCCCCCCCCCAATGGCTTAGTATCAACCACAAGAGAAAAGATCAAAGATACAGCAGCCACTTTTTTTTTTTTATTTTTTAACAAAAGAAATGTTTTTGCTGATGGAAGCAAGCATGAGGTACTGTGTTACCACGTTAAAATGCAGTGCAGAAATACTAACTGGTACAGCGTGTTCAGTTGGGGGTTTTTGTTCTGTTTTCTTTTCTTGCATCTGAAGTGCAAGCACCAGTTCCCCAGTGCTGTTCCAGCAGCTCTGGGTAACTTTGGTCTGCAGCAAGTCCCCAGAGGCAGCCCAGCAGCGCAGGTGCAGGGTGAGCAAGGGGAGGTCACTCAGTTTTCCGTGCCCTCTTGAAACTGCACTGAGATCCCTTGCCACTGGTTTCACAGAAGCCCTGCAAGAGCTGCTGTGTGGGAATTGGCCAAAATTCAAGCAGGCAGTCACTATTGGAGAGCTCCACACATCCAGTGCATCCCAGGATACTTCTCCAGAAGTAAATATTAAGTGAAGTGCTTCTATCATGAAGGTGTAAGAAATGCTCTTTGGGAGCTTTCACAAAAAAGAAAAAAAAAACAAAAACCATGAAGCAAACTGGTGGAGGAATGAGTGTGTTGAGTGAAGTATTTTTCCTCGTGTGCTTCAGCTCCTCTTTGTTTAGCTGTTGAAAGCAGAACCCTCTGCCAGTGAAGGCGTCTCTGGCTCAGCGGTCTCCTCAGCGTCACGTTTAGTGTCATAGCAGAGTGTGACCGTGTGAACTGCTCCTCATGGCTCAGGGCTATAAAGACAGACCTGAAAGAAATGTTTGCTGCTTAGCACTGTCTGCAGTGAGCCCTTTGACTCCACCTCCTCTCTTAGTGAAATCAGGTCAGTGGAAACTATTTGTAGCAAGCGTGTGCCAGACTCTTCCACGGGATTACCCAAGGTCAGGCAGACTGCTTGGGGAACGGCTTTGCCCTCCTAAGCAGCGATGCTTGCTCGGTGTAGAAGCCAGGGAGGATCCCCGCAGCAGGTTACAAACTGCTGCTGACACCAGCCTGTGCTTCTGGGCAAAGCTCTTTCATGGGGATGAGCCACGTATTAAACTGGCTTTTAACTGTATCTTTTCATTTGGAAAGCTTAATTAGGAAAAGCGAGACCCTCTGTTCAGCGTTCTCTGTAAACTGTTGCATCTTTGACATCTTGTGGTGTTTTTCAAGGCATCAGACTTAATTTCAAGGTTGTTTGGATTTTTTTTTCATTTGTTGAAATTTCCTATTTCATACTAGCTTCAGGGAGTAGTTTCTTGATGGTTTTGGGTTGTGTGATTGGTTTTTGTTTTGTTTGTGGGGTTTTTGTGGGGATTTTTGTTGCTTTTAATTAGAAGTTGGTCACTGTAGTTTGTCTATAGGAGGTACAATGCAGCTACAACATGAGATTAAAATCTAGCCAATATAAAAAACATTGGGGGGGAAGTCACCCCACAGGTAAATCAAATTCTATGTTACTATGCTAGTTGGTAACTGCAGTGCTTAGTAGGACAGGTGAAGAGAACAGGAGGTGGCGTCACCCCTCTGCATGTGACTACGAAGCTACTTGAAGTTACTCAAATATGTATTTCAAGTCCTTTAGCTTTCTTGTATGAGTTTTGTTTTCAAATATTTCCTAAGGGTAGGTCTTCATACTTTATTTGTAGATGCAGCTATCACAGCTAGATTCTCATCTTAAATTCAACCTAACAATTTACCCCACTCCAATAATCTGTGCCTCCCTCAAAATCTGGGAGAAAGAAAGGATATTTGCATTCTTATAGTTTTGTTAACTCCCTTTCTTGTTTGTTGCACTGCTGCCTTTTTCCAGTAGAGTTTTTCCTTTTTCCAGAGGATTAAAAATGTTATCATGTCAGAAACACTTGACTATATATTTTCTTTAGGAAAAAGTTCTTCGCCAAAAAGTTGGGACATGGAACAGGCTGCCCAGGGAGGTGGTTGAGTCGCCATCCCTGGGTGTATTTAAAAGATGGGCAGATGAGGTGCTTAGGGACATGGTTTAGGAGAGGACAGGGATGGTTTGACTCTATCTTAATGGTCTTTTGCAACCTTGTGATTTGGTGGTGCTGTATTTTACATATTAACTTAATGTTTGATTGCTGTTTAAAGTTGTAGCTTGCCTGAAAGGCTGAATAGAAATGACAATTCAATACTCTGGCACGATATGCAAGTTTTGATTATTAAAACTTGGCATTTAGGAAATTATACTGTTTTTCTCCCTGAAGTAAATGTATTTTTCTCACCTAATTTTTAATATTGTATCAAGGCTTTCATCCTCATTCACTGCTCTGAGATATGGGGGACAGGACTAGTATTCATCCTTAAGATGCAAAAACAGCCTTAGACTTGTTCTGTGTGTGTGGTGAGGAGAGATCCGTGAGTTCCCAGGGTGGGGGGCCTCTACACCCCAAAGGGGTGCCAGGAAAAGAGAGAGCTCCACTGCTGCTGTTTTGTTGTATGCTGCCTTTTCCTGCAGCAAAGGCTTGGTGGTCCCAGTGAGCTGGTAGGAGGATAGAAGATGAGTGGGGGAGGAGGAAGATGCTCCCTGTTCACATGAAATCTTGCTTACACATTGTGTGAAGCATTTAATGACATCTGATACTTGCCTTGTGATAGATTTAGAGGGTGTCATCCCATTGCTGCTGTACAGCAGGCTTCCACCTTCCCGAGTGGGATGTAAAAGAGAGATGTAGATGTGCAATACGGTGATGGTAGGAGAGAGAACTGAAGGTATCTCCAGCACACTTTGTGGGTGTCCCTGTGGTGTCAGCAGTGTTGCTTCTGTACTCGCTTGTCTCCTCTGGAGTTGGGATTTGAGGGAAGCAGACTGTCCATCTTCTCATTTAGTTTAATGGTTTTAAACTAAAACAGTTTAGACTGGATATAAGGAGGAAATTCTTTACAACGAGGGTGGTGAAACACTGGAACAGGTTGCCCAGAGAGGTGGTGAATGCCCCATCCCTGGAGATGTTCAAGTCCAGGTTGGATGGGGCTCTGAGCAACCTGATCTAGTTGGGGGTGTCCCTGCTTCTTGCAGAGGGGTTGGACTAGATGACCTCTGGGAGTCCCTTCCAACCCAAAACATTCTATGATTCTGTGATTGATTCTGAGGCTGACTCAGTCTGCAGCACTAGAGTGTGCTGTCAGTGGGGTGATGAATTCCTAATCTGGACTAAGAGCACCGCTCTCTTCTCCGTGTCTGTGCGGCGGTAGCGCCTCTGCTTCCCTCCGTTAATCATCCCATCTGGATTGTTGGCATTTTGGTTCCCTCTGGCTTACAGAGAGGTGGGGAGGGGGGAGCAATTTTCTAAGACAAGTATCTAAATTTAGGCATACACGGTTTTGGCTCCCTGCCTGAGGTTTGAAGTTACCCACTTCAGTGTTGGCATGAAGTGCTTGCTGTAAGAGACATATCCAACAAACTGAGATGATTTGAAACAAGTGCTGGTGTTTGCCCATAAAGCTAAAAGGTCAAGCACTGACAGAAGAAAAAAAATCTGTGTTTGTTCCAATAGAACTGCTGCTTCACTGACAGCCTTTGCCTCTCCAAAGGATTAAAAAAAAATTAATTAAAAATTCTGCTTTTTCTTATGCTTAAAAGATTGGGACTTGGGTATCTTTGAAAGCAAAGCAAAATTTTGACTGAATGGGAAAATGTACTTTGCAAAAATGAAGATAATGGTAAAAACAGCTTGTAGATACATTTCCTTGAAAGATGAATTGAAATCAAAACTAGAATTACTGTTTCACAGTATTGGTGTTGTCTGGAAGGTGAAAAGTCATTGCTGAATCCATCCGCTCCTCAGCTGCAATCAGTGGTCTACATTGCCCTAGGAGAGCTGCTGTACAAGCCCTTGTCTTATGGTTGTATTCCAGACCTGTGTGTATTTAAGTTTGTTCTGGATTTTATGTGCAAAATTTTTTTTATTGACATTGCAAGTAGAGGCTGCTGAAATGATAAAAAGAGTTTCTGATTAAGAAATCGGCTGATATTTCATGTTCCGTGCTTTTGGGTAGAAAATGCAAATTACCCAGGCAGAATTACACGTGGGCTTCTGAAATAGATAACCCAAACTTAGTATTAATTAAAAAAAGCCCACTTATGAAAACATAATATCTTTTTTCAGTATTCTTGTATTTACATTATTCAATATATTGATTATCTTGAAAATCAGTTGGGTTGGATATAGTGGGATAATGAGATTGCAAGCGGGGTATATTAGCATTGGATTTAACTGTAACCTGTAGGCTGATTTTTTTTAGTAAAGGATGATTCAGAATATCTTGGTGATCTCTGCAGAAGACGAATACTTGACTTAATTTAGATGGAGATATCAAATGTAACTTTTTGTTTTGGTTTGGTTTTTCTTACCCTGAGAAATCAGTGGGGAAAATGCTTTGGTAGGACACTGAATCAAGTTGTCCAGAGAGGTGGTGGAGGCCCCATCTCTGGAGACATTCAAGGTCAGGCTTGATAAGGGGCTCTGAGCAACTTGATCTAGTGAAGATGTTCCTGCTCACTGCAGTGGGAGTGGGCTAGATGGCCTTTAAAGGTCCCTTCCAACCTAACACATTCTATGATTTTATGAATAGAGTGCTTGAACTAAACCAAAACAAAAAACCCATCCAGCCAAAAAAAAATTAGCCAAACAAAAAACACCAACAACCTTCACTTTTTCTTTTATTGGATTCCTGAAAATGACACTGTTAAAAAGGAACAGCCATAATATTTGGACTAATCATCTATGACTCTTAAAAACCTTCCATATACTGGTCAAACTCTGTCAGCAGCATTTACACAAACTCAGGCATTAGTTTCCATGTTGAAGACAACATTTGTGTTCAAGCAGAAACCTCAGTATGGTTTATGTCCATAATTTATCACCAAATGGAGAAACAACCCATTTCCTTAGCCCTCAGAGGAGACAGGTCTCTTCTGTGGAACTGGTTTTACATACAATCACCACAATTAATGTTTTGAAAATACTGATGCGTCCTCATCACCAATTACAATTTGCTGGCTATTATTTGGGTTGTGAAGGGCTTGTAGATGATTTGAGATCTGGGCACCCTGTCTTGATGTCCCCCATGGCAGAGAGATGGGGAGTGGCAGTGTTATCAGGTCTCTGACCTACAGCTTGCAAAGCAAAGAACCTTCTGGATTACTGGTGCTCAGTGCTGGACTCTGTGTTTAGGGCTCCACAGCCCTTAGAAGCTGTATATGGACTACAGTTAGCTCTACAGCTTCTGCCTACAGGGCACTGTTGAGCTGTTCCCATGGTTCCCCCCTCATCTTCTTGCATACTTCTGAATTGTCCTGGCTGAATTGTCATGGGACCAGGTCCTTAATGCCACCAAGCAGAGTTTTGCCTTTTCTAAGCTGCAGCAGCTCACATTTGCCCACAGTGCTGAGGATCCCTGTAAAGCCAGACCCAGGCAGTATAAGCAGCTCTGTTGAACACAGAGGCTACTCCTACACTGCTTGTGTGGTTGGCCTCAAGGCTGCTGAGTGGTTGTAGCTCAGAAGCTAGATACTGCTAGCTCCTGCTTTTGGGATGCTCCAGGTTCTACATGCCCAAACACTCCTGGATGGATGGTGCATCTTGGACAGGCTGCCCACAGGGTAGTTGCATGGCCAAGAAGTGGGAAACTCTGCTGTGCCAGTAGTTATTCTGGTATTTGCACACAGCCCTAATTGATAGGGCTATTCATGTGAGGGAACAAGCATGCAGATCTGCAGAGTCGACAATTTTTTAGGGCACTGAGACAGCAAAGACAATAGGAGAGTAACAGTAAGAAGAGCCAGAATTATGTTACAACATTGCTGTCTGCCTGCATTGCGTTGTGTGGGGCTTGAATCTGGCCTTTGCCTGAAAGGAAGCCCAGTGGGCTGCAGAAGCTGGTATTTCCTACTGGTGTGATGTCCTCCAAATTACCATTTGCACTGCTGCAGGATGGGGAGCCATAAAATGAGGCTTTGTGTGCACTTTGCAATTAAAAATTCCAGTGAGAGTTACTGTGGGGCTGTTCTGAACCCAGGCAATTGTCTTATGCCTGAGTTCCTCCTTCAGTTTTAATTGGATGTTTTCCACTTGTTGCTAATACAGCTATGCCTTTTAAAGGGATAAAGATGTTCAGTAAGAAAGTTGGGAATAATTTGTATTACAAGACATGTAACTGTTGGTTCTCTCTTTGTTATAGTCCGCTGATGATAATTACACAGAAGATCACAACACTTGCATGCCAGCTACATGATGGTAAGCAAAGGAACCTCTTTCCATGTCCTCAAGACAGCCTTTTTTATTCCACATAAGAGTGGATGAATGTAGTTCAGCAAGTTGCTGCAAATAAAGAAGAAAAAAACGTTGTGGAGGAGACAAGTGTTTTCCCCTTTGGGGCTCTGCTTCCTTGGGGCCCAATTTGGGTTTTAGTTAGTATGAGTATCCATTCTTCAGGTGCTACATCGTGCTTCCGTTACGCTCTGAAGCTGTCCTTGATTCAGAAATTCAGAGTTGCATTTAATTTCAATCATGACATTAGTGTCAGCACAGCAAAAAATGTGTCATCGAGGGTATATTCAGTGATAATATACTCCATGAGTTACAAGAGATGGAATTCAATGGCTTTCTCACAGTGAAGGGAGAAGCACAGTTGCAAGCAAAATAACCAAATCTTCAGTCTTGTGCTGTGCTGTGACAGAGCACTATTATTTCCCAGAAAAATGCCTGTCTCATACAGTGCAAAGGCTAGAAACATCCATTGTCACTAGTACCAATATTGCTCATGTCCCCTGATGTTGCAGCGTGAACCTCCAGTGGCCCGAGACCCGCTGCTCTGCAAGCTGTAGGTGACTAAATAGGTAGCCTGCTGTAGAGGAGGTGCAATGCAGGATTTAGGTGATGGCCACACCACAAACTGCAGGGCCTGGCATGGTTTGCAAGCCAAGTGTACACAAGCTGGTCTAATGCTTTTAGCTGGTACAGTGTGAAGTTCTGCGTGGGCTAATTGACCTTGTCATTGCCATTCGTGTTGCTGGGGGTTCTCAGCTTGTGCTGTTCGAGCTGGTCGGCTCAGGTGCAGCTGTGTGTGGCAGTGGCATGCCACCTAGATGTACACCTAGAATACTGAAGGTAAACAAGCAGGCAGGAAGGGAAAGAGAACAGCAGAGGCAGGAATGATTTAAACAAACCAGAAATCCTACAGATTACCAGTGGTGGAAAACGCTCGTTACACTGTGAGCATCCACATACGGAGCAGTTGATCAAATGGAGCAGTTTGCAGCTCAGGCATTAGTGACAGAACTGCATTTGTAAAAAGTTAACAACAGCTGCCCATAAATGGAAGCAGACAAACAAAATACCCAAGCCTTTAAGTAATTAAATGCTTAATTATTTCCCTGAAGCTCATACCCTTCCAGTATTTACAAACCAAAGCAGTGCAGAGAGAATGGAAATGAGCAGCTTAGTAGCAGTCTGTTTAGGAGATGGGTTGTGTGTGTGTATCAGTAATTATGGCCAGTGCATTTAGAACTGTCGTGTTAATTGATGCCAAGTCGCCGATCTTGTGAAGATGTGTACATGCAGGCTCAGCATCACGTGCTGTGACTCATCCCACGGGAGTTGTTTTGCTGAAGCCAGTGGGATTCCTCACAGTATGTGCAGCTAAAGCTTCAGAGTGAAGGTTTTGAGGTATTTGTGATGTTCAACATCTGTTTACGTGCTGTCCATCATAGAAGATTTTTCCACAGTTTTTCCTGGGACGGTGAGTCAGTGCTTTACCTCTGGCCTCAAGGGTCTCATGCACTCAACAGGAGGTCACCCTTCCAGTCTGGACCTTGCACAGATTATTCCTGATGTGTGCGTTTAGGCTTGCTCCAGCAGCAGGCAGCCGGGCTGGTCGCTCACACCAGAAGAGCTTCTGTTCCCTGAGAGCCCATTTCTCTTCCAGTGCCCACTCCTCCTGCTGTGAAATGCTCCATTTCTCACCAAGGAGCCAGCGGGAGGTTTGTTGTTCAAATGAACCAGCAGCAGCTTCTGGGAACAGAGGTTTTTCCAGCCCAGGACTTGTTAGCAGAGGCTGCTGGGCGCCACTGCCAGTCGATGTCATTGCACGTCTCAGTGTGTCTGTGGGAATGCTATGGCTGCCCTTTCCTGAAAGGGTAGCTGGGGTGATGGTGAGGGAATGAGGAAGGGTGGAACACAAAGGAACTTGACCTCAAAGTTAGAGATTGAGCTGTGTTAAAACTGCCCATGTCTTGAAGGTTATGGCTTTAGGAAGTTATCTCTGGGAAAGATATTATGGGACTTTTCTTTCTTCCTAGGAATAGGACGACAAGCTGAGGAACTCACTGCTGAGCAAAATCGGCTTGCTGTAAAGTAAGAATTTGATTCCTCTAGTGAATTCTGTTTAATTTAAACAAAAAATGTTTAGAGTTTAGGGTTTTGTGGTTTGTGTGGTTTTTTGGGTTTTGATGGGTTGGTTTATTTTTGGTTTTGGTGGGTTTTTTTCCTTTTTTCCTTTGCAATGTCAGGACCAACTTAGTGGTCTGGCCATGAAAATACTCCCTCCTTCTTTCCAGTCCATGCAAGCCAAAACTCCTACCTGATTTTTCTGTTTGCTTGGGTAGTTTTGGTTTTGTAAGGCTGCTGTTGGTGCCCTCCTTACACAAACACGGAACATGGCTTTTATGCTGTGCTTTTTATTTCTTCAATTCAGGGCTTCTGCTTGTATCAAAGTCAGTAAATCACTGAATGAGATGTTGCCAAGTACATGACTTAAATGTATACTGCACATGCAGTGAAGCTGGTCCTTGCTGAATCAACTCCTTTGTATCCAGACTAAGACTGACTATGTGGAATTTTGGCTGTTGTCTTCACCCTATCTCAGATATGTTATTTTTTCAAGTAGAATACCTCTTCCCTGTCAGCAGAATACTGCGTAGTAAGAATCCATTTTGGATTCTTTTTGGATTCTGACACTTCAGATAGTGCTTTTCTTTGCCATAATTACTGAACACCAAAACTTTTTGTTTCCTGTCTCCCTCTGTAATGTTAATACTCCTTCACATTATGTGGCTGGCCTACTCATTTGTCAGAGGGGGGCAGCATATTGATCATATGTTTGAGCACCTTTCTCTTCTTTTTTTTTTTTTCCCCTATTTTGTGTCTCAATACAAGCCCAGGATGCAGATTACTTTTTTTTTTTTTTTAAGAATTAATGTTACAGTATTTGCCTTAGATTTATTACTACTTTTCACCATGAAGTGTTTGTTTAAGGCCAAGGAAATTAATTCCTTTGCTTCAAAGGCAGAAGATTCAGCAATAATAAAATCTGCCTGTGAGCTTCTAAAAGTAAAAAAGGAGTAATTTCTCAAAAATCCTGTAGGGAGACTTGTATAACATTTAGGTGTGACCCATAGCTTTGTGTCTATCTTTAAAGCTCAGAGCACAATGCTTAACTGCACTGGGCCCTTGTGACATATGATTAATTCTAGTCAAATTCTCACCAACCAGTCCTTTGGGTTGGGTTTTTTTTTTAATCCTGGTACAGTAGATGAGCTCATCATAGAAAAGCATACACCAATAGCTCGAGTGTTGGTGGCAAACAAGTCATAACTGAAGAGTTTTAAATCCCCTTTGGCAACACAGCCTTTTGTCTTCCCTCCTGTTCTTGGTCTGGTTTTGTTTCTCACTCATCCTCTGTACATTCCTTCGAGCATTGCTCATGTCTCCCCACCCACCCACCCGTGTGCAGAACCTAAGATGAAACTAATGACTTTATTTTTAATCTTACTGTACATCTTAGAAGCCCAAATCACAGACCTGATTTTGCAGAAGAGAAAGATGAGTCTTACCACAGACTGTCTGCTGCTTCTTTCTGTGAAATGTTTTCATCAGAGAGTGTATCATTCAGGCACTAACATCTACAATAACCAGCAGGGTGAATGCAGAAAATCCTGGCTAAGCTAACTGTTTATTCAAACTAATTCTGCTTCAGAATAAAAGTAGGCAACTGCAAATGTTTAACTGTTGCTTAGTTTTTCTGCTAGGAATTTATGTTTTGGTCTGAAGGAATTTTAAGTGAGTTTTGGTTTATGTGTGTCCATCTGTTTCTTGGACAGAAAGGTCTTGAAACACTGTGCCCTAGTTTCTGTCCTCATCTGGGGACTCCTCCATTACTTGGATGGTGACTGTAAGCACATATGTGGAGAGCACTCTGTATTCCAGTGCAGAATTTGGGTGTTGGGGGCTTCTGCCACATAAAGCAAGCACAGCACTTTGCAAATTACACTGGCAGTGAGAGGCCTGTGCATATTTCTTTTCCATCCTGCAGATCCCTAACAAGGACAGTGCATCTTTCTCGGTTTACATCTAATGTAGAATCCCTCAAGAACTCGTGGGGTATACACTTGCCAAAATGGACAAAATGAACACAAACTTCCTTTTGATTTTCATCTGCAGCTGTCTTTTGATATATGTATTTTTCCCCTCGGTTCCCTTTCCTGTTCATGATGCAATACAGGCAATTACTTCCTTTATTTGCACTGCAGGGCAGAGTGCCTCCTCATTTTTTTCCTCTGTCTTGTATCACACTTCCCCTTTTCCAGAAGGCTGAGCTGAAGGGTGAGTGAAAGCCCTTCCTGAGCACGGTCTCCAATGCCCCGTGGTTTTCACAGCAGGTACTGCACTGTACTGCTCAAGAGACCAGTGTTACTCAGCTGGTGGTCTGCCAGCCCTTTCCAGTCCCTGATGTACTGGGCAGATGTCCAAAACCAGTCACCAGCTTCTCCACTCCTGGTACTGCTGGCCTGTTCAAAACCCACAAGTTATTTTGTTTCGGAGTGTGTATTTAAATTTGGGACCATTGTAACTAGAATGTTTCCACTAATAAGACTGCAACTCTTCATATCCCTAATAGTCATTCACCTGTAGCTTAAACGCTTCCACTTTAGCCTTGTGCTGACTGCCATCTGCCAGACATCACTGGGATATGAGAGAGGCTGTGTTCCACCTTCTCCAAAACAGAGTGAGCTTTCAGCTGGAGGGGGGGAGGAGAGAGTTGGGGACTGAGGCAAGAGGGAACAACAAAAATCATTTATGAAAGCCTTTTTTGTCTTTTACCTTGTTTGTTTTTTGGTTTTTTTTTTTGTCTTTTACCTTGTTTGGTTTTTTTCTTTCTTTCTTTCTCTTTTACCTTGTTGGTTATTTTTGTGTTTTTTGTTTGTTTTGTTGTGTGTGGATGACTTCTACAGGACAAGACCTTCTTTACTGGAGTATTTAAGCTATCTCCTCAATTTTATGAGCATCATAGCTGGGCCTTGCAGCAATTACAAGGATTATATAGCCTTCATTGAAGGGAGGCACGTGCACATGAAACTGTTAGAAGTGAACTGGAAGCAGAAGGGTTATGACAGACTTCCTGATCCTTCTCCAACTGTAAGTTTTAAATGACAAAAGATTTATTGCAGAGGGCAGGAGAGTACAACCATGTACATGATCCTCTTAATTAAAAACTAAGAAGAGAAACCATTTTTTGATTCTCTTTCCAGTAAATGTTACAGGGCTTTTTTCTTCTGTGACGTGGCTGCTGTTTTTATCGCAGGGTCAAGGGTGATGGGCCTAGTGTCTTCCTCTTGAATTCCCCAAATGTGTTTGGCTTGCAGAACGGGTCATCGGTCACTGGGTGTCCTTCGTGCAGTGGTGGGAATGGTCTGCAGGTTCTGACAATGAGGAGTTGCATTTCAGCTCCTGACAGAAGAGGAAATGTCAGGAATTAAAAATAAAAAAAATAAAAAAAGAAATCTTGCCTGAAGTGCAGTGGATGTTAGGACCGTGTGAATTGTGGCTAACCAGAAACTGTCCTCATGCTTTGCAAGAGAATTTCCCACTTCAAAATGACTTGGAGGTCACCTACCACATACTACTAACGCTAATTTAATTTGATTTTTTTTTTAATATTACTTAAAAACTTCTTATAGAATGACTTTCTAGTAAGGCAGGATTACACAGCATAAGAACTAGGTTCCTCTCCCTTACCTTAACGTGACAATAAATGTGTAGATGTGGGAGTGTATGCAGCACACCTGCTCTGAATGTGATTATGTGTCTCCTGATGTTAGTGGAGTTACTTCTGATCTACCTTAGCCTGGCTGAGGTCAGAATAAGGCCCATGTCGTGTTAGATGCAAGTCAGCAAAGAATATTGAAGTTTGCACTTAAAATAATAGTGCATTTATTTCTGAATATGGAGGGTATACGAAAAGAGTATTTGCGATCAAAAAATGCATTGTTGTTTCAGTGGTGTATTGCACTTTTGTTAGTCTTTTGAGAACAAGAGTCAACTTTCACATGGTACCCAGGGGTCAGAGTCACCTTTTAAATGATGACCATATCAAGGAGAGTTTACTCCTGATGCATATTTGAAATGAAGCCTCTAACTGCTGACATGATTGTCAGTAGTAGTGTATGGAAAGCCAGGGAGCTGTAGTGCAGAACACCGTGGCATAGCAGATCCCACCCTATGCCATGGGCAGGTGTGCATGCAGTTTAAGACATACCCTTTTTGGACACGTGATTTTTAGCAAGAACCCTGCATGGTAGATGGACAGTAAGACCTGTTGTTGTGCTGAATACCAATGCTTTTGGCTCCCTGGAGGAATAGTCTCTTTAGTTTCAGGAGATGACAAGGGGAAGCTTTCTGCTTTCCCTTGTAGGGATTTGGTTTTAGTTTCCTTCCTCATTTTGGGATGTCCACTAACTGATTTAGGAGTGTCTTGGGAAGCTCATCATCAGTTTTCTCCTTTGTACCTATCTACAGGGAGTTCAGTAAACCAAGTTAAACCAAAGCTTTGAATGTGGTCTTTTCTTGACACCTCTTGTAAATTAATTATCAACTTTTTCATTACTTACTTTATTGCTTCTTGAAGCTCATTGTTTTTGCATGTAATGAGCACTGCATTATTTTTCCCCCCTTAAGCAAATGTCTGTAATGAATGTTTCATTGTTGTTCTTTTTAGGGAGCAGTGATGTACAAGCTGTGTATCACACTAGTATCTCTCATTTTATTCTTGACACTTACCAAGAACTTTCCTATGGCATATATTATTGATAACGAATTTCTTGATAAAACACCCTTCTTGTCAAGACTTGGCTACTTGTATGTTGTAACACAAGCAGCAAAACCAAAGTATTACTTTGCATGGACATTAGGTAAGTCTGGCCACATCACTTATTTGTGTGGGTACCAAGTTCATAAATGGGGGATGGGGTCTGAAACATTGGGGTAAAAAAAATTAGTCTGTAGACCAGTGGTTCATGTGAGAAATGTACATGTGTTCCTGTGGACCCCACTGGAGTGGGAAGATGTCACAAGCTTTGGAAAACCTGTGTGAAATCTTCTCTAGCTTGTCTGACCCCCTGTGCCTCTGGAGGCAAATTGGCTTTTCAGCTTCTTGCCAGTAATGTCAATGTAACAATTTCCTTTTACTTAAAAGTTTGTAATTTTACCAAAATATTTGTATAGGAATTCTTAAGGGAAGCAAGAAAAGATATTTTCCACCTCTTGATTTTTATGCTTCATTCATGCTTAATATCAGCAGGGTTGGGAAGTTAAAATCTGTCACACTGGCCTGGTACAGTGCAAACAGACCTCTCCCTTCCTTTAGGGACATCTTCAGCACATGCAGCTGTGTTGGAAAGCTTGTGGGGGGGCTTTGCCTCTGAGGCACTGTGGGGTCCTGTACACACATTAGCTTTGAGTGGTCAAGAGAAAGGACTGAAGAACCATGGAGAAAGTGGAGAAGGAGGAGGTGATGGGAAGGACCCAAGAATCTCTGCAAGGAAAAGAAGGAAGAGAGCATATGATAGAAAGAAGCAAATTCCTTTTACTGGCAACTAGCTAGACCAGTGGTTAAATAACCCTTTTTTATTTCACCACCTTCCTTTTAGAAGTCACCTTTTTCCCATCTGCGTGTGAGGAGTCAAATCCTTTTAGGTCAGGTTGAAAACTGAGAGACTGCATTTTTTGCTGGTGTTACAAGACTGTGTGTGTGTAGGGAGATCCTGAGAGCTCAGCCAGCAGTGGATATGCCTGAAGCTGAGAGGAGTGTCGCTGAGATGGGATGGAAGGAGCCAGGGCAGTTCATTTGAGGCTGTGGTTAAACTGCTGGGAGTAAACCTGACGAATCGAGGGAATGTGTAGCATGTGTGGGACGGGAAGGGCTGTGAAATTAAGAATTGCTTGGTCAGACCCTTATTTTTGTGAGACCCAATGTTAAATGCTTGCCTCCATTTCTTCCAGCATTTTAATTAATTAAAAATCCATTACTGAGGAGATAAACTGGACTTATGACTAAGCCGTAGAGGCTGTAGAAGCGTGTGAAGGACGCGGGCTTCTGGAGACAAGCACACACTGCATAGTGGAGGGCGAGGCCTCCCATGCTCACAGCACAGCCCTAGTCCAGGCAGCAGAACAGCAGACACTTTATCCTTGAGCTCCCGGTGGCATGGCCCAGGGCGTTATCAGAGTGCCTGCTGAATCGGCCGATAAGCCCGTCCTGTGCCAGGAGAGGGACAGTCACACTATTGTGCAGGCACTGCACTGCTGAATTCCCCCAGACCCGTGGGGACACAGCACGTTGGTCTCCCCGCTGCATTAGCAACGTCCATGGGAACGTGGTGACAGACCTCACTCAGAGCTGTCTGTGAGTCCCAGGCAGGGCTGCGCGCCTGCCTCCAAGGAGCTGTGAAAGCGACAGGACAGAGCTGGTCAGGTCAGTGGGGAAACCTCTGCTGGGCCTCAGGGGTTGGGGTTTTGTGGGCAGTTGGAGGGTGGGCAGCTGCGACTCTTCTGCGCTCCACAGCTTGCACTGCAGGCAGCCAGATGATGGGTCTGCTGTAATATGATGCCCCTGGATTTCTGGTTTCTTGCATTTGGCAAAGAAACATTAAGTGGTCCCTGCCACCCTTGGAACAAGTAGGAGCAAATCCAGAAGTCCTCCTGCTCTGGGGTGATGGTTATGTGCAGCCCCAGGCTCTGAGCTCGGGCAGGTCATATGGGCCGGGCAGCTTCTTTACTGATCTCATAGGAAGACACTGACTGGCATTTACCATAAGGTAAAAATAATTTTGGGCATGCCTGTTGGTTTTCTGATGGCTGTGTTTGGTTTTTTTTTAAACAGGGTGAGAATTAAAAACTTGGAGACCTTTCCATCAGTAAAATCTAGCTTGTTCACTAACGTGGAAAATAAAACAGAAAGTGTTGGGTTTAGAGCATCTTGATTATCTATCTGTCTTCTATCTATCTATCTATCTATCTATCTATCTATCTATCTATCTCTACTCTAGTTGTTTTTAATTAGGTTCTCTCCTCCATAAGCTTGTGGCTGTATTCATAGTGCTTAGAAGGAAAATTTGGTTTTCATTCTTGGAAAAGAAATGCTGAGTGTCTTAAAGCATGATTCAACCAGGATTGTATTTTATAAATGGTCTACAAGGAAAAAATCTTAATCTGTATTTTTCTTTTCCATTTTTCTTCTGATAATCCTTGGTGTTGGCTGCACCTAGTGATTCAGACATAATGAGTCCCTCCTATTTTCGTAGTACATGGCCAGAGGCATGTTAAAAGCAGGATCTTGAGACCCAGGGATGAGGTGACTCCCAAGCAAAGTTGAGAGGGGAGGCAGCTGACCAGTGCCCTGGGAAGGAGCAAGAGTGCAGCATGTGGAACACCTACTGTTACCCTGGCTTTTATTTGCACTTGAAGTAGTTAAGTCTGTAATTGAAGTTACTCAATATTTGATCTGTAGAGATGGTGAGGTACTTAGGGAGGCACTGAGCAACAGGATTAGCAAAAGGCTTTGTCTGCAAAAGTCTGAATGAAAGTCTTAATTAAAAAAAAACCATGTTGGAACTCAATAGAAGTGGTAGGCTGGTTTTGAGACACTACAGGTTTTCTGAATGCTGTGACATCCAGGTACCCTTTTGAGGACAATGCTGACTCATTTCATGGCAACTCTTACATGTCATATCTCAGATTAATAATAATGGGCAAAATAATGGGAAAATTTGTTTTTATTCATTCTTATTTTATTTTATTTCTTCTGCCTAAGGAGTAGCTACTCTTTCCTCTTGAGGAAATGACTCTTGCACTGCCTTATAGCAGTGTCCCATGGCCAAGAGGAAGCCTCTCTTTGAAGGAGAGGATGCTGATCGCTACAAAACTGGCTCAAATGTGTGTTCAGTGTCATACTGCCCCTAAGAGAATGCACTGCTGCTCCAGCCATCTGATTTGACCCGTTTTGCTTTGACATTGCAGCAGATGCAGTCAACAATGCAGCTGGCTATGGATTCAGTGGAGTTGATGAGAGGGGCACTTTCCGCTGGGACCTGCTGTCCAATTTAAATATCTGGAACATTGAGGTGAGCAACAGGAGTGGCTGCATTGGCATAATTATAGAGAAACAGGCATTGTGACAGAGAGAAGCTGTACTGGAAGGAAAGTCAGTCTGTGCCACCAGCTGCCCCTCTTCAAGATGGAGAGGTTTCTGTATTCTATCTGTTGGGCAGGTAAAAAGCATCTGTCACACAGCCTTCATCTCACTCTGTATTCAGGTTGCATTCCTAAATAGTTTATAGAGGGCTAATAAATGATTAATCAGTTGTTTAATAAATGAGCAGTCAATTACCATAGATTGTGGCTGAGTTCAGCAGGTCAATAAATTGCTCGCAGCTACGATTCTCCACCATCTGTGGTGTATTCTGGTTATTTACTTCTAACTGTCTCCCACTTTTGTAGCCCAGTTGAGATGGGTGCTGGAGGTGAAAGAGGCCACCATAAGAAGGCATCACACAGACACTTGCAAGGGCTGGGTCCTGCATGTGCCCTGAGTACCTCTTCTGAGTGGAGAAAAGCGAGGGTCAGAGGTACAGGCTGAGCAGCGTGAATGGGGGTTGGCAGGGCCACAGAGATCAAAGCTCCAGAGCTCCATCCAGCAAACCATGCTGTTCCTCCAAACATCCATCACTCATGTTTCCCATGATTGCCATACACTTTGAACACCCATTGGTCTCTTGTTAAGCATTAATGTTTGTTTCTTTAATGCAAAAGATGGTCAGTCTAGTTTGTTTGCACCAGAGAATCTTTTGTGAATGCCAGTGGGATGTGAAAACATACTGGTCTGAGACTGCTTTAGAAAGGCTGCTTTTCTTTAGAAGTAGGAAGAGCTTCCCCCACCCCCCAGTAATTCTGTAGTTACAATTTTAAAAGGAACAGCAGATGAAAACAAGTTGACTGCTTTATTGCTGTGACAGTCTGTGACTAAGCAAATGTGCTTTCATAGCTCTTCTCAAAAATGAAAGAGCCCCTGTAATTCTTCAGTGGAAAAACATTGAAAGATGCCATAGCTGCAGGCATCATTATACATTCTCTCCTCTCAGCAGCCTTTCGCTCTCTCTCTCTTTTAATTAAGGTTTAATAAATAAATAAACAATAAAATCCTCAGTATACATCTCTCCTTGAGCACTGGAGAATACACATCCCAGAAATGCTTTATACTCTTCGATGACAGCAGCACCCTACGTACCACTCTGACATCTTGAATCAAGATCTGATTCAATTTTGGGGAGGGGGACAGTTCCTACCTTGATGGGCTGAAGCAGTTTCTGCCTGGAGGAAGAAACTGAAGTGTGGGTGATGCTCTTTAGTCAAGTCTAATTAAAGAACCATGAGCCTTTGCTCCTCTCTACACACTGAACTGTAAGGTCCCTCAAAACTTCTTTCTTTCACTGCTCAGATGTGGTACAGAGATCAGGGTGGAGAGATTATTTCCAGGTGCAGAAAACAGTGCTCTCCTTTGATCTTGATTTCATCTGTGTGCCATGAGAAAAAGAGAGGCTACAGAGACCAGGGCTTCAGATGAGCCTTGAACTGTCACTGTGGGCACCAACAACAGTTCTGGGAGTTGAGGTTTAAGTGTGATTGTACAGTGCATTTTAAGTAGGTATAGCCACCTGCATATTGCTGAAGAGTTCAGAGCTGGAGTGCAAAGTGTGGCCAAGACATGACCTGATGTGTAGTAAAGATAAGCACGTGGCAGGAGTCATGAAATGATTCAAATGTGATGGGAGCTGAATGCACATGGGGGACTTGATGAAAGCTTTCACAGCCAGTGACAAACTTCTCTCTTGGTAACATAACAAGGGAACTTAAAGGAGGCAAAAAGAGAGTAACAATTGTAGTTGGAAGAGAAATTGTGTTTTTCTTGGCTTCTCTTGGTGCAGCAATGCAATTAAAACACAGCAGTACTGTGTTGGGAGTTGCTAATCATTTTAACTCTTTAAACACAGAGGATGAAGTGCTAACTTCAGGATTCTGCATGGAAGTGCACAAATACCTTATTTTCCACCTGGAAACCTTTGCCTTTAATCCCTCTTTTCAGTGTGCCTTTCCCTTCAGCTGATATGGGAAAATAATGTGGTGTCACTGAATCATGTTCCTGATGGTGCCAGGGTGCTGGGAGGAGCAGGTGAAGAACAAGGGGGAGCGGGGATGGGGAACCACCAGAGGTGATGTTGACCAGGATTAGGGGAACTAATGCCCAATGGAGTCTAGCAGTCCTCTAAACTGGAAGATCTGGTGCTGTGAGGAGGTATAGGTGGATTTCCCAGTCTACCCTGCTTTCTCAAGTTGGGCAGCTGGCTGAGAATTGGCTTCTAGATTTAGTCCTAAAATTGTTTTTCCATGTCTTTTGGTCTTCCCCCTTCTTTCTCAAAAAGAAAAATTCCTGCATTTCTTTTCATTTTTAAAACAAACACTTTGTTTTAATGGCATTCCAGGGAAGTCCAGACTGTATAATGGCTGGCAAGATATCTCATCCAAAAATGAAGCTGTTCTTGAACTGAAGGGAAGGCTGAGCATTTAAAACAAGAACTCTTTCCAAATTCCCCACAGTTTGAAAAATAACCAAACATTGTGTGTAATTTTATAAAACAAAGTGAAATTTTACAGCAATTGCCAAGTGTTACCAGTGAGCAATCAGCCTAGTCAGCGTCCCTCCCAAAATGCAGTGGTGTAATGATGGACTGTGGCACAGCCTTCTAGCTTCTAGAATTAGTGTTTTTCCATATATCTCCTCTCTAGTCTAAGATGCAGGTATTCATTTACAGGTTCCAGTGCTAACATTTTGTGTGAACTTCTTTCTTAGACTGCAACAAGTTTTAAAATGTACATTGAGAACTGGAACATTCAGACAGCGGCCTGGCTAAAGCGGTAAGAATAATGAAAATAAAATTAATAAAATAATGAAACAGTAACGTGCTTGTGAGACCCAGCAACTCTTGATGGCCTGGAAAAACACTGGCTGCTGAATCTCATAAATTTATAGCCTCCTGCCTGCGTTGCCTGTGTCTGCAGCAGCTGGTGGAATACAAGGGTATTCGGTGCTGTAAATTTTTATTGCTGCAAATGTAAAACACCTGCATTTTATATATGAGCAGCAAAGCCACGAATGAACTGTTCAGATCTTCCAGAATAAAAAGGAGTAGCGTTTTGATGGCACCTTTTAGTCTGCTGTTTCTCTCCATTATTCTTGCTGTACTGTTGCACTTTGCCACATTATGTTTCACTGCTACTGGAGGTGAGCCTTGTGTCACTAGGATCCAGTTCAGCTACAACTGAAGAGAGGTCAAAGTCGTCAGAGCTCCAGTGTAATCCAGTTTGGGGTAACCAGAAGATGCTTGCTAGAGAGTCTCTGTTTAGGATATGGAGAAGAGATTTCTCATAGCACTGAGAAGATCTGATTTTAACCCATAAAAAGTGCCTTTTATAAGGCACTTACTAGCCTGAGTGTTGTAGGTTTGTCTGCTGTGACTTGGTTGCAGTTTTTGGCATGATTAAGCTCTGCGTGCAGTCTGTGTGAGGTCTGAAATGCAGGCACAGATTTGTTGTGGTTATCACAGCTATTTTTGTTGTTAAATGTATACATCTTAAAAGTCAACATCTACTATTTTTCATGGTTCAAATGATGACCTGATAAGCGGTGCATTATCATGACTCTTGTCACGATAGGCAGCAGTTCGGTTAAACCTTAGACTGGTCAGTGTGATCTGGAGCCTGTGTAAAGATTTTTTGAAAGGAAGGAATGAGATTTTGGGGCTGCTAAAGTTAGCAGGAATCCCCTGCTTTTCATCAGCTTATGACACTCCCTGTTGTTCCCAGCATCTGCCAGATAACAGTGCCTAAAAATACTTCTGTTCTCCAGTGAAGGGTGGGGTCACGTCTCTGTCCTTCAACTTGCTCTTGATCTGCCATCAGAGTTTTGAAGGGTAGTGTGTGATTCCAGATAGAGGTATAAAGGGGAAAGAGAAGTCCTGCCTGCCCCCTGCCCTGATAGTTCTTTGAATGCTGTGAGCACCAGGAATCCCTGTACCAGCACTCTTCAGATACTCAGCACACACTTCCTTGTTAGATCTGATGCTCCTTGTCAGCGAAGGGAGAGCACCTCATGCCCTTGTCTGTAGCTGAGGAAAGATAAGACCATTAAGAAAGCCAAATAAGCCCATAAAACCAGAGGTTTTGGAAGTGCAGTGTCAGTTGAGTTGTACTCAGCTTCTTGTTTTGTTTTCATCTTCGCAGCGTTTGCTACGACAGAGCTCCCTGGTACCCTACGGCTTTAACGTTTATCCTGTCGGCCCTGTGGCATGGTATCTATCCTGGATATTATTTTACGTTTCTCACTGGAATCCTTATCACACTCGCAGCCAGAGCAGTATGTACCTTTCCTTGTTCTCTTCTAAGGCCCACACTAGGTAGTATCCAGCTGGCAACTGCAGGGACCACCCTGACACGAGCAAGCCGCTGCTCCGAGCCCTTTCTCCATGACCATGTGGGCTCGATGTTCGTTGAAAATTTATTCTATGTTGATACTAGTTGTGAAGTATCTCAGCAGCAGCCACAGCCAGCACCAGTTCTGCAGGTACTGCAGCGCTGTCCCTGGCTGTCAGAGGAAACACTGCCTGTGAGCATACAGGTGGAAGAGGCACCGGCTGTGTCCGTGCAGTCAGATTGATTTGGGGTTCAAGGTTAAGCTTGAGTCCTGTCTTCTACTAGGTCATGTTGCCTACATGCTGGGGTGTAATCATCTCTGGGTGCAGCCTTTCAGAAGAAGCCATTATGGATTGAGCATCAGCCCAAACTTGAACTCTCTTATGTGGATGCTGTTGATGCAGTAAAATGATCTCTGTGTTTATGGGTCTCATCTTGGGTAGAGTCAGCAAAGACAGAACAGGTTTCATGTCTCACTGCTGTTAAATTTATCACAGCTGATCTTCCAGGCTGAACCAGACAGTTGTGCAGGGCTGGGAAGCACCACTTTTGTTTTTCAGAGTTTGACTGTGGGTAAATGATCAGGTCAATTAAACTAGTGATCAGCCTGCTGAAGGTGCAGTCTTAACATGTTGCTTTGCCTGTCATTTGTGAGGACTTTGTAGATGTGAAGCTAACCCAAAGTCTCTAGAGAGCAACGTGTGCTTGCAGGTACAAACACATTTATTTGTCAATTTAAAGTAACTTCTCTTTCATTGTTGATAACCGTAGTAAATCAAAGCCAGGAGGGAGGAAGGTCAAATCATAACTCCCCTCTCCAAAGATTTTTTGCCAGATACCCAGCATGAGCATCAGCTCCTGTGATTATGACAGAAGAAACTGGGAGACACTCTTCTGTTTTCCACTGCTTGACTGTGGACACACTTGGATGTGCCAGTCATTATGCTTCTGTCTTCCTAGTCTCTGTGCTTTCTAACTGGTGTATACACCTTGCTGTAATACTAATGGTGATACATGGAGAGTCATAAACTGCACAGTGTCAGCATGGCTTTGCCTAAGAATTGGAATTATATAATATCTGTTTGCTCTTCCCCGACCTGCAGATAAGAAACAACTGCAGACATTACTTCCTCTCCTCGGTGCCTCTCAAGATAGCCTATGACGCTGTTACCTGGGTTGTCACTCAACTGGCTGTGTGCTACACTGTTGCACCGTTTGTTATGCTGGCTGTTGAGCCCACAATTAAGTTTTACAAGTAAGTTCTCTTCTCTTGAATGTTCTTTAGACCAGCACAGACTTTTGTTAAATAACCCAAACCACACTGAACAGCAGCTGGCATTTCATCAAATCTGAAGGGAGTTCAAACAGGATGTTTAATAATGTGTAAGGGGTGATTTGTGCACTCCTGGAACTCACTGAGATCAGAATCACAGACTGGTTTGGGTTGGAAGGGACCTCAAAGCCCATCTAGCTCCAATCCCCTGCCATGGGCAGGGACACCCTCCATTAGCCCAGGTTGCCCAAAGCCCCATCCAGCCTGGCCTTGGACACTCACAGGGAGGGGCAGCCACAGCTTCTCTGGGCAGCCTGTGCCAGGGCCTCACCACCCTCACAGGGAAGGATTTCTTCCTAATATATAACCCAAGTCTACCCTCCTTCAGTTTAAGGACATTCCTGCTCAGGCAGGGGGATTGGACCGGATGGTCTTTCAAGGTCTCTTCCAGCTCCTAATATTCTGTGATCTGTGATATACCGTCTACAGGGGCATGTAGAGGCCCCTCTCAAGCTTTCCTGTTGGCCACCCTTTAGGTGCTGGCCAAGACTGAGAAGATTAAGAGTTGAGTTGGCAGTAAGAAGGACTGGATGAGAAAAGACCAGATTTCCAGCTGCCAAATGTGTAGAACAGATGTGATCAGTCAGTGGGAGATAAGGAGGATGCTTGGCAGAGCTTTACTTCTTGAAATGAGTATGCTTTTCACCTTGAGCACTTCCAGAGGAAGTGAATACAGCCCTAGTTTCCTTAAAAATAAGAGAACACCGGTGTTACAGAGTAGTATATTGGATATACTCCAATAAAAATAAATTGAAATTGAATGATTGAGAAAATAATTTGACAGGAGAGACCAGACTACATTGCTTTTCTTTTGTTCTGCAGTGAACTGTCAACACAGGGTAACAGGTTTAGGTTAAGAAGACAGACAGTTTCCTTGTCTAACGTAAAAAGATCTAAAACTGGTAGTAAGGGTAGCTGCTGTCACTAAGTCTGTTTGAAGGTGGTTACATTCTGATGTTTTCTATTCCTGTTTCTTAAAACCGTTTGATTTCAACACAAAAAGCCCAACCTTATAAAAATACTGCAAGTCTGTTTCAGTTTTGCTAAAATGCTTTGGCTAGTACGTTTCTAATAACTAATATTTGTATCTTTCAAGACAAAAGTAGCAAGCAGCAATCAGAACAAAGACAAAAAGAGAAAAGGGAAAAATATTCAACTGGTCAATAAATTTGCCCTGTAAGTGCAGGCCATTCCATGTGTCAAATATTAATGTAATTCTGTGAGATTACATTGGTAACATCAAAACTGCAGAAATAAAGGCATGTAAAGAACTTGCTAACACTGTGCCATGCCAGCATCCACGAAGGCAGAAATGTTACTTTTACCAAAGTTCTGAACAAAGAAAATGATCTGCCACCTTTACTCGAAATTGAGTTGTCACTTCAATACGGTTTTCCCTGGTGACTGGAGATAGCACTTCAATTTAGAGACCGTTAAGCAAGGAAATTTGGAGGATTACACACCTAGCAGTGGTCTTAAGAACCTTACAAGAGGATATTACAGCTGAGGAATGTGGTCCTCTCCAAGCTGCCTGAGACTCCCATAATCGGTTTCAGTATTTATTTCTGTTCAATCTTGTGTATAACAAATTTTTTGAAATAAAAATAACTAATATTTAGTAAGATATGAACTTAAAATATCTCAGGGTAGTTGCCTTCAAAACCACAATTCTTCTGTAAATATTATTACTTGACCCTCTCCCATTAAAAGTTGAGTGTTTTGATTTATTTCAGATCTCAGCACTTGGAATGGAAGGGGTTTTTTTCTTACCGTCACTTTTTATTTTGGTGTAGTTTTTGTTGTTTTGTGGTTGCTTTGTTTTTTAAAAAAAACTTGGACCT
>VXBZ01011449.1:162954-186778 GCA_013399135.1 Heliornis fulica | reverse complement strand
CTCCCCGGAGCCTCCTCTTCTCCAGGCTGAACAGCCCCAACTCTCTCAGCCTGTCCTTGTAGGAAAGGTGCTCCAGCCCCTTTATCATCTTTGTGGCCTCCTCTGGACCCTCTCCAACTGGTCCATGTCCTTCTTATGTTGGGGGTTCCAGAACTGCCTGAGGATGAAGGAAGTTTCTGCAGAACATAGCCTTGTATACTCTTACATTAGAAGAGAGATGGGCTGAGCAAGTCTAGGGTTGAATGAAACGAGTTCATCTGAGCTTTGGATTCTGGAGTTTGGTGATTGATTCCTTGCATCATTAACAACCACAGCAGCATTTTCATCAATGCCACCACATGCATAGGCTGAATGAAATTCAAGGGTGTATTTTCATGCTTTCTAGGTCAGGTTCACACTTTCTGCATTCATTGCCTAGCACTAATTTCTGCATGGGCTTACTGAGGTTGCACAATTCAGTTATTAATGACAAAAACCTAATATTCTGTTTCTGCTTTTGTTCCTAGGTCTGTGTATTTTCACATGCACATTCTAAGCATCCTGGTGTTGCTCGTGTTACCGACCAGACCTCAAGCCCACTCCATGAGAAAGCCTCGGAATCAGGTCGTGCAGAACTCTGTAAAAAGCAAGGACAAGTGACGCCTCCAAAGAAAACTGACACCATTGGGAAATCAAAGTGGCATATTGGAAACAAAGGAGAAAAACGGGTGGTATGAGGGTCCAAGTAGGAGACAAGTGGCATTTCCATTGGTTATCTTTAAAGTCTTACTGGACAGGGCAGGAAAGAGCCTGAATGACTGCATTTCAAATTATTCCAGTTAGGAGAGCTTTTCCAGGCAACGTTTACAGGCTCATGGGGCATTTTGATTTTTTTAATAAATATTTTTATGAAGTGTTTTTATATATTTAAACTTTTTCACACAGAGAGAAATTTTTGCTCTTTTACAGAAATATACAATTAATCAATAATCTTGTGGGATTAGGGACAGGAAGCAGCTAATAAAGAGTTAGACCAGCTGCCTGATAGCCTGGTGCTGTGGGCAGCTGGCAGGGGAAGCTTTTAGTCTCTTGGCTTTGGAGAGAGTTGGTGCAAGTAGAAAACTAGAGATATGGGGCTGGTCGAGGTGCTGGCACTGACTTCTGCCCTGGTAGGGAGAAGATGGATCGTGGCTTTCTCTGGCGATCCCCAGAGCTGGGACTGCAGCCTGAGCTCAGCAGGGAGGGTACTTCACATCCTTCCATGTGATACCTGCTGGTAATGAGGGCAAGACAAGTCCCTTGGGAATAGGTGTCTGGGAGCACTGTAGAGTGGCTAGGTCAAAATCTAAAGCCAATAAGAAAGCAAAACAAAATACCCACCCCACACACCCTTTAGAGTAAAAGGAAGGACATCCTTGTGATCTGTTGTGCCTCTGTAATGACACATCTGGTGCTTATGGCTACATCAGCATTACTCTGCAGCTGGAGTGATGCAGCACTTCCATGTCAGTGTAACTGAGGAGCCACGTGATGGGTGAAATCTGGAAGAGGTCAGTAATGGATCAGCTTCACTCAGAAGCAGCCCATCTTGGGGTTACTTTTCAGCAGGATGACACTAATGAGAAACCTGAACAGTAATTATCATAGTCATAATAAATGATTCTCCACCAAACACTGTGATGTGATAGGATCATCACAAGAGTCAGGGCTGAGTCCTTGTGTGATCTTGACTTAGCCTGTTGATGCAAGTTTCCCTGCTTGTCAAGTCCTTGGCTTACAGGGATGTATTGAGGCTTAAAAACGTGGAGAGCTTGTTAAGCATCAAGATAACCTGCTGCAAAACGCTGTGTCAGGTCTTTTATTGATTTTTTTTGTTTGTTTTAAATCCACTTAGACCAACAGAACAGTCTGGTACAACACATCAAAACCAATTAGAACATTTTTAAAAATGAGTGGTTTCCAGGAATGTTTTTATCAGGATTTTGTAGAAACAATTTCATTGTTCAAGTATTGGCATTGCTTGATGATCATTTAACTGATGTGTGATTGAGCAAAGACCTGCTGTTTTCTGCATTCCAATATTTCTGTCAGATTAAAATGTTGCAGAATCCTACTGCTTTGGAAAGAAACAAATTAGTGAAACCAAAACAAGTTCCAAGAAAAAAAAAAAAGTTTTACTTTTCTTCTTTTCTCTGGTGGGAAGTTTGTCCTGTGACCACTTCATGATTTAGAGCATAGATCGTGGAAGAATTTATTTGGTAATTTATTTTGAAGGTGAGATGGGATTAAAAGGTTGATCTGAATAAACAAATACCTTTGTGTCACCTCCTGGCATTATTGATCATGGGCATCTAATGTGAAAAAGGAGTTGGTGAGTGTGAGATCCCTCACACTTGTGAGGTGACATGTTCTGTTCTGCTGGATTTTATGGACTTTGTAGCTTTGTATCCTGCTTCTGCAGAAATTGAGACAAAATGACCCTAATTTGGGTTTTTGTGGCAGCTTTGACCTTAACTTGGCCAGTCCTTATTTGTCTCCCACTGTGTTTCCTCCTTGTTGGCACCAGCCTCAGTTGTATCTTGGGCATCTAACCAGCCAGACCTGTGAGGGTTTGTGGAGCATACCCAGGGTTGAAGGGGATTTGCTTGCTGCTGGCTGTGAGATCCTGTGGGCTGAAGGCAGCCTGGGTTTACCTCCCAGGAACTGGAATGAATCTCTGCAGAGTGCTGGCAGAGCCAGCCTAATGTGCATCAGCTCTGGGCTTCAGCAAGCCTGCGGAAGGCGCATGTTGCCAGCAGGTTGGCTTTAGCACCTGTTCTGGAAGGTAATCACACTGGGTTTGTACCCTGAGATCTGCCCATGTGTTGGTCTTCAGCCCTTCCCAAACTGTGCTCAAGAGAGGACAGATATTTTCGTGGGGTTTCCTCTCCAGCATTTCATGGAAGTGGAAGTAGCTTAACTCTAATGCCATCAACTTCTGTTGTGGTTTCAGCTTCTGCGATGTGACAAATTAGTCAGAGCTGTTGAGCAAACTTTTATTCTCCTGTCACATTGTCTTCTGGGCCCAAACCTCTCTACCTGAGTACAGGAACCCTGGGCTTCACTGAGAGCTGGTCACGTGGATTTAATATGCTACGTTGCATCAATACGAATAGAAATTTGCTGGGGCTGCTCAGCCTTGAGAAGGCTGAGAGGGGATCTCATCGATGTTTATAAATATTTGAAGTGTGGGAGACAAAGGGAGATGGCCAACCTCTTTTCAGTGGCCTGTGGGGACAGGACAAGGGGCAGTGGTGGACAAGATGGACCACAAGAGGTTCTTCACCAATGTGAGAAAGAACTTCTTCATGGTGAGGGTGATGGAGCCCTGGAACAGGCTGTCTGGGGGTTGTGGAGTCTCCTCAGGAGACATTCAAGACCCTTCTGGACGTGTTCCTGTGTGACCTGCTCTAGGTAACCTGCTTTGGCGGGGGGGGTGGACTCGATGATCTCTCGAGGTCCCTTCTACCCCTACAATTGTGTGATTCTGTGCAATAGTCTTTTTTGAAAGGTTGTATTTGCATGAACACTTACTGGTTGAATTGGTCTTAAAGGTGGGATGGGGTGTGTGTGGAAATGATGTAACATCTCTCTTGCACTGTGTTACTGTGGACTAGGCAGCTTACCTAGACAAACACGTGTCCTGCAACCAAGAAGTGGTGTGGGTTTGAATTGCTGTAAAATCTGTAAAATACTCCTTTGGAAAAGGCTGTTAGCTTCAGTATTACCTTTTTTCTATTTCTTCTACTGAGTCTTCCCCTCCCTTTCTTCTTCTCGGGGGGTGGGGGGTGAAGTTTGGGTTTATAGAAAGACTTCTGCTACTCTTTAGAGCAGACTGGCACTAATAGTGTGCCTCTACTTTGCACAGAACTATATAACTCTTAAGAGCCAAAGTAGGAATCCAGGTTATAGAGGTATGGTACGATGTCAGGAGCTCGAGTACTGGTCTTGAATTACTTGGTCTCTACTTGGAATACTGTGATTTGAGGGTGTGCTTCAGTGATTAAAATACATGATTATGATACCATCATGTTACTAGTTTCTAATATCCGTCTGTGTTCCTTGTGCTGCAAGGAGCCAAGGAGCGGGAGCTCCTAGAGAGACTCTAAAGACCAAAGCAATCTTGATGGTTTGCAAGAGAGAAATACAGAACTATCAGATAGAAATGAAAAAGGTTGATTGCACTGGCTTGACTAAAGGTTGGATTTTAAATACAGGAATACCAAAAAGACAACCCTTTGGATTGAAGGCAAGTTCTAGCTGCTTTGTTTGTTTGGGGTTTTTTTAGCACACTTGGCTGCATTAAAGCTAAACTTGAAGTTGAGGTGCAGTGAGGAGAGGGCTGAAAGAAGATTAAAACTTCATTTCAGCTGAACCATGGGTCTGGTATTTAAAGAAGCAACAGCTCAGCAATTTCCTCAGTGGGCTGGAAGCAAAAAGCACTTTCTTTTACTGTCCATTAAGCTGTCCCCATCCCCAAGTACATTCCTCCATGTCCTCTTGGAGCATGCCAAGCAATGGAGGCAGCGCAGAAGTGGGATGCAAGGTGGGCAGTATTTTCCCTCCTGTTTTGGCTGCTCTGTTCTGTGTGCATACATTGCACATAGCTGAGATTTTTGCATCACTTAAATTGAGGTAGGCGGGTTAAGGCAGCCATAAGTTTTTACCCTACTGTTAGGTGCTTGCATAAACCTGCACTTATTTCCCCAAGAAAAGCCGGCTCAGCTGGCTACATCTGGACCATTTCTTAGAAATTATGGGTTGGTTGTTGTTCAGGCCCAGGCAGAGGCTGAGCACCACCAGCTCTTCATGTGCTCCTCTTGTGAGGAGAAAAAGACCAGACCAAGCCCGTGGGTTGGGATAAAGACAGTTCAGTGCTAAGCACTTTGAGCGGGAACAGTAACAGACACACTCGGTGGCAACACAGAGTACTTCACCGACCGACAAGAAGGTGACAGAGACCACTGTACCAATACAGGACCCTGTGCTACCTCGGCCCCTTTCACCGGGGCTGGACTGATGTCAGTGGCTGATGCGCTCCAGCCGTCGGGGCGAGGGCCGGGAAGCCGGGCCGGGAAGCCTCTCCCGACGCCTCGGCGCGGCTGCGAGCGCTCGGTGTGCGCTTTACAAGCACGAAGCCCTTCCGTGCTGAGCCGGGCCGGGCCGGCCTCCCGAGCGGCGCGGAGCGTGGGGCGGCCCGGCGCGCCGCTCCCGTTCCGAGCAGGGAGTGAGTGCCCTCTGGGGGCGGCCNGGGCCGCTGGAGGAGCTGCGGGCCGGCAGGCCGCGCTGCAGGCCGCGGGGGTGTCAGCCGCGCTAACTGCGGGACAGCCGGTGCCCTGCCCGGGTCAGGTAACGGGCGTGTTTCGGGTCTTTATCGGCCGTCCACACAGCATCTCTGAAGGTGAGTCCCCAGGCGGCGCGGAGGCTTTCGGACAGGGGTTGCTGCTCTGTGTGTGGGTGAGCGGTCTTGCCAGGCATGAGGGGTGGGCAGCAGATCCAGGAGCGTGTCATGGACACAGACGGGTTCCCAGATGCGTGCCAGGTGCTGTACAGGGAAGTACTGAGCCTGGAGCGTACCTAGGGCAAACCAGCCGCTGTAGGACAAGGGGAAGGGAAACGCTGCCAGGGCCCTGACACACTTCTACAGCGATGGAAACTGGTATCGCCCTTCACCAGAAGCATCTTCGGATGGTGACATTGTTACTGCTCTGAGACATGTGGATTTCTTGCCTTGTTAGCATCTGAATGGGTGCAATTTAACTGTTCTAATTGTTGTTTGTGAAAGATGCTGTTACACGGCCAGTTTATATCTGAGCAAAGAGATACACAAATAAAGGCAACCTCAAAAGATATGGTGAAGAACGTGAGTTTAGGATTAGATACTGTGAACACATTCTAACTCTATAAGTTGATTTACCTGCCTGTGACTCGGATGTGGGGTGTACAGTACTCTTAAATGACACCTTCACTCAAGGTGTCCTGGGACGCAGCTATAAGAGAAAAATCCACATTTCTGTCACGCATGTACCCCCCTGGCTCACCCAGTCGATGGCTGCCCCAGGGCACAGTGAAGTGGCTTCACCCCAGGATGCTTTGGGGTAGCTTGTGGTGCTGTGCTCTTCCTCTTTCTCCCATGCTGTGAACGTACATGCGGTCTGTGGCACATGTGTGCGCAGAGCCCCTCGGGTACCAGAACTGAGATGATCCTCGCACAAACCACGAGCAGAAAGACACACCTTTTTGGGCAGCAGGCATAATTGTGTAGGTGGGGACTGGAGGTACAGAGAGGTGGTGACAAGGCGTCACAAGCAGGGAGCTTGTGGCAGAAGCAGGGCTAAAAGGCTGTTTTCCGAAGTGAAACAGCCTATGGCTTCACATGTCTGCTGCCAAGGTTTACCTGCTGCTCTTGGAGGAGTCAGGGCTGGTTCCAGTAGCTGCAGGGGCAGATGCAGCTCCCATGGGAATGACAGGCTGCCATGCAGGACCTGCCATGGGAAGGGCAGGTCCTGCGTGGCACTGCCAGAGGGGACTGTAGCCTCATTAAGCTTTCTGGGTACCTGTGAGCATCTGCCTGCCAGCCCCATACATTTCCAGTCCCAGGCTGAACCCTCCTGCACTTCCCCCCACCCCAATGAAACCAAGAGATGCTCTTAAATTATGAAATGTCACAGTGCCTTTACATTTGCTTTCTGACCTTGGCAACTTTGAAGCCTGTGAGTTCAAGCTGTTCCCAGCTGTGAAGACCAGAACAGCTTTTGGAAGCCACGGTAAGACACTTTCCACACTGCGCCCAGTCCCTGATGTATTTTGCAAATGATGTAAAGCCACAATGGGCACAGGAACGCTTCTCTGTCCCTGCTCCTTCCTGACCAGAGTTTCAGCTGTAGGGTGGGCAGTGGCAAAACCTGCCTGGACAATAGGAAGTGACATTACTGATGGCTTTCAGAGAGTGGGGTGGTTTTGCTTGCAGCCCGCCGCGTGGTCCCAGTGGCATGCTATTGGCCTGCCTCAATTAGACTTCTTGACTGATGGCCAGTTTAATGAGCCTATGTACAGAGGGTCATTCAACATGGCAATTATACCTATAAATCTGTTTGCAGCAGGGCTCGAATAACCTTTTGCGCACAGTTCTTCATAAAATGACTGTCTGATTAATTAACTTTAATTTATCCACTGTATGGAACCAGATGCAGTCTGTATGAAAGCCTCCGCTCTGATGTGCGGGCAGTGTGTGAACTGGGACGATTTGGGGATGGGAATGGCTCTGATGTTGTTTAAAGCCTCTCTTTTAGAGTTCCACACCCCCCGCCCTCCCCCCGCCCTCTGCTCCCTTTTCTTCCTCTCTCTGTTTCTCTCTGGTCCCAGTTGATTAACATTCCAGGGCAGCATCATATAACAGGGGGCAAAATTCAATTAATTGAATATGAAATATTTATAACCCTACTCTATGTGTCTATCAGAGAAGGGTCCTTAATAGATCTTCTCATTAGCATGGACTGGTGACTCACTTCTCTGCTTTCACAGTCATTTGGAATTAAAATCCAATTAATCTAATGTCCCTGTGAATATTATTAAACTATTTGAAAAACTGCATAGAAGAGATATGAGGCGGGGGGTGAGGGGCTAAGAGAAGAAGAGGGAATATGTCTTGAGCTCATGAAGATTCATTTCTTCTCTGTTAAACATGTAGTCTGGAAAGACTAATTCCCTGTTTTCTGCAAAGTGGATAGCTAATTCTTAATATCAAAAGCCTGAGAATGGAAAAATGCTTCTACAAGCAGAACTGTGTCATCTTAAACAGGCAAAGAAGTGCCCTTGTGTCCTCCCACCTTCCAGGTTGCTCCTACCTCTTGTTAGTGTTAGCCTGAAGCGGAGGACAGAGTTACACGAGGTATTTAGGCACCACAAGATAACCTGGGGGCTCATTCCCAGCTCTCCAACAGCATTCAGCTGCCCTGGGCTGCTGGGCTGGCTCTGTGGCCAGAGACCACGGCTGCTCATCCAGTATCCCCCTGACACTTCCAGGGAATTTTGTTTCCCATGGGGAGGGGAGTGTGGGGAGAGGTGGTGTGAGACTGTACCTCCCCGGAGTGAAAACAGCCAGGGCCCGCAGATCACAGGGCTGGGCAGCACTCTTCAGCTGCTCTGTGCAGACATAGCCTAGAGGACTACTTAATTGTTGAATGTCTCTGCAGTGGATAGGGCACTGATCTGGAACTCGGTGAGGAGGGATCTTAGCCATGAATTTCACATGTGAATTTGGAGCAGGAGGCAACTTTCTAAATTGAATATTCCCCTAATGGGAATGACTTGAGGACAAAATCCTTCGGTGACTCAAAGGAATTCACAGGCTGCTGTGAGAATGTGTAAGTTGGGGGAGAAATAGTTCTAAGCTGGAAGAATATTCTGGATATTCAGATACAAAACACTCCTCTTCTGAAAGCAATAAATTAAAAGATCTGTCTGAGAACTTGTTCTGGTGTTACTGGCTTTTTGGTTTAGGTGGAAATGGTTCTATCCCTTTTAACACCAGCCCCTTTTCCCTCTATCCAAAGCTTGATCTAAACATCACCTCAGACTATAAGTACACATTAAGGCACAGCTATCATACATCCTGGCATCTTTATGATGCCTTTAAAGTCCGTCTTAAGAGACACAGAACATAGTCCCCCTGTCACAGAGACAGGACCCGTGGGGGATGGTAGCTGCAGAGGAACGCTGCCGTACGAGGTCAGGCTCAGACACTTCTTCCCTTCGGCATGGCTGGAGTTTTTTTCACCCCTGTATTGAGTGGTTCCAATTTAGTTGTATCTGGTAAAAGCACAGGCTGCAACTGTGGTGAAGCACAACATGCAAAGCTCAGCTGCTCTGGACTCGATGCAGCAAATAAATCAGACGTGAGCATATGTATTTTTAATTTACTATGGGAAATACATGCTTAGTGTGTCTTTTTTTCTTTTTTTTTTCAAAAAAAAAGTCATCTAGACCTTTTTTAGTGCTGCTTAATTTAGTAGAAACGAAAATCTCATCAGCAGTTTTGTTTGGTGCTCACCTGCAGCGAGGAGCTGAAGTCAGACCCGGCAGAAACGTATTCCCACACATAGTCAATCTGAGTGAGAAGCCTCTTAATTCAAGCCACAGCTTTCCAGGGAGCAGAAAGGGAGAACTCAAATCCTGAACCCCCTCATTCTGGAGAAGCCACAGTACCTGAGACACGGTGGCATCTCACAGGGCAAAGCATGCTGAGGGAGCGTGACCAGTGTGCTGAAAAACTGGCACCCCTGCAAAAAGCTGCCACTCGGGCTTGGTAGCCTCTCACACCTGTCTTGTCTGTCAGCCTACCAGTCTCCATCGATTCACTTGTGGTGACCTGCTATGGAGGATAGAGGGAGGTGGCTGAATCTGAGCTACAACTTTGAAATTTCGTTATCTAAGGCTCTAATCGACTTTGCTTTTGATATTAGAAGAGGTTGACTGTTGCAAAACTCTTGAGTTCAACCAAATTAGGAGAAGGAACAAGTTTTTCTTTCCTGCAATTCTGTGCTGCTTCTGCAACTGGTCACTGGATGCTGCCCCCAGTTTATTCTTATTCAGACTTCCATCCCAGCCTGAGGTAAATGTGAGAGGCCTCCTCAGTGGCTTCCCTCTGCCCTCGTCCCTTTGGTTTTTATGATCTGTGTCCAAGTTTAGGCTTGCAGTGGTCAGGGATAAAGAGCCTTGAGTCCCCCTTTTCCCTGGATCTTTGCAGCGGGAAGACAGAGAGAAAGGCACTGCAAAGCACACTTGTTCTGTGCTGGTACAAACGACTGCTGCTGCTGCTGAAGAGCAGTGGAAAATCACATCTCTGGGTCTTTTTTTTTCTTTTAATCTTCTGTAGTCCCCTGCACACTTCAGGCACCATATTAATCATTATAATTTCTTCCACATTGCCACTTTGTCTGCGAGCTTCCTTTGAGCGGTGCTTTCTGTTTTGTGCTCTCTTCCAGCAGGCTCCAGCTTTTCTGGAAGCGGCTGCCTGAGCTCTTTCCCAGGGTGAGGGTATGCCAGCCAGTGCATCAATCCACTTTTGTTTTCATTGCACCAACTTCCTGTGAAGTTTTCAAATTAATTTTAACGCTTCCCTCGGTTTTAAGGCCTACAAAAAAGGCCTCGGTTCTGCCTACCTTGGTGAACTGGGACCTGTTCAGGAATTTGGAGGATGCTTTTGCCTTGGTGCTGGTGGTAACTATTTTCCCTGCCTGCATTCAGCGGGTTTCTGGCACCGTGAGCCTGAAAACATCCAGACCCTTCCCCGGCATCCTGAAGGGCAGAGGATGGGGCTGTGCTTGAGATGTCACACCCCTGCCCCGCTCTGTGCTGGGCGATGCCAGCAGGGCATCACGCCCACATCCCCGTGCTCGGAATTGGGGCTGTGCTGTGATAGCCCAGACGAAGCTGAGGGAGGAGGGCTGAGGCTGAAGTGACAAGCATCACAGTGTTGGTGTTCTTACAATGCAAGGTCAAAAGGAAAAAAAGAAGAAAGAAAAGAAAAATTGAACAAAGGGTTTGGTCTGTGTCAGGTTTGCAAATCAAAATGGTGACAACAGCTCACGCAGATTTACTTGTGTTAGCTTTAAACTAGCTGGCTCCGCGGCAAGGTGGACCTCGGCTTGAGCTGAGCACTGGCAGAGCTGAGCAGAGGGGTGAGGGCATCCCTGTACCCACAAAAGAGCCAAGAGTGCTGCAAGGGAAAGGCAAACCTGTCAGGAGATGATTGCACTTTGGGCATCTTCAGCTAGAAGGGAAGAATGTTGAGAGGCCTACAGAAAAGCTCACCGTGGGGCATGGGGCCAGGATGCACTGGGCAGCCCTTTTCCTGCTTTCGGCTGGTGACACCACTGAGCTCTCGGCTAAGTAACTTTAACAGCTTCCCGCTCTGATGACAGAAAGGATGTGTGTGGTAGGGGCCTGGAAAGCATTTGGCTGGGTAGACCTGGGTTGCTAAGCCTGTGCCTACAAGGGATGTCCTTGTCTTTGCCAAGAGCCACCCTGTGATAACAGGATTTAGAGGGCGGGAATGAGGCTGCAGAGAAATAACCATCCTCTACCTCTGGAGTCACAGGCTGCCTTAGTGGAGACTGGCCAGGAGCTGCCATAAGTCATGATGGAGGCAAGCAACATTCACCCACTTTGCACCAGTTGGCAGTCGTAGAAGCACCGTGACTGAGGTTGGGTGGCGCCTCTGGAGGTCAGATGGTCCAGCTTCCCTTATTGCTGTGTGGGGCTGACACGGGGACTGGGGAAAGACAGCAATGCATTGATGAAGGGGTCTCACAGCCATCTTTCTGTGCCTAGTTCTTCCTCCTTCACCGCAGTGAGGGACCCTGCCACTCAAGTCACCAAAACGGTGCAGCCAGAGACGGGTGCTGGGGTGGACAGACTCCAGAGGAGAGACTTCCCTTTTCCCTGCTCCAGGTACCTTTTGCAGTTTGGATGTTTTAAATGATGCAAAGAGATGAAACTTCTAAAAACTTTCTGTCCACAACCAAGAGATAAAGCCACCAGTTTTCCTACCAGCTAAAGACCTGTGGTCCTCAACCATTACCTGGTGCATCAGGAGGCTTTCCCCAGCCAGAGGACAAAAAGTGCTCCTCCACCAGTGCCCACTAGCGCACCTACGATCCCACGCCCTCAGGTAAGGCTGAGACCTGTGTGGCCGGGAGGCAGCATACTTTTATTATTATTTTTTTCCCCTTTCCATCAACAGGCTGCAAACAAAAATACCTTTTCAGCCCTCCTATTATTACCCGTACGGAGGGTACCTTCAGTGCGCGCTCTTCACTGCCGTAATAGCTGCACCTGTGTATAGCACGGTGCTGGAGCTGCGGCAGCTGGGGGCTGTAATTGCAAAACATTATTTGCTGTTTCTCCCTGAAAGCTCCTTCTTTTTTTTTTTTTTCTGCTTTTTTATTTTTTTCTTCTTTTTCTTTTTTCCTTGTTGTTGCCGCCAAGGTCCGTTTATAATGACTGCAGACCACTTTCTTCCCTCAAGGCTCCCTCTTCCTATTACACCTATTTTCTATACACCGGGCTTCTTCAAAGAGCACCCGTGTGAGCGCACGTGCCGGCTCACGTGGGCGCGTGCCCAACAGCCTCCACGCGCGTGTCTGGTGGCACCCGGGGCGCTTGCGGTGGGACCCCGCGCTGTGCGATCAGACGAGGGGGCCAGGCTGCGCCTGTTATTGCCGCCGCTCTGGGCAGCCGGGCTTTTATGTGGGTTGGCATGGAGGCTGCGAGATGATTAATTCATTTGTTCCTTGAATATTCTGCCCCTGGGTGCCCGCATTACTGTGAATCAATTTAGTACTTTCGGGCCTGGATTAATGCAAGTGCCGATGGAGCATGCACGGGAGGGAGGGGGGTGGGTGGGGGAGCAGGGGGATACCCAGAACACAGCTTGCAACTCGTGAAAAGGGAAAATACAGAGATCCAGCACTTGGAAAACAAAAATATAAATGTGTTCGTTTGCTTTTCAGTCCTCTCGGCTCTCACGCCGAATTCAGCTCCCTGAAAGGCAGCCGGCCAGTCAGTGCTCCAGGTTTTGCCTTAGGAATCAAGGCTGTAGGATGGAATCTGAAATGTACATTGGGGCTGGCTGTTCTCTTACCTCCCGCTGTAATGAATTCATGTCTGCAGACAACAGACACAATTATTATGGAAATTACACACGCGCACACAAACACTCTCAGGAAACAGTTGTGGGGTTGGTGGTTTGGGGTTTCTTTTCTCAGAGCTCTTGCTTTGCCGCTCTTAGTCCAGGCCTTTGGCACCTGGCCGGGCTGTCACAGCTGGTGGCAGGATTCTGCCCACCTCAAGCAGCCTCTGAAGGACATCACCCGTGGGCTGCCCCAGGGAGATGGGGGTCCAGCTGGGGGCACAACCAGCTCCCTGCCCAGTGCCCTGTGGCAGAAAGATGAAATCAGGGTGCCCAGCTTGGCGCTGAGCAGCAGGGTGTCCAGCTTGGAGCTGAGCAGCAGGGTGTCCAGCTTGGTGCTGAGCAGCGAGGCGTCGGGCTTAGGGCTGAGCATGTGGGAAATACCTGAGGACATGCCAGCCATGTTGAGGAAGGTTCCTTTAATTAAAATTACTTAACAGGCCCAAAAGACATTAAGTGCCCCAGCACGGAGCACGGTATTGGGGTGAAGGGAATCAAATCAGTGAGTGTGGGGCTGATGTGCCTGAAAGTTGAGCGATCACCCCCCCCTCTCTCCCCATAGGCCGCTATGGCACTTTTGCTGGGGCCGTGCACCCCCTCGGCAAAAATCCTGCTTTTCCCGCCTTCGGTGCAAAGGAACCTTCGCTCACACGCCTCACGCCAGCCCGGGCAGGGAGGGATGGAGGCTCGCAGGCCCCCTCCCTGTCCCGTTAACGCTTGGATTCAATGTGAGGGCCGGAGGCGCGGCCAGCGCGGGGGGGGCGCGGAGAGGGACGGGGGAGCGGCTCCCTTCGCACCGTCCCGCCCCGGGCGGCCCCTAGGCGGCAGCGGCGGCGGGTCCGGGCGGTGCCGGCAGGTGGCAGTGCTCCCCCAAGGATTTGGGAGCGCAGCCCGGGGAGCCGGCGGTCTCTCGGCAGATGCGGTCGCCAAACCGAGGGCAGAGCGCGGGGACGCCCGTTCCTGTGCTCCGGGTGTGTGGGGAAGGGCCCGCCCGCCCGCCTCCCCGTGGTGGCGGGAGCGGGGCCGGCCCTGAGCAGCCTCGGCGGAGCGCCGGTCCCCTGGTCGGCCGGACACGGGCAGGGGCGACGGGGGCGCGCTCAGTGTCGCCGCCCGCTCCCCGCTGTGCTCGGCGGGGTCGTGCCGGCGCCGGTCTGCGCTCAGATGGATTCACCCGGGGCAAAGGCGCTTTGTTTCTCCTGCAGCCCCAAGGACGAGGCGGGCAACTTTTTGGAAACCCTCAGGCTGCGGGGTTTTATTATTATTATTTTGTCCTTTCTTTTGCACAGGCGCCTTTTGTGTGTGTGTTTTATTCTTATTCATATTATTATATTCGTGTTCACCCCTCGCTCTCTGCCCCGACGGCTCAGGCAGGGTCAGGAGGGACAGTGAAGGTGTTTCAAGTGAGGCAGGAGGAAAAAAAAGAGCCTCACCAGAAAAATTGCCTAGATAGTGACACATCGGAGAGCCACATGCAAGGTCTCGCTCAGTGCCGCAGCTTGAGAATCCTGTGCCGGGGGCTGGAAGACGTTAGTGCGTGGAAGGGGTTATTTTGGGTTGTTTGTATGCAGGCCTTTGCAAGCGTTGCCTTTTCTCTCGGGTCCTTTGAAAGTGTCACCCAAAACCCACTCTAGAAATATCCCTGAAGAGGCTGAACTTCTGAGAGAGACAGGGCTGAGAGCTCCTGGCCAGCAAACCTCCATCCAGCACACTGCCTTCTGTCTCCCCTGTGAACTCGGCGTACGTGGCTGAGGCTCTGGGGAGCCCTGGAGAGGAAAGGCCTCCGAGCTCAAAGCCAGCGCAGCAGCAAGGGCAGCCACACGTGAGATTTTCACACAGTCCATGCTTTGGGGTGCTTGGGCACTGCTTTGAGACACCAGCATGGGTATCTGTTAACGCTACCTGTCTGTGGCACTAGATGGAGGCCATGAAATGCTTCCAAAGAGGCTGCTGCTTGGTCACCTCAGAGCAGAGCCGTTGGGTCAGTAGCTTGCCAAGCTGAAACTGTAGCGTGGTGCGCAGAGGACATGGCTTCCCACCTATCTTGTCCATCACCAAGCCACTCAGCCTTTCTAACCTGTTTGCTTCGAGAGAAGTCATTTTATAAACCAACAGGACAGTGCTGAGAAATCTTTCAGAAGAGGGGTGGCCAGCAGGGACAGGGAGGGGATTGTCCCTCTCTACTTGGCCCTCGTGAGGCCCCATCTGGAGTACTGTGTCCAGATCTGGGGCCCCCAATTCAAGAAAGATGTGGAGCTGTTGGAGAGGGTTCAGAGGAGGCCACAAAGATGATCGGGGGCTGGAGCACCTCCCCTATGAGGACAGGCTGAGGGAGCTGGGCTTGTTCAGCCTGGAGAAGGCTGCAGGGGGACCTCACTGCAGCCTCCCAGTACTTAAAGGGAACATACAGACAGGAGCAGGATCATATTTTCACAAGGGTAGATAGTGGTAGGAGAATGGATTGAAGCTAGAGGGGAAAGGTTTAGGTTAGATATCAGAGATAAGTTCTTCACAGAAGGAGTGGTGAGGTGCTGGAACAGGCTGCCCAGGGAGGTGGTGGATGCCCCAGCCCTGGAGGTGTTCAAGGCCAGGCTGGTTGGGGCCCTGGGCAACCTTGTCTAGATCCAGGCCTGGAAGTTGGTGGCCCTGCCTGTGGCAGGGGGTTTGGAACTCCATGATCCTTGGGGTCCCTCCCCACCCAGACCATTCTGTGATTCTGCGGGGAACAGCTTCATCTGGACTTCAGAAACTGTACTGAGTCTTTGACCTTCTCCTGTTGCTCCTCACCTTTTTTTTTTTTTTTTTGTGATAATTTGGTGAGGGGCATCTGTAAGCAGAGTATTCAATTTCCCTTGAAAATTGTTTTTAAAATATATTTCCTAATTTCAAGGCAGAGCAAAGCACTGGGTGTCAGCTGGATTTACCGGCGGGTTTGCGCCTCCACAGCTTTTCTGTGCCTTTTATTTCAGAGAGAAACTCTTAAAGGGTAGATGAAGCGTACAGAGTTTGATCCTGATACAGCAGTTCCTACCTCCACGTTGCTGGCTAGAACCAGCTGAGGGCTGTGTAGATAGCTGTTACCATCTGTTGGTTGTGAGACAAGTTGATAGTTTCGAGTTGTGTTTCTATGGGGCGAGTTTCTGTTTAACAAGAAAACACCAGCGAAACAGGCACTGAGTGTTAGAGGGGCCAACGATTGAACAGGCAATGGAAGCTGAGTTTTTTTCTCATCTACTTCTTGTCAACACTGTGTGAAAAACAGAGCAGGCCTCAAATCAGGAAAAACAGCTTCATCAGATTTTGAACTTTTAAAGCTATTTTCATTGTGCAGGGAACAGAATGGGCTTTTTTTTTTTTTTTTTCTAAATAATTCTTGTGAAAGAGGCCACAGCATCCTTCACTGAAATTCGTTAGCCAAATAACTCTTGATATTTACATTACGGAAAGTTTTGGGGTTTTTTTCCCAAGAGAACATCCACTCAATACTAACATGTTAATTTTGTTAAAAGTAGTGATAAATTTCTGCCAAATAGAGGGAAAATACTGAAGAGTGACTTTTTTTTCAACTAAAATGTATTTAATGAAATTTTTTCTGTTGTTCCCAGGTGAAAAAATGTGTCCCAGCCATCATTGGATGATCATTCACAGCCAGGTTTGTGTTTTCTAATTTGTTTGGGGTTTTTGGTTTGGGGTTTTTTTGGCATGGAATAATTAGTAGCAACACTGGAAACCAGATCTTAAGCTGTAGTTCATTTGAATTCCCTGCAGTCACCTGTCTTTGAACATTTTTCCAGATTTTTGAGGCTCTTACACCTTTTTTTTTTCTCATTTTATTGTCTTGCATTAGAGCAACGCCAGCAGACTTGAGCGAGGATTAAGATCCCGTTGTGAGCTGTGTTGTTAGAAGCAGTTGCTGCCCCGAAGAGCTTTATGCTCAACATAATGAAGGCAGATGACATTCAGGAGTGGAAGCAGGCAAATGGAAACAGAGGATCTTATCCAAGGTCAAAGCTGGGATGATATCCAGGTTTCCAGCATCCTTGTCCAGGGCCTGACTCACATCTGGCTCAGACTTTTCCCACCCTGACCCCTTCTTCAGCATTTTGCAGTTGGGTGGACTTTTCCTCTGGCATTCCCCTCTCATTTCCAACCACCTTTTGGGGAGCCACTTCCTTTATGGTCAACCTGAGAGGAGATGGCTGAGAGGAGAGATCAGATATCTGAGGAGGTGGCTCACCAGCCAGCTCTCTGAGCTCTGATGCCTATCACCATCAGTTGCTGGAGCCAGATGCTTCAGGGGGACAGAGAAGAAACTCACAGCAGGCAGCTATGAAATGCCTTACCCTTGGGAAATTTTCCTTTGAACTGCTGTCAATTAAAGGATGACTTGTGGCCTCGAGCACTGTTTTGGGTTGTTTTTTAAAATATATTTACTATTTAAATTCTAGATATTCTTGTTACTCAGACTCATTTATGCTTGATCTGCCTAATTTAAGCTCAAAATAGTTCCTCAGGGCAGAGCTCTGGTGTTCTTACATTTGTAAATTACCACCCCCCCCCTAAAATTATGCAGATTGTAATAAATAAAATAGCAGGGCTGGATCCTTCTGGCTTTAACCATCCATTCCCAATCTTTCCTTCTCTGTCGGTGTTAGGCACACTGCTTGGACTGAAATAACATTTGTCCTAGAATTTAATTCAGTGAGAACTAAACCCTATTCAAAAGGGCAGTGACCCATCTCTAGGATGTCCTTATCTTTGTTTCTGTTGCCTTTTTGGTTTAGACACCTGAGTCACCAAAAGTTCCTCAGCAGTGAAATTCAGTACTGGGAGTCTGACCTACAGCCAGGGTAAGTCAGGCTGCTTCCCTGATGGTTGGGTGGACCTCAGGGCACGGCACCTTGAGGGCTGCTCCAGGAGCACCTACCAGATAAGTCTCATTTTGAAGCTGGCTTGTGAAGTGCCATGAGCCCCTCTGAGCAAAGCTCCAGGGAGGCCATGGGCATCCTCCTGGCTGCTCCTGGCACTGTGGTCAGCCAGACTGAAAATGGTGTATTGATGGGAGAGGTGCATAACTCAGCTCCTCCCCACACTGGGTGAAGGAGACATATCACAGAACAGTAGGGGTTGAAAGGGACCTCTGGAGATCATGTAGTCCAACACCATCCCCCCCCAGCTAAAGCAGGATCACCTAGAGCAGTCTGCACAGGAACACATCCAGATGGGCTCTGAATGTCTCCAGAGGAGACTCCACAACCTCTCTGGGCAGCCTGTCCCAGTGCTCCGTCACCCTCACGGTGAAAAAGTTTTTCCTTATATTCAGGCAGAACTTCCTGTGTTCCAGTTTGTGCTCATGGCCCCTCATCCTGTCACTGGGCACCACTGAGAAGAGTCTGGCCCCATCCTCTAGACATACACTCTTTAGATATTTACAAGTATTGATTGGATCCCCTTTCAATCTTCTCCAGGCTCTCTTAGCCTTTCCTATAACAGATGCTCCAGTGCCATCATCATCTCTGTAGCTGTCTGTTAGACTCTCCAGTAGTTCCTTGTCTTTCTTGAACTGGACACAGTACAGTACTCCAGATGTGGCCTCTCCAGGGCAGAGTAGACCGGGACGAGATCTCCCTCAACCTGCTGGCCACACTCTTCTTAATGCATCCCCATTAGCCTTCTTGGCCACAAGGGTTCACTGCTGGCTCATGGAGAGATTGTTGTCCACCAACTCCTCCACATCACTGCTAGCTAGCAGGTCAGCCCCTAACCTGTACTAGTGATGGGGGTTACTCCTCCCTAGATGCAGGATGCTACACTTGCCTTTATTAAATTTGATTAGGTTCCTCTCTGCTCAACTCCAGGTCTTACTGGATAGCAGCACAGGCTTCTGGTGTTGGCCACTCATCCCAAGTTTGTATCATCAGCAAACTTGCTGAGGACAGACTTATCCAGGTCACTGAATGTATTGAACAAGACCAGACCCAGTACTGATCCTTGGGGCACACCACTAGCTACAGGCCTCCAACTAGACTCTGTGATGCTTATTGCAACCCTCTGAGCCCTGCCAATCAGACAGTTTTCAACCCACATCACTGTCTGCTCATCTGACCTGCAATTCCTAAGCTTGCCCATGATATGGGAGACAGTGTCAAAAGCCTTACTGAAGTAGAGGTAGACAACATCCAGTGCTGTCCTTTTGTCTACCCTGCCAGTCATGCCATGATTGAAGGCTATCATATTGGTTAAACATGATATTCCCCGGTGATTCCATGTTGACCACTCCTGATAAACCTCTTTTCCTCCACATGTTTAGACATGACATCCAAAATTAGCTGCTCCATCACTTTTCCAGTGATGGAGGTGAAGCTGACTGGCATGTAGTTTCCTTGGTCCTCCTTGCCCTTTATGAAGACCAGAGTGACACTGTCTTTCCTCTAGTCCTCAAGCACCTCTCCTGTTCTCCACAGTCTTTCAGAGATGATGGAGAGTGGAAATAACATCTGCCAGTTCCCTGAGCGCTCATGGGTGCATCCCATCAGGGCTCATGGATTTCTGGGTGTCACATCTGCCTAAATGACCCAGTTCTCCTTGACCAAGGGATACCTTCCTTTCTCTAGACTCTCTCTTACCTCCAGGGTCTGGGAATTGTGAGGGCTGGCCTTAGCAGTAAAGTATGTAACTTATATGGGATCTTTCCCATGCTGGCTTGTAATCTGGCTTTGACACCACCTACCCTGGAGCTTGCAAGGCTTCTGTCTGAAGTCAGTTATCTGTTCCATAAGGTGCTGGTAAACCTGATTTGTGTGAGCACTTAGAGCACATTTCTTGTGAAACGTGCTCCTTGAGATATGTGTGCTGAGAATGAAAGCAGATGCTGCTGTTCTTTTTAAAGAGGAGGAGTCCCACCATATCTTCAAGACCTTTGTTCCTGATTTGAGATATACTTAACATCAATAAGGGTTGGGGCATCTTTGTGATAACCCCTTTGGATCATAGACATCTCCACCAATATTGTGGACATCTTTTTCTCAGAGCAGGACAGAGAAACAGGCTTTTCAGGGCAAGATTACTCTAGTTGATATGGTAGCTTGAGTTAAATTTCACTGTGCCTGCCTAAGTCTCACTGACCTTGCCATGAAGAATCGAGGAAGCCCATCGCAGCTACACAAACGTCATGAGGTAAAAAAAAAGAAGCCACTCAAATCCAACTCCCTCCAATACAGCCTTACTGAGAGTAATGAAGATAAAAAAAAACTCATGTGAACTCTGGCCTAAGCCCTGTCCCCAGGTCTGGCTGAGACTGAAGATGAGTCATCTACTGTGGCACAATGGTGCAAAATGAGTGTCCAGACTGGGTTTCTGGCACGCAAAAAGCCACACTGTGCACACCGCGGTCCCGCCTGTTGAAAACACTGATTTTTTATTTTTTTTTAAACAAGTGGAATTGCTAGACCTCTTCTCCATTTTCCTTCACCCCTTTTGCTCCCCTACAGCCAGAGAGGTCACACAGAGGACTGAGGAGCTCCTACCCCAGCGTGTGCTAGCCCGCATCCTCGGCGTGAAGCGAGCACGCTGCCTGCCCGCTGCAAGCCTTTGCCACAGATGGCTGAGACCCAATTTGCAGTTCACTGGGTGAGTTATTTCTACCCGGTTTGAACCACAAATATGTTTGTTTAAATATTTTCTCTGAAATTTCACTTTTGGAAATTTGCCTCGTGGCATTTCAGAGCTAGTTCACTTGGTGTTTTGTTTCATTTGGGAGCTAATTATTACAATTTTATGGTATCCCTTGATGTCAGTTATCAGCACTATCCCGATGTAGTTGGTAAGTAATACAAATAGTACAAAACCTAAAATGAACCTCCTAAACCACTTTGACATTATATTCTCAATTTCATTTGAAAACTCTGAAATCTGACCCCAAACTGCCAACATGCTCTGCAATGAAAATGCCTAACTCGATTTTATTTCATTTGAGTATCTTTCTAATGGGACCTTTACTGAGTTCCTTACTAAAGTGGTTAAATTGGGTGGACCCTTCAGTTTTTCATTAGAAATTCACTATAAAATTCTGCAGCAGCTACCCTGCACCTGCAGCAGAGCTGTCCAGGGGAGGTACATGTCACCATCAAGTCTGGGTGAGAGAGAGGCTTTTGCCTGGGTCTTAGAGAAATGTTAAAAAGACACCATCCTGTTAAGAGTTTGATTTTGGGCTGGATTTTTGACCTTCCAAGGTCTCTTCCAGCTCCTAATATTCTGTGATTCTGTGTGTGTGTGTGATTTAATGCCACATTGAATTTATCATATTGTGTCTTTTTTTTCCCAGACCTATCAGGGCTGTGGCTCTTCTCATTAGGGGTAAAATCTCAGAAACTGTGTAAGTCATTGTCTACTTACGTGTCATACATGACTGAGCCAAACGTGTAAGTCAATACTGAATATGACATGAGATATTAACATGTAGATATGACAACGGAGAGGATGAAGAGGGGTCTCCTACCATACTATCACGTCCCTTTCAACACTCCCTCTGAGAGGAGCAGAAAAAAAGCTGAAGGAGGGGTGAGAAGAAGGCGGGGTTAGGAGATAGGGCAGCAAGCAGCTAGGTTTTATGTTGAATATGGTGAATCTTGAGGTCATTTTAATTTCTGGTAGTGGCAAGCTCCACGCAACATAAATCACAGGTCTGTGGGAGAGCGGCCAGGCGCTGCTGTCAGGAGGAGATGGATGGCTGGTGGGGAGAGGTGGCCTCCCAGGTGAGCCTGGCTGGGCCAGGCGCAGGCGCAGCGGGCAGCTTTAGCTGCTCTCTGGCTGCACTGAGGAGTCGGTGTCCCACTACTGGGATGAGGGGGGAGGGATGTTTGTTTCCAGGGACCCGCTTTGCTGAGCAGATGTGCTGCTCCGCTTCGCACCACTGCATAGTTTCAATTTTTTTTTTGACATAACAGCAGGAAGCACCAAAAATGTGCCTACCTCACTCACCCTGGGGGTAAGCAATAAGCCCTCTCGGGCAAAGGAGAAGCACTTTGCTTTGCATCTGCTGTTTGCTACCTCCCACTGCCCAACCGAGACTTTAGGCCTTATGGCCTTCTGCCAGCCTGGCACCCAGAAACTCTTCTCCTGACCAGCTCAAGATCTGGGATAAACCTCGGGATGTCTGAGTCTTGCAGATGGCCTGCATGGCTTTCACAGAGAGCTGCTCCTGGCCCTTGGCATCAGCCTCCTTGTCATGGGACAGTAGCAGGGTACCATGGCTGTACTTCACACCGTCACACCCCTCGTTGGCCCCTCCTATCTCTGCACTCCTTGCTCTGTGCTGAGCAGAATAGCAGAGTGAACATAATGATCCTCATTTATATCAGTTAAGGTCTCAGCCCACTCTGGAATTTACTTCATTAGGACAGTAGGCTGAATTTATTTTCATTTCTCCTACACTAGTGCTTGCCGCAATGTAACTGAAGCATCTCTTTTTAGTGTACTGAAGTACCAGAGTTGTCTCTTCTCATTTCTTTAACCTTCTTCAGATTTCTCTTCCTCCCCTTCCCACTTCTCCTTCTCACTCCCCTTTCTCACAGGTTGTTTACCTGCCATCAGCCAGCCTTTGACACCAAGCATCATCTGGAATCATCGGCCGCTGGCGGTGAACAGGCAGCAGGTAGGGACGCCTGCTGCACTCTGTATTTCACTTGGCCTGTGGGTCAGCCTGAAAAAGCCCGTGGGTCAAACCCTGATCTCAGTGTGGTGGAGAGGCACCTCTTCCTCTTCACTCAGCTCTGTCAGGTGGGAGGATGCATTTAAGCCTGCACGGGGTAAGAGGTGGTTTCTGCTGAGGGAGGGCAGAAAGCTCCTGCTGCCTCTAGGGCCAGAAATAAAAAAGCAGGAGGGGTAAGAGCCAGAATTTAAGAAGGAAGGAAGTGTGTAGGGACACTGGCAGCAAAGATCATGGCCCACTGCCTTTGTCTGAGAGGTGAATCTCTGAGTGGTGTGATGTGGCTGTGCGTGTCCCTGATATGGTCAAAAGTTATACTTCATGTCTGGCACTGTTCTCCTCTGACCAGGGGCTTTGGACACCTTTGGGAAGGTGTCCTGGACAGAAGGAAGTTGGGTCCTTCCCTTCCCCTTATTCCCATTTGTGCCTTTGAAGAAGGAAATCCCCTGTCTTTACAAGCAAGGGGAACAGAGGTTGTGGGGATGTGGCTTTTGCAGCATTATAGCCCCATGACATGGGCAAGAGCTGCCACAGGAGCAGCAGCCCCAGCAGAACCAAACCAGATTCAGGCAGCCCATTCCCACCAGTGTGACTGCCGTGGCCACCATGGCAGTGCCTGCAGTGCCTACCATCTCCTCCTTTCCCATGCCTTGGAGGCTGCATTTCCCACCCCATGGGCGGTGGGTCAGCTCTGCATCTCTCTGGTGGCACTGCAGAGTCCCCCGTGCATCTGGCAGCACCGCTGTGGGTGTCACACTGTCAGACCTGTTTGGAGGGATGGGGACACTGTGGTGAGATTATTGCCAGGCTTACCAGTTTTTGGCTGATTTCTGCCATGAGACAGGAACCACCTCCCCTTCTTTCCATCCAGACCCTGGTGCTCCCTCTGGTGGGAAAAGTAAAGAAGGCGACAACCCAACGTGAAGTGGGCAGAAACGGCCTGAGCAGCGTTAACACGGTCCTGCACTTTTCTCTCCATGCTGCACCTGCGTGGCCGTGGCATCAACAAGGTTATGGCCACTGACTGCCCGTGGACGTGGAGAGAGAGGGTGGGGGTTTGTTTAATAGACTTTCCTTTGAAATCTATGCTGTAGGAGATGTAGGGCCTTCTTTCACAACAGCCTGGCTTTAATACAGCTTACCCAGCCCCTCTCTTTGCCCCTAATGCAGGATTTTTTTTCCAAAGCCTGACCCTAAACCCTGAGTACTGGGGACTGGTGGCTCAGCTGTCCCATCACTTCTTCCTCTTACACCAGGGTAAGACCCATCAGAAAGAGAGTGAAGGTTTCCTTCAGTGGGAGTGGCCTCGTAGTACAAACTGCCCTTTTCAGGCAGCACCGGTGCTGCATTGTAGCACTGGAAATTCCTTCCTTCCTTCCTTCCTTCCTTCCTTCCTTCCTTCCTTATTT
>VXBZ01011449.1:69118-162910 GCA_013399135.1 Heliornis fulica | reverse complement strand
CCTTCTTTCCTTCCCTTTCTCTCTTTCTCTCTCTCTCTCTCTTTCTCTCTCTCTCTCTCTCTTTCTTTCTCTTTCTTGTTAATAAGGGAAAGGGCAAGGTTGAAATGCCTGTGCCTGTGTGGTGCACAAGCACGTGCCCGCGTATGTGCCATCAATGGATGGGGAGAAAGCGTCCGCCGAGCTCTTCATTCCTTTTGGAGGTGGTGGCAGCACGTTTGCTTCTATAGAGAGCTTTATAGACTTGTTTCCCATCAATGGGCAGCCCTGACTGCATTAATGCCTTCCATTGAAACAAATGAGTCTGTGGCTGGATCTGACTGCATGGCTTTCAAGGGAATTCATTCTGTGGCTTTCATGTTAGTGATATCTGTGAAAAACAGGAAACTGTTTTCCCATCTCATTCACATAATAGATAAGATGAGAAATTAGCTGCTGGATGAGCATCCTGGGGGCTGTTCATTTTGTCACAATAAATAAGGCGCTGCGGCGGCTGCTGCTGTCTCGTGTGCGCACATACTGCACGCGCGCACACACGTGCACACACGCGCGCACACGCGTACGTGCACACTCACATTCACACACTGTCTCTCAGCATCATCCTCTCACATGAGAGCAGCTCTGCTGCCTTGCTACAGAATCCCTGATTTGGAAAGGTTTTCCTCCCTCAGCAGCTTCTCTCTTGCTTCCTCCCTCTGCCTGCTCCTTGCTGAGTACCTGTGCTCCCCACAGAGTACCTCTGTGCACCCTCAAATGAGGAAGGTTTGGGTGGGGAGTGAGTTTTCACCAGCATGACGTGGCACGTAACCCATCTGGCTTGTTGCTCTTCCCCTTTCCATGCCCAGGGGCAGGGATGAACTGGGAGCCCCAACATGCCCCTGAAGAGCGCTGAGGGTGCTCCCCAGCCATCCATCCATTGGATGGTCTCCACAGCTTGACAGCAGTGACCTTTCTCCATCCCAGGGAGGGAGGACCACACCATCCTTCTGCACTGCTCCTCCGCAGGCAGTGACCAACGCCACGGCCAGGCGCAGGGCCACAGGCAGCACTGTCTTGCTTTTGAAGTTTGCCTTTTCCACCACCTCACGTTTTGCTCACTTTTGGTCAGCGAAATGAAGCTGCATTGGGCAAAATGAATCACAATTGCAAGCTGCTGCACTGTTTAGATGAAACAAAAGTATTCCCAGGAGGATGCTGGAGGGGCAGAGGATGCTTTTGCCCTCCGAGTTATCTTCCTGCAGTCCCAGCTTGAGGAGACGCTCACAGCCTTGAAGTGAATTTGAAAAAAGGGAAGTGTAGTCAAAGCAGAGGTGGTTTTCTTTTTTTGTTTTGTTTTGTTTAATGTTTAGAAAACTAAAGAAAAGGAAATCAATTATGAGGCCTACCTGAATTTTATTTCCTCACCAAAAACCAAATTACTCAGCAAACTTATCGCTTGCTATTGCAGGCCTTGGTATTAAAGAAAACAATCAGGCCAGCAGGATTAATCTCTGACAGCTGCCTTATCTTTAACTTGCACCTTTGTTATTTTCTGATGAGCTTCTCTTTTTTTGCTGCGACGTTGTACCATACCTCACTGGTTCCTTTCATTTTATCATCAGGCAGGAGCGGAGGACCTTTCAGTTTATTAAAAAACCTTTATTTGTGAAGAACAAAGAGGGGGGAAAAAAGGCAAACAATGAGGTCAGACAATCTCCTTCTTGCCAGGAGTCACTCACCTGTTATTTAGAGTGTTATCAGTTAGAGGAGACTTGCATCATTGGAAATTGGTCCCTGACAGCACACTCTGTTAATGCGCGCACCCGCTCACACACCCCAGCGCACACACACGCACACACACAAAAGCCCTTTGCGACTGACTCCGACCGACCTCCAGACAAGGTCCTCTCCTGCCAAGACTGTAATATTTTCACTGGGGAAGTCCATTTCTCCTCTGGCTTGCATGTGGCAGTCAGGGTCTGTGGCACAGGACACCTTTGCCAGGTCTATCTGCAGAAGGGTACTTACACTTCAAGTAGTGTCCTCTGCCCCCAGGAAAACCTTGTGCCTTGTGCCTTCCTGGCAGCTAGCGGGACCTAATGTGAGATTTTTCTCTCAAAAAATAGGCATTCTTTCCTGCTGGGGCTGTTCACATGCCTCTCCAGTTAAGCTTTGCTTCTGAGGTTGCCCAGGTAGCACCTGATATGACTTTGTCAGGTAGGAACAAGTCTTTTCCCAAGTGCAGCCCTCGGTGCCGTGGAGGTGGTGATTTGCTCTGTGTGGGAAATGCCTCCTCCCTCTCTCCTTCTGGTGGGTTTTGCTGTGGAAGCCTTTACTGATGCTTGTAGGGGCAAGAGGGATTGCAACTGTAAAATGTAGAGCTGGGTTCCTGTTCTTGATGTAGCAAGTCCATCTTGCAGCAGTTCTTTTACTTCCTTTCTTCCTACCAAGTTCTGGACTTGTGGGACATAAGCTCACAAATTATTTGAGTACATTGGTCCCGCAAGGCTGAGAGCTGCATCTATAAGAGTTATAGAAACAGACTTCTCTTTCTGGAGTTTAAGGAGTGAACTGACTTTAAGGAGGAACTTCCTGAGGACACTGAGATTATTGGTGGCTACTTTGTGACAGAGGCAGTGGATGAAGTGCTCAGGAAGTCCCCTGTGCCCATAGCTCATACTTATGCATGCATTACTCTCGTATTTCAGCCAGGTTTATATAGTCTGGGTAAGTTAAGGGGTACTCAAATATTTCAGTATTTAAAAAGAGCCAACAACAGAATCAAGGAAAAGAAAAAAAACCAAACCTAAACAAACTCACAAATAATCACAGTAAAATGGTGTTACTCAAATGCCTGGAACACAAATGAGTGAACCTATGGATGCATACCTTTACATGGCTGCATCTGTGTGATCACAGACGTGCTCATGTACGTGGTGATAGAAGATATGATGATCTAGCAGGATAAATGCTTTACTGGCAGCCATTTAAATTGGTCTGCTGTAAATCATGCTGCCAAGAGCGGTGCATGGCATTCTTGTCCTTTGCCTCTCCTCTGAACCAGAGGGGGAAGCAGATGGTATAAAACTGTTCCTTCCAGCACTCTGCCAATCCTCATCCTAGAAAAAAAACCCAAAACACCCTCTGCTGCCTGTTTTGAGGCAGCTTTCAGTCCCTTTTACACCAATGGGAGAGCAAAAATCCCTCAACAAAGCTTCTCTACAGGTGAAGAAAGCACGGTTGCAAAGGGCTGACATCTCATGCCCTTTCCTGGTTAAATGCTTTGGGGAGCTGGGTCTCTCTCCATTCCTGGGTCTTGGGTTAGTTCTGCACTGTGATCCACCCATAGTTTTGTCCTGTGAGCTCCAGGCAAGTAGTTTTCTCTTCCACATGTGTCTACAGTAACTGGAGCTTTACAACTGTCATTGCATTCCCAAAAGTGACCATGAATCGTGGCTGGTTTATACAACAGAAATATACACAGATCTCTCATTAGGAAGGATATAATTGCCCATGAAAGAAGTAGATGTGTTTCCAAACTGCAAATGCACGCAAATAAATGCTTTTTGCAACCATGATCTATCCACCTATATGTGTGTATATGTATATGCAAATGCCTTTAGACAGAATCTGAGACCCTTAGTTTTTTTTCTGCAATCTGCCTCTCTTCTTTCTAGGTGTTCTCATTTCCTATCCAGAAGCATTATTCAGTTTGATGGCTCGGTTCAAATCGGCAGTGTACAAACCCAGCTGAAAAGAACCTGAGAAAATGAGCAGAGACAGCCACACAAAGTGGGGGACAGGGACGACGACACTGAAATCAGAAGAAAAAGAAAGGTAGGATAATTCTTTGGGATCTAATGCTGCTGCAGTTTGTTATTGTACTCCATACTCTTGTTTGGAGTTTGGTTTTGTGGTTGGGTTTTTTTGACAGCATGTCTTGGTCAATATCTCTGTCCTTTCCTCTCTAGACCCAACAGCAGCCACATACTGCAGTCAGCTCTCAATATGGGCTTGAAGGACACAGTTGAAGCCCCAAGCATCCCCTTGCAAGGACACATGTCAGTGGCATCCTGTAGCAGGATGGTGGTGGTGGCTTACTCCCTTTTGTTTGGCCATACCTGCTTAATTCTTTCCAGTGCAGCAATACTCTTGCCTTTCCTTCCCTGGCTCTCCAGTAAACATCTCTGGCCTGAAGCAATTGTAATTATTTATTTGATTTCATTTATGCTGTGCACAATCTTAGATTACATTATCTACAGTTAAAATAAAACCAAATCAAAACCCATATCCACCACTGAATTATACTGCCATGACAACAACGAAAGTAAAAGTATCCTCACCAAACCCTCCCTTCTTAGCCTGCCCCAATATATTAAAACTAAAGCTTAACAAAAGAGACAAGTCTTGCAACGTGCCCTGAAGGTTCACCACACAAGGAAGCAAATCCCAGAGCTGTGGGCCACATTCTGCTGAGAAAAAAAAAAAAAAAAGCCATTTCCAACTGCACTCTCTAGGCACTGTCAGTTCAGATGCCTCAGCTCATCTCAGTGGTGGACCTAGCTTTCATGGGCTTCTCTGGAGGACAGGCAGGTTCAGATCACAAGGAGAATCAGAAGCTAAGGCCTGAATTGCACCTGGAAATGAACTAAAAATTGGCGCAGCCTGTGTACCATCTGCGCTCTATGGTTTGTGTCTGAAATGTGGATCTGTAAGCAGGCAGCTGCATACTGCAATTAGCTGAAGTTTCTGAGTGGTCCTCAGACGTAGTGCTGAGCAGACCACATGGCAGCGATCCAGTCTGGAGATGAGAAAAGCACAGACAATGGCGACACAGTCCAACAGGACAAGAGGTTGAAATCTCCTCACCAAACCGACAGGAGAAGGGGGAATAAACACTCGTAGCTCCTGCTGCCGCTGGAACGGTCAAAAGCATCTGGAAATCCGGGAGGCCTTCTCCAGCCGGGCGACAAAGGGCAAGGCTTCTCTCCATCCAAACAGCAGGCATCACTTCTGCCATCTCCCCCAGTTATTTCCTGCCACCGTTATCGTTTTGATTTCATGGGCAGTCAGCTTTTGTCTTCCAAACCCCAGGTCTGGATTGAGCCTGAGAAAGCCAAATGTCTGCAGAACCTGAAGGTCCATGAAATAGGAGTCACAGAGCTGAACATCATGAGCGTTTCGATGGCATTGTTTGCCAGCACTGTGATGGTTCCTTTGTATCACCAGCCATCTGTGGAAAAAAAGCAAAGAAATAACCCTCTAATACCCAAAAATATATACACAATTTTATTCACATCAGAATCTCTTGACTGTAAACTAGGTGGGTGCAGTACTCTGAGACACCAAACTTGTTATGGAAGAAGCAAAATTCTAAGGTGTTGATCTCCTTGCAGAGTTGAACAAAACCTATTTGAGGCCTGCTAGCATTGCCACAGCCAGGCTTCAGAAGTGTGGTGAATTTTAGCCCTAATTATAGAAAAGAGGAAGACTGCAGAGACTTTTCTAAGGGATTTTTGGGAGGAAAATAGTGGCTTTGGGAGCCACTATTTTCCAACAGCTCCAACAGCAGTGGGAAGCTGCTGTTGGAGCTTTTCTGTTGGCTGAGAGTTGCATGGTTCTGAGAACCCAAGTGCAGAGTACCCTGAATGTGTGAGGTATGGGAGTCCAAACAGACTGGTTAGATTGCAAGATGACCACTACTTTATCATGAACCCAATGGGTCTGTCCCACCACCTCATTGCTCAAGTTGGCTGGTGTAACTCTTCTGAAATGACTTCTCTCAGATTCCAGTTTTTCTAGAATGATTGTATGTCATGTGTTGTGATGTAGAAATCCACCTTATTGTATCACCCAGGTGGGAAAGGTTTAAGGTGATCTCTGCTCACCATGCTAACTGAAATGGAGGGTATATTTCTGTTCATCCAGCAAGCCCTGAGTAACCAGCCCAGCGTGGGATCCTCTGCTTGATTTTGTACCAACAGACCCAACCTTCTGAGGACCAGCAGCTAATTTCAAATCAGATGGCTTTGCCTGTTAGTGGTGTGTAAGACAGAATGGAAGCACAGGCTGAGGCTGTTGCTGACAGTTAAAACAACAGGGTTTTTTACTAGTGCATGTTTGATCTTGAATCACTGGGAGAAAACAGCGTGGAGAGTACTCTGGGAGACAGCTTGTGCAATGCCCTCTCTAGTACAGTGGCAGGGGAGACTCATACTTCAGATTTCTGCTTTGATTTTGCTCCTAGGAAACAGCATCAGTTTAACTGAACAAGAAGTTTGTTAGTCTTGATTTAAAAATTACCTTTTGGAGTGGTGTGACCTTCTGCAACTCTGGGGACATGCTGTCTACCAGGTCACCTACTTACCCAGATGTCCCAACATATCAAATCACTTGACCATCATGATCTGAATTTTCTATGGCTTTTTTGCATTGACCACTCTGCCTTCAGGGATTCCCTCCACTTGTTGGTCTTCCTGTGCTGCACCATACATTTCCAAGGTCTGTCACGACTGATTCCTCAGCTAGCACACCACTGGGTCACCACCATCTGTTGCACACTCATGAAATGTCCACTTCCACCTCCAGCCACACAACTCTCTGGCCTCTCTTGCTCATTCGTTAAATTTTCAAACAAGTGCTTCTGTGTTTTCTGCCCTGCTGCCTTGTTAAAGTTTCAAACAAGTGTGTCTCTGTTTTCTTCCCTGCTGCCTTTTGTGCACAAGATGCATCCCCTGCAGCCAAATCAAAACTTGCCTTATTATCGCTGTCCAACCCGCCTTGAAACTACCCTTTATAATGGTATCTATGAAAGGCTGAGCAACTGCTCGTGGGTGTGCTGGAGCGGCTGCCTGGCCAGCTGACTACTATTTTCCTGTTATTTTCTTGTATTTCCTTCCTGTCTGCATTTGCCTGGGGTCTTTCTTTACCCACTAATCCTCATTTCTTTGTAGTTCAAGCCATTTTCATGTCCTGTGCTTATACAGCACACGCCACAGTGAAAGCCTTGCCTGTGGCTTGGGCTCAAGGGCACGGTGATGGTTTATATGTATCAGGTGGAGATGTACAGCTGTGAGAGAGGAGGATCCTCGTGTTGACTGTTTCTAGCTTTGGTTAGTGTGGGACACACATTCCTCCATCCCTCAGCACACATATGCAGCCTCCTGGTACTGTCTCTGGAGTCCAGCCCCGCAAATTTGAGATGGAACCTGCAAAATCCAAATGGGTTGTACAATGAGGTGACACCATGGCACAGAACAAAAGGGTGTAGGGACAAGTCTGATGCAAAAAAAAAGGACAAAATGCTGTTCCAGCTAATGGAGTCACTGCAAGGGAACATTGGCAGGGAATGAGCACCTCTAGGGCTAGGGTAAGTGCTGTGGGGTGTCTCTGCCTCTGGTTTGAACCAGCCACTGTGGGCTCATGGCTGCCATAAACAAACTATACCAGGTCAGCAATGGAAAGGGGAAGGGATGGAAGGAGATGGAGAAGGAGACGGGGAAGGGAATGGAAGGGATGGGATTGAGGCACTGTTTGGAACTATTGACCATATATGTTTTAAAAAATGATCTGCATGTGGGATATGAGAATTCTGTTTAAAGTATTTTAAAGATAAGTGCTAGTTAAGTAGCCCCCAAATAATGATATTTTTCTGTGAGCTTTATATTTCTCTTAAGTTAAATCCATTAGTAGATTAGGTTTTGCCAGCGCTATTCATGGATATTTGATCCTTGAATCCTTTCAAGAAAATCAATGCGTGGCTTTCCAGCTAATTGCCATAGCGTTAATAAGACGTATATCACGGCCAGGGCTGCCGGAATCCCACACTTTGACGAACACGGGCTGCTGGGAAGGCCGACAGGGACTGCGGGTGCACCGGCGGGGCGGCCAGACAGGGGCCGGGGCTGCCCTCCCTCAGGGGAGCACCGGCGGGTCCGGGGTGTGCAGGGACGGGCTCCCCTTCCCCATCCCACCCCGTACCCACCCTACCCCCGCTCCTCCTCCTTCTGCAAATCAAATCCGCCATCTGCAGTGACAAGTGCTTCCATTCACCTTTTCCCCCTTGTCCTCGCCCTCACAGGGAAGCGCTCCTGAGGCCGCCAGGCCCATCTCCGCCCCGGCGCCGCGTTCCTCCAGGCACCGCGCTCCGCTACAGGCCGCGGGGCCGCCCCGGGGGCCTGGGAGAGAGCCGGCCCGGGTGGTGCTTCAGTCGTGCGGGACGAGGAGGTGGAAGTACCCTGTCGTTCCCCAAGGCCTCTCAGCACCCACCTCGGTGTGCTGGCAGCCCGCTGCAGTACCCCCATTTCTGAGGCAGATGAGGGTCCACACAGACACACACCTTGCTTTCCCCTTCACTCTCTTGCCTGCGAACCTGTGCAGCTCGCTGGTATTTCTCATTTGTTGAGAGTAAATCATTTTGGGTGACTAAGAAGCTTAAGCTAAAATATGTAACAGGCCCTGATAAATCACAGTGGTAATGGCAATGCAGCAGATCGCAGAAATGCTGGGGGTAAATATTTTTTTCTTTTCCACCCAGTCAGCTCAGGCTGACACGTCTGTGGTTGCATCGGTGTCAGCCGAGAGAGAATTATTTCCCTGCATGAAGGAAACCTGAGAAGGAAAAAAATAATTATGGAGGAAGGGATAAGAAGCTCCTGCGAGTACTTTTTTTCCTGCTGTAAGGGAGGGAAAAAAAAAAATCCCTTTGCTTTGTTCTCTTGTCTGGATGTGACATTTTACACCGTTTCCCTTCTATTCTTCCTTATCCGATTTTAAAGGCTATGGCTATCTCACACAAGTGTTTCTGTGGCAGGTTGAAGGCTGCCAGTGTGGGCAGGCAGCAGCAGCGCTGTCTTTGGGCCTTCACCCTTTCAGCCCCATAGCTCTCTCAGGAGGGTATCGAGTGGCTGCCTCCTGATTTCTCAGGAGTTCATGCTGCTTTCTTGTAGAGTTAATTCCCCACTGTCAGCATTTGGCACCCTTTGGCCCAAACTCTGCAGTCCCAGTGACTCCCAGTGCAGCAAGTGTCACAATAAGGCCTTTTCGCTCATTGAACCACCAGAGGCTGAAAGAACTTTGCCAGCTCAGTAAAAGCGAACGGCGAAGTAACTTCCATTTAGAGGTAAAATTACCAGCTACTGGTAACTGACAGGGAAATATCACTAGACTGGTTCATAGGAGCTGCAGGTATTCAAAGAAAATTGAAAATGGCTGGTAAGCCTTTGCCGCAGCTAAACTTGGCTTGAGACTGACTACAGGTTTTGTTGCCTTTTGGCTCTCGGAAATGCTTCATCCACAATTAAAACTTAATGGAAAGCTTAATGTTTTCATCAGTCAGCCAGCAGTATCTGAGCCGATACAGAAGTGTTCAGGTTATTCAAAGCTTCTGAAGACTGTGAAGAGTTTCAGATTTTATCTGATTAATTCAGACAGGTTCATCATTTATAACGAAATATAAATAATGAAAAGAAAAGGTGAAGGACATCCAGTAACAGTTACAGGTCTTAGTGGGGTCTCCAGGAAAAAAAGAAAAAAGGAGGCAACTACAGTGTTAGAGTTCATGGGATTAAAAAAATCACCCTCCCTTTGTGTAGTTATGGTGTCCTCATCCAGAGAAGCAAAGTTACTTTGCAAAACTTTAGAGTTTGTTTAATCAAAAAAAAAAAAAAGAAAAAAAAGAAAAAAGCTTAAGAAAGACAAAAGCGTCTGCAGTGTGAAAGGAACAAAGTTGGCTATGGAAAGTTGTTAGAGATGTGGAAAGATAACCTTGCAAAGAGGGGAAAATTCATGAAATCTAGAGTAGGCCAGAGACTTGTGAGGTGCTTGGAGCCGTGTGTGACCTGGAGGGTGCCCAGAGGGGAAGGAGAGCTGCACTCTGCATGATACTACAGATTATCTCATCCATCAGTGATATAAACCCTAATGCTCCATGACATAACTGAGAGACCCACTGTCTGGCTTCAGGAAGCATTTTTCAAGTGGGTAAGTTATTTCATAACTACCCACTATAAATCGCTTTGGTTTTTCATCGGGACCACTCATACTGGTCACTTGTGGAGGCTCAATACTTGCCTCCACTGCTCATTTCTTATGGTATATAATTACCTCTCTGTGACAGACCTCTAAGGGAACCTTAAAAAAGTAGGCTGTTCTTGAAAACTGTCTCAAGGACTTCTTCCCACACACTTGTTGCTTCCTCCCAGTGTTATGTATTGATGTGGGCACAGCCATATGTCCCTAGTTGAATGAGTTGGGAAGTCTGCATGGGAGGACATGGATCTGGATTCAATGCCTGCTTTTAAATAAAAGAACCGTTCCCCAAGAAAAGAAAATGTGTGTGGCTAACACAGTGTCAAAGCGCTGAGCAGCACATTTTCTGAGCACAAAACATATTGACAAAAATTCCCTGTCTCGCTAGATGGGATTATGATAAAGTGCTGTGGCTTCATCACTATTACTGCCGCGCCAGGTTTTCGTTTGTCGGTTTATTTAGGTTAACATTTGTAACATTGCTGAAAAGCAATTCTCTGCTTGTTCCTGATTCAGCTGTTCTTGTGTCTGTGGCACCACGCAGAAGTAAAAGGGCGCAGGGTGGGAATACGGCGAGAGCTCCGGCTGGCGTGCCCGAGGTGGAGGGCAACGCACGGGGCGCGAAGGACTCTGCTGTTGTGTTGTGAAAGGTGTGTCCTGCAGTACGTGGAGCCATGGCTGGTGACACCAAACTTTGGCTTTTGACTCTCCTTGTGATAGATGCCGACTGCTTTTCAGCTGAGCTTGCTCCTGCGCTCACAGCAGTGGCACCTCAGCTGTGTCCCGGGTGGTCTAGCACATCCGCAACAATGAGGTGACGCAGGAAGCTCTGACCCAGCCCTGTGGTTAGAGTGGAGGGAGCTGCTAGGTGTCTGCAAGCGTGAAAGACATTTCTGCTGCTTTTCGGGAAGCTTCTCTACCTTGAGCTGATTGGCAAAGGTTAGACTGAACTTCCCATGCTGATTAATAAGGGCTCTGTGGATGGGGTCCAAGCCAAACCTCTGAACAGTCTCCATCTCGGAATTTCAGTTTGTTACAACATTTACGTGAACTTGTAGATAATGTGCTCTTAAAGCATTAATCTAATACTCCGAATTAAGAAGCAGTTGCAGTTGAATGAATGAATGTCTTTTTACAATCAAGCCTTATTTTGATACCTCTTATGTTCAATTTCCTGAAAAAACATCTCTTTTCGACCTGAAATTTGCATATCTGTTTTTTTAACCAATCTGGTAGAACTGTTTGATGGAAAGATTAGCAGAAGTATTTCACAGGCTTAGGCATGTAAAATGAGCCACAGTACTTATTTTGCAATAGCTTCCTCCATGTTTAACCTATGTCTCAATGTTGCCTTGTCTTGGAAGCAGGAGCTGAAAGTAAGATGCAGATTGTGGATGATACATCCTGTTTGACTTTGAATTTAAATCAGTCAGACATGCAGTCGCTCACCTCCTGAGTTTGGGGAGAAGTCAGTTCAAGGCTGGAAGAGGAATTTGCTACATGTTTACAAAGGTGAAGCTGCAGGAACTGTCAGACAAGCATCTTATTAAAAAGACAAGTTAAACCCTGCTGAGACATCCTAGAGGAAGGTAGCACGGAAGTCAGAAGCCTGTATCACCTTAATATTGAATGTATTGGGGTTTGGTTCTGCTTTCTGGTGGCAGCAAGGCAGACCAGGGCCTTCACATTTCTCTGTTGAAGCTTATTCCAATGATTTTTTTTCCTATGTGCAGAAAATACCTGGAGTTTATTTGCTAGAATGAACTACATTTCAGAGAACTCAGATTAAAATCTTTGCCAACAGGAAGCAGGCTGCCTGGCCTCACTTCCAGGTAACGTGGATGAGACAGGGTGTCAGGACCATTTATGCCTGGCCCAGCTTTCAGAGAGTCAGGATGAATCCCTTTAAATCTTCAGGTTGTCTAACCCAAAAATGCTACAGGAATTTTCCACAAAGTTGTTTGTTATGTTTACTAACTGCAGGAGAAATAACTTGCATCTTGGCAAGTTAGTTTTGTAAAGATATATATTCTTAATATCCAGATAAATTCCTAATCCTACTGATTTTGTTTTCTTCAGTGGTATCTGTTGACAGTTACCTCCAGAAATTACTTGCATGTTGTATACAAATAAATAAATCCTTTTATCAGTTTTCAATTGAATGCATTTCCATTTTTTGAGCTATCTCTTGTTTTTTCATTATGAGGAACAGAAGATAGCACAGAAGTAGATTTTTTTTTTTTTACTGTGCATTGCACAGGCTAGAAAGGCCCTGGTTTTCTTCTCTAAACTACAAGTCTTGTTCTTTTTAATCTCTCCTCCTATGGAAACTTTACTCATATGTCTAATAATATAGCATCGAATTACATAATGATGACCTAACCCAGGATGCTTCCTGTTGTGCAATTAGCTCTGATGAGTGGGTCTGCCAATACTATTGACTATCAATTGTCACTTTATATCAAGTACTTGGTGGGAAAAGGCCAGGAGGGATTTGCTTATCTAATTTTGGAGCGGATGGTAAGTGGCACTGTTGTGGGGGTGAGGTGCCAACTTCCTTCAAAGAAGTAATTGTTGGACATTTTCTCAATAAATCATCTCTTGTTTCTGATAAACTCACCAATGTTTGTTCTGCCTCTACATTTCCCAGCAGGAGGATCAGGCTAAGCAACATCAGCATTATGTGAGTCTTTTTCCTTTCTTAACCCTAGTGAGGTCGATGTACACTGTGGGAACCCTATAGGAACGGTGCTGGCCAGGCTGTTTGGCAATACTGCAGAAGGTCACCTTGGTCATGTTGACTACCCAAGCTCTGCGTTAGCTGGCCACACCAGGTTTGTCTGTAGTGGAAGCACATGGTCCCCAAAGACCACAAAGCAGGTGAAAATGGCATTAGTATCAGCTCCATGCTTGTCCCAACACTTTCCTTGGGATTGCTGACACCTTTGGTGGGCCTCGGTTCTGTTCTCACGCCTGTCATCTTGAGCATTTCTGGATCACCCTAGCTGGCTCTTAGCTGACCCAGGTTCCTTCTGCACCATTCTCCTCCTTGCCCCCTCAGCCTGTGCCAATGACCCATCACCACACCAGTTCCCATCCCTTGTCCAGGTGCTGTCCTCATAGCAATTTTCTGTGCCCCACCACTCATGACTCCCAGTAATATTCTGTTTCTCCACTGAGTCCTGAAATAACTTTATATTTGACTTGCAGTGGGAGCATTCAGATATGTAGAACCAGTGCAGAGCAAATGTTTTGGGAGGTCCTTCTCAAGACTGTGCAGATGTTTTCTGGGCATTTTTAGGGATTTTTTTGGCATTTTTCTGGGATTTTTTCTGGGCATTTTGCAAGACCAATAACCCTGTTTGTTGCTTGGCCTGCCAAAAATCTACCTTTTTGCAACTCTGTGTCCCAATCACAAATACACATTTTGCACAATACTCTTCCTGATCAGAAAGCGAGGACACTGTTCCTGTTGCCTACTTATGGGAATGTCAAAAGTATACTTGACTAAAATGCAGACATTAGCAGAGGCATTAGAGACTATGGTGGACTTATCTTAATGAAACAATATTTTAATTGTTTTAACTTCCAAATGCCTTAGTTTTCATGCAGAACCTCAGATCTGGGTAAGTTAATTTGTACATGACAGGATGCCTGGGAGATGGGGAGTTTGCTTTGTGGTAAACTGTCTTTAGGCTTAAAAATAAACTTCCATTATCCAGATGCTGTTTCTCAAACTTTTGATCTGATGTGAGTGAAATAGCAGAACTGAATTAATTTGAAGCCACGGCTCCTGGCTCCTATATTGCACGCGTGAAGAAATGTCCATAGGGTATTTTTTTCCCTACGGACAGGGACAGACTTGTGGCTTCTAGACTTTGCCCTGACTATATTGCCTTAAATGCAGCACACAGGAAAGCATAAAGGCCGGGAAAGGAACACAAAAATGTCACTGTCAACCCCTGGATGACCCTGGTAGAAGTAGCTGCAGGAGTGGCCCTTCAGCACAACGTCTCAGTCTTCCTAGCTGTGAGAGGATATTCTTCTAATGATCACTGGAAAGAGCTATTGTATAGAAAATAAAGGCATGAGGGAGAGAGTGGCAGGCAAAGATTTTTAAAATTAGTATTTTAGTTGTATGTAATTCCAAGCAAATCAAAACACATTATCATATGAGTAATATATAAAGGGATAATAATATAAATGCATGCTATTTTTGCATATCTGCACCTCCAAAGAAGGAAAAATTGATTCACTCCCATAGTTTTCCTCATCCAGCTGCTGTAAAAATCCTTCTTCTCTCACATCTGTCACTGTAGTCTCTGAAATATAAATACACACACAAAAAGGAGTACTTAGTCTACAGAGAGGTTTCTGCTTTGCCCTGGACTGAGGCAAGAACTTGACAAAATGGGAGGTGTGGTGATGTGGTGTGTGAATCACCTTTTGCTCCCAAATTTGCCCATTTTTATTTCACTGAGACCTGCTTTGATAATTTTGTTTTCTGTTATTGCTGCTCCTTTCACCTCAGCTTGTTTTCTAGTAAAGAATAAAGCAGAGCAAAGCAAAAGCAAGCCTGGAAAGAAGCAAGCTTTTCTCACCCCTAATTTTGACATAAATCTTCAGAGAAACCCAGTGAATGAATGAAAAAGTTTGTCCCAGAGCTGTCAAAGGAAAACATTACTGGGAGCTGTTACAATTTCTGAGGAATTTGAGTCATCACTGTTTGCATGGGAGCAGTCAGCTGCGTTCGCTTCGGAATACGGTGAACTGAGGTTTCCTTTCCCTGGCTGGTTGATGCTGAAGTATTGGCACTGTTCAACTACCTTCTGAAATACTCCATTCCTAAGGCACAACGTTCTGTGGGATCCTAAATGTGGAGATGATTTCTGTAGGTCAGATGTGTTTTGAATGCCCTGCTGAAACTCATCTCCTCGGTACAGAGGTCTCATCCGATCCCTGCTTTTAACATGCACATTCCTCAGTTGAAAACCCCATTGTTCTGCCTTAACCCCGTGAGGACACAGATAAAAATATCCAAAACCAAAGCACTCCATGGGGAGTAGCCCTCAAAACCTCCATATACCCGTGTTCAGCCTGGGAAGTTGCCTGAATTTTGTGTGCCCCCAAATCTTTGTTGTGTTTAAAGGGCAGAGAACGGTTGCATGGGAAAGGCAGAGCGTGAGGGGGGTGCGACACTGCACTGTTCCTGTTGCACCGCAGGCTGCAGCTCTGCTCGCTGAGATCTTTGCAGAAGTACAGAGCCGGGGATCGCAGTGTCCTTAGCCTCACCAGTGCATGGATGCTGCAGGCAGGGGCCTGTGTATGCAGGTGGATTTTTAGTGTTGGGTTATGTGTTTTATGAACAGGGACACATGTGTTCTTGGCAAGTGGAAGCTGTTAGAATGCCGGACAGAGCAGGGAATATTAAACAGAAGCCTAAAAGCTATTATCACCAAGTACCATCACGGCTTAAAATGCAATGCCAGAAGCCAAACTTCTCTTAAACATCCTCCTGCCCTGTAATATCAAAGTTGTCCTGTTTACAGCCATCCTTACCTTGCCTAATCCTGATGTTACATTTGACACAAGCGCTTCCATCCCGAGGTGGGTCCTTGACCATCTTCACTGTGATAAAATGATTTGGGCTTCCTGTCATCCGGTTTAAATCACTTTCCCAGCCACGCATAGAGAAAGCTCCATCACGATCCTTGATGACCACAAGCAAAACATGACTGGTCCCACCCAGCCTAACCCTCAGCTGCGTGGCACTCCATTGTCATCATAACTGGGCACGACCGATTCCCAATCTGCTTTACTACAATTTTTGTTTGTGATTGAGTAAATGTGCCACTCGCAGTTGAAGATAAATTAGCTCAGAGCAGCAGCAGCGTGAGCATTTTTTAAAAGTGTTTGTGTGCTTTTTAGATACACACACACACATATATACATATGAATAAAATAGAAAGGCTGTATGAACAGGTCAAGTGCCTGGCTAAGATTAGAAAAAAACCCCTTCATTGCTAAATGGCATCCTGAACTCCATTTTCTCGACATGTGTTGTACATTTCCCCCTTGGAGAGGGTGAAAACATAAAAGCGATGCTGCAGACTGTGGCGTGGGGGGAGGGTTTTCTTCCTCACACTTTCTGCTTCTGTCAAGCCACCTGAGAAGTTGATATGAGAAGGGCATTTTAGAATAAAGACATTGCTCTGACAGCAAATACAAATGAAATAAAATTGGCCTAAGGCTTTGATGCCAGAACCTGAATGGAGAGCTGAGCGTTGGCAATGCACTAGTTTAATACACCAGAGAAATGGAACTAGAATAATTTGCAATGCAGTATGATGAAAGAAGGAAATATAACAAACCCAGAGATTAAAATAGACTTTCCAGCCTGAGTATATTCGCATTTTGTACTCAAGTTGACCCATAAACATAGCAAGAGAAGTAAACCTGTGCTTTTAGCTTCTTTTGGAACAAAGCCGTGGGATATGGGGGGATACCATGTCAGGAGCTTGTCCCGGAGGCTCCATGAGGAAGGTACTGTGGCTCTCAGAGCTTGTGGGTGATGTCTTCTTCACAGGCAGTCTTCTCCTAACTCTGGAAACATCCAGGTTAAGCCATCATCCTGATCACTGTACAGACAAACAGACTTTGTGGTGGGAGAGAAGGAGCACTTGGGAGAAAGAAGGCACTCGTAGGACATCTCGTATATGCCACTGATTTCTCCTGTGTCTGTGACACACATCCCTCCCTTCTTCCCGATCCAGTTCTTTAGTGTAAAAAAATTCTGGAGCTGAGGAATATTTGGGGTTTCATGCTTGTACAGCATTTATAATCAGAAGTGATCCTATGTGTTACCACAATGCAAAGAGAAAAAATAATAGCCAACGGGCTAACGACTGAGTTGGTTTGCATTAATATGCGGGTCTGTTTATTTTCATATCCTTCAGAAGACATCATTTATTGGTCTGTAATGTTTTTCAGGTTTCTATGACCCAAATATAGATTGTTTGACTTTTTTTTGCAATGGGGATTTTGGCAAGTACTGAATTCATTTTATGGTATTAAGTCAGCTGTAGAGAAAAATAAATAAATTGTTGAAGTATCAGAGCCAATTATGGGCACTGATTCATGTGCTGGATTCTGCAGTTCTCCTTTAGATATTTAAATTATTCCAATGCACAGGCCCAGTCATTCCAAGTCTTTGGATGCATTTAAAGCAATTGAAAATCCCTTTTCAACACAAAAGTCAAAGACTATTACAATCCCTTTAACAAATCCTAATGGTTACCTGAAGATTGTGGTAGGATATGAGTTTTAGTATAAAATTCCACTTGCTGGTAAAGAGGTGTTTAAGTTACACAGGAAAAGTGCCATGAAGTTGTTACTAATAGTAACAACTACAGCAACTCTTTTTGTTTGTTTTTTTTTTGCTAGTTTGTTTGGAGTTTTTTTTAATGGTGTTCAAAGACCTCACCATCCTCATCTCCTGGTTTCTCAGTTTCTTCAGAACTAGAGCTTGATTGAACAGGGAGCGATTATTCAGCAGATAAATGCACAGAATTACACAGTGTTCTCCTAAAGGGAGAATTTGCTATCAGCTCTTGTCATACAAACTGTCCTTAGGAAAGAAACCAGTGATTCAAATAAACCAGCCATTCGTTTGCCTCCTAAGCCTGAATCCTCCAAGTCATTAATTTTGGGTGGTAAGGGCAAGAGCACAGCTATTGTCTGATTCCCTCAGTAGAGTAGAAAAAAAGGTAGTGGTGCACCAGGAATTTATGCACATTAGAAAAGCAATAACTTTGTCACAAGTATACAAACTATCACAAGTGAACAGCTCCTTCAAGCCTGCTGGAAGAAGCTGCAGCAGCAGTGAATTTGTTTATTATCATATGTAGTTGATTTTTACGTTGACTGTGTGATTCTCTGCTTTTCACTCAGACACAAAAATCCTAGGTTAGGGTGTAAAGGAAGGCGAAGCTTGTAAGAAAGAGCTGGACAGCTGGTGATGGAGGTTATTAACTGAGGACAAAGCAGACATTTACAACAGTGGGGCAGAAAAGGGAGAGCGAAACAGAGATCTTTAGTTATAATTTTCTCCTTTGGAAAAAAAATCACTTTGTCTATGGCAGTTCAAACACTTGGGGAAAAAAAAAAAAAAGAAGAAGTAATAATATGAATGTTTAGGCTTCCCCTAGGCATTTTCCATGCTCTAGATATCCCCAGAATGCAACAGAGCATCCTAGCTCACCACTGAATAATGTCTCAAATATGCCCTTCCCCTCGCTGGCTGGAGGGACTAATTTATGAAGAGAGATTAAAAGAATTAAATATAGATAGCTCTGCTAAGTGAAGACTACAGTGGGACAAAAGAATAGCCTACTGATACATGGAGGGGCTAAATTCCCGAGGGAGGTGAATTATTTAGAACAATGGGAGTGAGTTTAACTAAGAGTAATGGGATGAAATTAAGAGTAGGAAAAATTAGGTGGAATATATCAAAAGAAACCTTTGTGACAGCAAGATCTATTTGGTTCTGGGCGGATGTCCCTTGGGAAGTGATGGAACACCCATCGCTTGGTACATTTAGATGTGAGCCTTGACAAAACATCAGTTAATGCACTCTGGGAAACAACTGGCAGGGAAATATGTGAGAGGAGTTGAGAGGTGTAGTTGGTCTCCCCACCGTTTCTGGAATACATCTCACCAACCCTCTCAGTGCATCAACTCCACCATCACCACACCAACTGCTGCGTGAGAGCCACACCAGCACCATCCTCTTGCCCAGACAGAAGCTGGTAAATCTTTCAAGGTCTTCTCTTGTCATGGGTTTATTAAGCAGGTCAAGGTGCAAATGATGACTACCTCCATCACAGGGCTCCTTCTACACTCTCAGAGGCAGAGTTATTCTTCCCATCCCACTTACCTAATGCCACTCCATGGTGGCACTGCAGGAATTTCTTCATCTTTAAAATCCTCCAGCGCAAATGGTTTCACCTTGGGAGCTTCCTGAACCCACAAATGCTCGGAACACCTCCCTCTCTTTCAAACATGTGTTGGAAAGAGTGTTCTCACTGTCACAGCCAGTGACAAGAGTAATTGCTGCAGCTTAAGGAAGTGAGAACACGGATATATATAGGTTTTGAAGGCTACTCCCCATGGAGTGCTTTGGTTTTGGATATTTTCATCTGTGTCCTCACTGGTTTAAGGCAGAACAATGGGGTTCTCAACTGAGGAATGTGCTTTTGAGCTTTGCTGTCTGTTCTAAAAAGGTAGTGTTGGCTTTGTCTTATTTTTAGGAGCAGAAGAGATGTGGTTTCTGTAGCTGGCTGCGGGTTCCTGAGCCCTGTTGTGTGCCTGGGCATAAGAAGGAGATGTAATACAATGTAGTCTGTACCTAAGTTTATTATGAATAAAACAGCATTAGACAGAGAGACATGAAGCCCATTGCTATTAGTGAGCTACCCTCAACATGGCTTTACCGGTCATTCAAACCCTCAAAGAGGGTATAATACATTGTGATGGAAAGGTGTGACTTCCTAGATGCATCTGATTTCCATTACGTTGAAGAGCTCCATTTTGACACTTTAAAATCATGAAGGCTTCCTAGTTGAGATGTGGGATATTTCTATACTACCCCTGCAAACCTCTCACCCGAAGGCTCGACGCGACCCCATCGATTCCTGAGGACTGCGCCACCACCCCAAGGGACGAATGCCCCGCAGAAAGGGGGCTTTGAGAAGGATCAGCCTCACACAAAATGAATTCAGCAACTCCAGTTTGTCATTTTGCCCTTCTTTTGCAGAGAAAAAAATACCCACCAGCAAAAAAACAACCAACCAACCCACACTAGTGATTTCTTTTGACTTAAACTGGGCATTCAAAAAGCTGTTTTTATTAATGAATCATATTAAGCCATCAGTGAAAGGCTCCCTGACTCTGTTTAAATAACAGGCTATGATTCCTCCCTCCCGCATCCCCCTTCCCTTTGGCTCCACTGCTATTAATTGAGGAGTTTCTTTGTTTCTTTTCTAATGAAGCTAACAGAACACATCTGTCAGGTGCTTGTATTCTTCACCCGTCTATAGTATGTAATAGCCCAGCTGGAGGCTATAATGCTACACAATACCCCTGGCCGTTACAGCAACTATTTATTCCTGGGCTTTTCCTCAGATAGGGATTTGAAAAAAAAGTCTGAAATTTGGGCCTAATTGCTATTTACACAGCGATAGACACCTGTTCTAGCTGAGACACTGGCTCATGAATCCCACACCTGAGACCTTAGGGAAAGCGAAGGGGAAAATTTCAAGCAGCTGCCAGTCCGGTTCAGAAACAGAGAGCTTTTCCGCGCGGTACGTACGTACAGGACATAAATTCCCGTCTGCGTATCGCCATAGCTACTGTTTTCACGGCCAAATGTTCATTTAAAGGCTTAACATATGCTGCTTGTGTGGACACACGTACGCAACCAGGAGGAGAGAGTTTTGCAGCCTTCACTTCTGCGGTTTTATTGGCCTCTCCCAAATCCGCCGTGCCAGGATTTCTTTCTCCAAAGATCGGTGGCTGCGGGTTGCTGCCAGCCGCCGAACTTCCACTCTCGCCTCACGCCGCGCAGCACAATCGCTCCATTTTTTCCCCCCCCCTTGTTTATGCAGAGGATCCTGCTCTTCCCCTTTGTTTTCGTTCAGGGGAGTTTCTCTCGCCCGCGCGCGCCTCAGGAGCGACAGCCCACGGTGACGGTGGCGACGGGGGGCTTTGTTAGCGTAAAGCTGCTATCGGCGGGGACGCGCTGAAAAACCATATATGATTCTAATATAAGTTAGCAGCCTCTGCGATGCACTTAAGAGCTCGGATTGATTAAAACACAATTAGCTCGTGAAACTCCCTGTTTATGGCCTCAGATGTTTGTCAGAGGTGCGGAACTGAAGAAAACGTGTCTTCCCCTTTCTCTCCCCTCTCGGTCATCATCGTTCCTCCTCGTTGTTTGTCCCCGTCCCGCACCAAACCACCCCGTTAGTTAGGTGTGGGACAGAGAGAAAACGTTGTTGCCCTGCCATTTTATCAGATGACAACATCCTCAGCCGCTGCCGGGGGAGGGAGCTGGGGCGTCTGCTTCTTGCAAAACTTTTCCCTGCAGTCAGGGGGGGCCTCTTGGGCTTTTTGGTTGAGACCTCTCTATTGTGGGAAGACCTCTAATTCAGTCTATTTCTTTAATCCAGTGATGCTCCGTCATCCTGAGCCCACCTTTATAACACTCTTGTTTGGAGGGAGGGGAGAGGCAGGAGAAGGGGTTGGATAATTAACTGGAAAAATCAGTTCTTATGTCATGCAAAAGACAGCTGAGTGCTGCTGAACATCAAATGGGAGAAGGGAAGGTGAGGAATAGGGAGGTTAATAGAAGGATTTAAAAAAAAAAAAAAAAAAAAGGTGAGAAAAGCTTACACAAGGGATGAAATAAGACTACTGAGCCAAGCCAAATATTCCAGAGGCTTTTAAAAACATGTCTATCAGAAACAGAAAGAGGAGTCAAGGAGCCAGCAGAGCTTTTAAAATGGGGTGGGGCACCCAGATTGGTGAGAGATGAAGGGGATACTGCTAGTATTAATTATTTGCCGCAGGGCTCACAAAAGCAGTTCGGGAGCTGAGGACAGAAAGAGGAATTCATTTCCCAGAGGAGGAAGAAAGAAGTAGTGAGTGATCTCAGGGTCACTCCAGGACAGGTGATAATGAAATTAGAGTTAATGAAGATTAGGAAGACACCAAGCCCAGATGAGCCTCCATCCCAAGATTATGAAGATGGTGCTGGTAATAAATGCTCCCTGCAGATGAAGAGGGATCTTAAAGGTAGAGGGAAACCATGGCTGCAGCTGATTTAACAGGAGCTCTGGGATAATTATAGCCTGTAACCTCTTTCTTCTAAAGACTGAAGTTTTAATAGCCACTGAGTACCTAGGATCACAGGCTCACCCTGGTAATGCCGGTAATGCACTTCCACCATCTCTGGAGAAGCCTCCAGATTAAAGGGAACAGGTATTACAGGATGAATTAGATATCATTTCCTTGCTATTTGGCCCTGCATGGTACTGGGACAATTTTCTTTCAGTGAAACCAAATCCTTCACCTGTTATAGACACCAAACTATATATGTATATGCTTTTATATCCTTCACTACAGAAGCTCTACATGTTTATAAGTATAAAACACAGGAAGCAAGGTGAAAGCAAGCAAAAGTGGAAATGTAGCCCTCCCTCCCACCCTTGCATAGCCAATAAGGGGATGAGGTGACACCTCTGACCTAACATGGGCTTGTGCCACGGTGATTTAGGAGGATGCTGTCTCCAGCTATTACTTAGCCAGTAGATAGGGACCCAGTGGCTGTGTATCCACTTATACTGGTTTAGATTGCCCAGTGTAATTTTATATTCAACAAAGATGCCATCTGGGGCAGCTCTGGGGACATGCTGTCTGTTCTGCTCCCTGTACAGTCCCCTGGGGACAATCCTGTGGTTACTTAAAGTCCATGAAGAGAAGAATTCTGGCCTGTGGTCCTTGTGGAGAAAAAGCTCCTGCTGATTCGGATCCTGCATCTAGCAGAACACACGGGTTGTGATTGTTTCTAAGTGCTATGACAACGTGTTAGTATCCCACCTGCTTTGCCCATGTTTCACCAGCATGAAGTTTTTGTGGATCTGTTCTGGACATGTGATTTTTCCCCAGTATTGGACTCACCAATGCTCCCCTCTATTAACATTAAAAATGTCTATGTATTCCTTAGTTGACCTAGTCTCATTAACTAGGTTCTTTAGGTTTATAACACTCCTCCCATGTGTTGCAGATCTGATCACCTCCCTCCCCATTTCTGTTATCAGAGATGCCCTCACCTGAGCTACAATGAGCTGGTCCCCAGGGCAATGCCTTGAAATGCCTTTCTACTGTCAAAGTTTTGCAGGAGAGGGCCTTAATTTCTCTTTGTAATCAAGTAAATTACTTCCCAATTGAAAATGAAAACATTATGCTTTTGAGTAGATTGTTGTAATCCTCTCATATAAATCAGCTTTTTTGAATAAAGCTGCCTCAAAAGCTTTCTTGTTGTCTAGGTAAATAATACTCAGTTTCCTCCCATTGATGCTGTGTGTTACCTCTGTGATGATTTCTCTCAGCTTTGGGGTGGATTTTTTTTTTTTGTTTGTTTAGTTGGTTTGGGGGTTTTTGTGGGGGTTTGGTGGGGTTTTTTAGGAGTTGGAAGGGACCTCCTGAGGTCACCTGATCCACACCCCCTGCCAGAGCAGGATCACCTAGATTAAATCATGCAGGAACGTGTCCAGATTGGCCTTGAATGTCTCCAGAGAAGGAGACTCCACAACCTCTCTGGGCAGCCTGTTCCAGTGCTCTGTGACCCTTACTGTGAAAAACTCCTTCCTTATATTCACATGGAACTTTCTATGTTCCAGCTTGGACCCATTGCCCCTTGTCCTATCACTGGCCAACACCGAGAAGGGCCTGGTTCCATCCTCCCAACACTCACCCTTTACATATTTATAAGCATTAATGTGGTCATCTCTCAGTCTTCTCCAAGCTGAAGAGACCCAGCTCCTTCAGCCTGTCCTCATAAGGAAGGTGTTCCACTCCCTTCATCGTCTTGGTGGCCCTGGGCTGGACTCTTTCAGGGAGTTCTATGTCTTTCTTGAACTGTTTCTTAACAAAAATACACTGTCTGCCTGTGATTGGACTGAGCCCCACTGACTACTGCATCTCTGTGTGTGGCTGGTATCTTGCCTGATGTGGAAATCAAACTTACAGCTGTGAAGGGTTGATTTGTTTGTTTGGTTTTTAAATCATTAGCTCTGCATCTGAGTTTCACAGTTTCTGGTGCTCACCTTGCTTTCCTTTGTTACTTCTTTAACCAAAACGACTACATCAGGAAAACCTGTGTTGTCAGGATGCCATTCCCAGCTCTCTTGTCTTTGTTGGAGGTTAAGCCTTTCTGTGTCACATATGCAAAAAGCACTGGCCTCAGCCAACATAAAGCATTTTTTAGGCAAGCAAAGCAAGTTCAGGGTGACCAGACAGTCTATGTGATAGCATCATCATCTTGGTTTGGCTTATTATTAACAGATGAAGTTCTAGATATGAGAGGAAAAGGCATTTAATAGATGTTAAAAACTAGTTTTGTGGGGAGGCTCCTGTTTGTCAGTAATTTGCAGTGGTGGTTTATTTCCAGCTCTGGCTGGTTCTCAGACTTCTGTCTGAACTTGGTTAAACCTTAATCCCAGGTTACTGTCAATCTGCCCATCATATTCTTTTTAATGACAAAATGTAAAAGATGTAATTTGATCATTCAGAATTTTTGAAGTTAAGCAATTTGCAAGGTCTAAACCCCAGCCAATTCTGATCACTATTGCATTACTATCTTACACCTTTGTGTTGACAAACACTCTGCCTTTGCGAAGTCCTACTTATTTTCAGCAGCACTATAGCCAAGATAAAGCTCAGTTAGTTTTGAAGAGAGAGAATTTAACAATGTATGTTCTGATCTCCTCTGGAAAATAGTCTCTAGACCAACATATTTGTGCCTGTGTATAATCTGAAACAGAGAATATACATACATGCACAAATGTGTATATATATGTGTGTGTACCTGAAAAAAAGCACCTGTGAACCTGTAGAATGGTGTCTCCTGGAATTAGTGGAACTATTAATGGATAAAGGCATTGCCCAATGCATGCAAAGATAGCCAGGTCTCAGAACTTCTAAACCCAGCTCTAGAAATCAAACGAACTAATTAAAAATAGATGGGAAGAGGGTGATGAAGGTTTCTCGGCTGTGAACTCCTTGAAGTCACGGCCTCACACCACCGCGTGTCTGTACAATGCCTTGCACAATAGGGTTTGATTTTTTTGGCTGACTCTTAGGCAGAGCAGTAATGAAAATGATTAACAGTGAGAATGTGTTTTAGTGGGGCTCGTGGGGCCGGTCCTTCCCATGGGTGAGTGTCTGGCCACACAGACCACCTCCTCCTTACCGGGAACTGCAAAACATCCTTGCGGCCAAGGCAGTAATTGCTTACAGAGGAAATTAATGTTGGGAGAGTATTTAATGTATTTTAAGCTGCTTTTTAATGCTAGTCAGCAGGTGGAAACAAGGAAGAGATTTAGCAACATGTGAACAGCCAGTTCTCAGTGGACCACCAAAAGGCTGGAGCAGCTGAGTTGGGCTATCAGAGACGCTTCCAGATGTTGTCCAACAGCATCCATTTGACCGATTATGTGGAATAAAAGTGGAGTCCAGATGTGATCCAGCTACATCTGAGTTCTCAGGGAAAGAAACACGTTTGTACTTGATATAGATATTATACGGTTGCTTGGCATAGTCCAGGAGTTTATTTTACATCCAGCGCTTAACCTCTTTTCCCCCCAAGGTACAAATGTCAATATTGGATTTTCTCTGGTTGAATGAATGTGTCACAGCACAGATTAACCACTGGCAGTGATAAAGGACTTTCACTTGCCAACACCGAATTTCTCACAAATGGATCAGAACAGTCTGAGGTACAGAGAAGAAGCAAGATGGGAAATCTTGCCAAATTTAGTCACAATGGTTCATTAAACTGATCTTGAGACCTCGGCATATGTACTTAATCTAGGAGCTGCTGCTTCCAGCCAGCGGGAAGTATCGGCTTCGGTGTGCTGGCGTGTCTGTGTGTGCAAGTGGGTGTATACCTGGGGACAAGGTGTCAGGGCAACAGCTAACAAGGAAGATATAGCTAACACTTATCACAGTGGAGGTCCTCAAAAGCCCACTGATTTCTTGGGTTATTCAATGTGCGAGGTAGGGGGCTGCAGGAGGACCTGGTCATCATGAGTGGGGATGGGCAGGAGCTTTGCTGCTGGGACCACAGTCCTGGGTGTCTGAGTGCCTTAAAAAACCACATCTGCTTCCTCCACCCCATAAACCTGAATGGCATCTATTATTCCCACGTAAGGAATGTCTCCTTTTACATTATAACATAGGTGGTTTGAAGTTAGCTCAGCTCACCTTTGATTTACCTCTTGCTGGGAAACTGACCTGCCCTTGTTATTTATTGTTCTTTCTATTTTTGTGCTCTCTGCAAAGCTCAATGGCAATAACTTTATATGTCCTTCTGGTTCACTGATTCTTCTTTTTTTTTTTTCCTTCCTATCATTTCAGAGGCCTTTATCAGTTTTCCACTTCTGTGGTTTTTAAGTTTTACATGTTTATTGCCTTGTTAATTATCATGAAAAGGGGAGGAGAGGAGAGAAAGGGAAGAAAAAAATAGGATACACATGCATCTGTTATTAATATATAATGGATACAGTAATATTGTCCCAATTGTTCATCACCAAGTGTTAGCATTCACAACGGTGACTTGCGAGGAAATGTGCTATTGAAGTGTGGTGGGTGCAAGATTCGAAGCCCAGATCTGTTTTCTGTTTCCTTTGACTTTGCATGGCTCTGTTTGCTTGGAAATCATTGCAAACACAGGCATCTAGTAGGCAGTGGAGAAGGGTATATCAAAGACTTGTTGTGGTACTTGTGTAAGGTCAGAAGTTGTATTGCTGGATCCTAAAAAACATTTAAAAAATGAAATATTTTTAAATTATCAGTTTTGTATAACTTGAACTGAAGAGCTTTCCAAGGATCATCTAAACTCCCCTTGTCTTTGGAAAGGGGGAGAGCTCCACTAAAGCAGTCTCTTTTATTAAGAGACTCTTCACTCAGTACGGGCGATTGAAATTACCTTCCCATTATGGACCAGTAATGTCAGGGTTGTCACTGGCATCAATCCAGGGTAAAATGAATACCAGCAAAAAATGTCTTGCCTAGTTTTATTTTAGTTTTAAACAAACTTGATACCTTTCAGTGGTGAGATTTCAACTGTGGTGAATAAAACTGCAGGAGCTGCACTGTCGTGGTAAACATCTGTTTGGATGACATCCAGAGGGACCAAGACAGGCTGGAGAGTGGGCCCAAGTGAACCTCGGAAAGTGCAACAAGACAAGGTGCAAGGTCGTTGTTCAGGGCAATCCTTGTCACCAATACAGGCTGGGAGATGAAGTCATAGAGAGCACCGCTGCAGAGAAGGACTTGAGGGATGCTGGTGGATGTGAAGCTTGACATGAGACGACAATGCACACTTGCGGCCTAGCAGGCCAACCGTTTCCACATGAAAAGGAGCGTGGCCGGCAGGTCAAAGGAGGGGATTCTCCCCCTCTGTTTTGCTCTCTTGAGACCCCACCTGGAGTACTGTACCCAGTTCTGGAGTCCCCAACATAAGGGCATGGAACTGTTGGAGCAGGTCCAGCAGACAGCCACGAAGATGATTAGAGGACTGAAGTATCTCTCCTATGAAGACAGGCTGTGAGAGTTGAGGTTGTTCAGCCTGGAGAAGAGAAGGCTCTGAGGGAGATCTTATAGTGGCTTTCCAGTACCTGAAGGGGCCTACAAGAAAGCTGGAGAGGGACTTTTTAGAAGGGCAATGTAGTGATAGGACAAGGAGGAATGGTTTTAAACTGGAAGGGGGTAGATTTAGATTGGATATTGGGAAGAAATTCTTCACTCTGAGGGTGATGAGGCCCTGGCACAGGCTGCCCAGAGAAGCTGTGGCTGCCCCCTCCCTGGCAGTGTCCAAGGCCAGGCTGGATGGGGCGTTCCTCCAGTTTGAAATGAGATCCATCTCTCTCTGATATTGCCTAAATTAGCTGAAGTTTGATCTTGAGATGATATTATTACATTTTGTTCTGGTGGAGCTGCTTGCAGGTTTGCAATTGAATGTTTGACCCTGACTGAATGGTGCATGAGGGAGCTTTTCTCTCTCCAGCTTTTATCCATCACATTGCTTTGCAATAAACGTGTCTGGAGAGGTATGTTGCTGAAAAATGAGGTATCCTTGGGGGGAGAAATTGGTATAAAAGGCAGCTGTAGCTCCTGTCACCCAGCACAAGTTGCACAGGTCTCAAAATCGGGGATGTGCTCTCTGCCAGCCTGCCTGCCATGCCAAATCAGTACCAGGCTTGTTGCAGGCACATGGTAATGCCTTTTCAGCAATGCCTTGGTTTTAGGGTTGGATTAGGACTTTGAGAATATCTTGAGCTTGTTGACACAGGCCAAGTGTATGGAGGCAGCACGGAGGGTTTGGGTCTGGCAAGCAGTGGCTGTTGGTGAGGCAGGCGGGGTGGTCAGAAATGAACAGAGCAAGAATCACAGAGTCACAGAATTGTAGGGGCTGGAAAGGACCTTGTGAGATCATCAAGTCCAACTCCACTGCCAAAGCAGGTTCCCTAGAGCAGGTCCAGATGGGTCTTGAATATCTTCAAAGAAGGATACTCCACAACCCCCTTGGGCAGTGCTGCAGTACTCTGTCACCCTTATCATAAAGAAGTTCTTTCTCACTTCAGTGCAGAACCTCCTGTGGTCCAACTTGTGACCATTGCCCTTTGTTCTGTCCCCACAAGCCACTGAAAAGAGGTTGGCCAGTTCCCTTTGGCTCCCAGATTTCAAATATTGATAAACATTGATGAGATCCCCTCTCAGTCTTCTCCAGGCTGAACAGCCCCAGCTCACTCAGCCTTTCCTCATAGGAGAGATGCTACAGGCCCTTAGTCATCTTTGTGGCCTCTGCTGGACTCTCTTCAGGAGATCCCTGTTTGTTTTGTACCGGGAAAAAGAAGTTTAAGAAGTTTCTGGTGTGGTCATGCAGTGAATGCAGCTCTCACTGGTAAGCTCTCACTGGTAAGCTCTCACTGTTCCTGGTGGTCCCTCTGCTGTAGGGGGAACACAGAGGCCAGCAGCTCACCACGCTGCTGTAACAGTGGGCAATCAGGAAGCAGCTTGCCCAGCTGCCTGTGCTCTCAGGGAGAACCGAGGTCCCATGATTTTAGTCAAAGTAACCCCGAGGTGTGCAGTGCAGGTCTCCCTGCAAGGGACATTGAAGTCCAGACAGGAAGGTGGTTTAGCAGGCTGGCTACAACCTGGACAGGGAGCCTTTCCCCTCTCATTTCTACAGGCTTGTCTGCCTCTCATAAGCTGCATCTGACCTCCTTTGTGATGTGTGCAAGAAGAGTTCAACCCAGGTCCCACAAGAAAAGAAGCCCCAAGCACCATTCCTCTGAGGAGCTGCGGTGGTCTGGGTACATGGGGAGATTTTGCTGTGTCTGGTCTCCAAGGAGAGACCTTCCCTCTCCCAGTGGCGTCAGCACTTTTCCATCAGTATTCAACTCATGCAAAAAAATGTATATTGATAACTTAAAAAGACAACACCAATGATTGGAGTCAGAGCAATAAAAGTGAAGTGCATGGCTGCTGCCAGGCTTCTTTCTTGCTCCTTGGTGTTCTGGCTCCAGCATTCAAGCAATAGATTTAAATATAAAACAGATCATTAACGGCTGGCTCAACATCTGCTAATATTATTTTCCTTGCATTGTCTGTGCGTCTTTGTTTATCTCAGTGTGCTACTTTGTTTTTCCCCTTTTATAATAAGGATCATTCCTTTATTTTAAAGAGCTGCATCAATTTTCAATTGCTTGGGCTCTTGGAGCCTCCCACGCTTTGCCCACACGCTTGCACCGCACGAAGAGGTGGAGAAACAAAGCGAATGCGAAGCGTGGGATGATTGTTGCTTCAAAAAAAACAGTAATTAAGAATCTGTTAGAAAAATAACAACTGAGTTTAATAAGAGCTTAACTTAGCTGCGTGAGCTGGACACAGAGAAACTCCTGGGCTGTTTCATAGAAACCAAGCCGCTCAACTCTTCAGGAGACTTTCAAGTGACATTGAAGTGGATTCATGAAACTCCAGTAAGAGGCATTGTTCTTGTTTCTCTTGAAGAAATGACTTGCCTTTTTATTTAAAAAGAATTTATAACAACCAGCATTGTAATGAAAATTCCAGTGCAAAAAGTCAAATCTTCAGTATAAAATCTACCCTTATTCTAAGGTAGCTGATTTATATCACCAAAATCCTGGGCAATTCTCAGTTAAGCCCCAAAGCCTGTTGTTATTACACATATCCCTCCACCTCCATACCACGGCACAGATGATGCAATGTGCAAAATCACCAGCTGTTCAGATATTCAGAGAGTGCTTAAGCTAAGTGAACTGAGGATGGAGTGTACTTTCTTACCTTGAAATTCATCTGTATTTCTTTTGTCCCCACTTGCCCAGATTCATACCTGTTAAAGTTCATCCCATTTCTCCTGATGAAAAAGAACTAAAGAGAGAAATTCAAGCTGTAAATACCTGCTGAACATAACTAACTGTGAAGCAGATGGACTTGCAAAACAGTATCCTATGACTAGAGCTGTCTCCTGCTTCAAGTGGTTCAAGAGGATCTCATGCCATACTTGCCAGAGACAAGTAAAGAGGGCCTTTTGAGCAGTATTTCTTTTTCTCTTCTCACAGGCAGAAGAAAAAAGGTCCATCCTCTTCCTATCCCTCAAGAGGTCTTTCATTACTTGAAGAGGTCTTTCATTGCACGAGAGGGTTTCTGCATGTCTGGAGGAGTCCTCATCCCTGAACAAACAGGGAATCTCCACTACTTTTAAGGCTCTTTAAATTCAGGATATTCAGGTTTGGTACTTCATTGCTGGTCCCAGGCCACGAACCACTGCGGCTCCCTTCGTACCCCTCAGTTGGACCTGGGGCAGCAGTCTTGTGGTGCTAGCATGCTTGCTCCCCTCCATCCCATTGGAGACAAATTCCAGAAGATGACTGTGAAGCATGGTCAAATAATCTTGCTGTACCCTCTGTTTCTTCAAAGGTCTCCATTGCCTCTTTTCAGCTTTGCTGGATGCTGGGGCTGGTAGTAATTACTGTACATCTGCCATAGCAGAAGTCCCCACCAGTGTAGGACAGGGGTGGACTGTTTAGTGTCACTCAGAGAGCTCTGACTAGTTGCCATTGTCTTTTATGGGCCTTAAATTTGCAATATAGGTGAGAGGTGACAGTAATATATTAATGATGACTCTGTAAGCAAAAAACAGAACTGCTTTGCCTCGGCATGACTATTTCCTTTCTTCTACCTCTGCTGTGCTGAGATTTCCCTTGTGAATGTCATGTTTCTCAAAGTTTTGATCAATAGAATGTTGCCCCGAGCTGGTAGCCATCTTATGCCAGGGATAAGTACAAGTAATATTATCCAGTGTCTCAGGATAGTTGGGCTCGGTAAGAAACAGACCACTTCCAAAATTCATCCCTGGCATGACAAAATTTGGAACTGTCTCTGCTGCTCACCCACCCTTTGGCTTAAGGAGGTATTGGAGGACCAGCCTTGGTGGTAACTTAAATATTACTTCATTACAGTGAAACATTAAGACAGATAGTATTTGTAGTAATGACAACTCAGTAGTCTGACAATTTTCTTTGGATATCTCACATGAAACACTTTAAAAGCTGAGGCACGTCATTCTCAGTATGAAGCAATGATTTGAAATACTGCAGATCCAGATGCTGACTTGCCTTTGAATTCATTGTAAATCACATCAATTTGTACTGTCTAAGTTTGGGCAAAGAGCTTTCACCCGAGGAGACAAGTCAAGCTCAAGTCTGCATAAACAAACCCACACACTAAGTTTATTTCGCCAGACAAAAGTCCAGTCCTGAACTCAGGTGGGAAGATCAGACTGTTGACTTTCCTACATGGACACCAGAAAAGTCTATGTTTCATTGCTGTGAATCCAAGTCCAGAATATCTTCAACTGTCACCCACCTGGTTGGTGCTTCATTGATACAGGAGGTGTTTTTGGGTCACTGTCCTTCCACAAGCAACTTCCAAAATACCTGGCATGCATTAGGACAGTGGGGGATAAGGTTCACCTCTCCACAAAGGGTGCATTGGAGAAGGATTGTCAGAGATCAGGTGGATCTCTATTTGTTGGGGCACATCACCGACATGAGAAGACCCTGTGAAATAACATCAGAAGATTAAGTTTCCCATCTGCTTCAGGGCTGGAAGCTGCTTCATGACAGAACTGAGGACATGACACCATTTTTCTTCTGTGTTTCTTCAGTGCTTCTCCCATGTTCAAAATAAACTTTTGACTTCTGTCCAAATGGAGGGAGGAAAACTCCAGCAGCCCTGCAAACACACAGTGATAAATAAATGCAGTCTGCCTGATATTATATGGTAACTGAGCTTGCATAAATCATAACTTCTCAATCTTTTATTAAATTAATGGGATTGAGGTTTGGAGTACACTTTTTTTTTTTAATTAAGAGAAGGCTAATAGTAATTCAGCTATGGTGAAGAACAGATCATCCACACCAAATTTGAGCCAGCTCATCACAGCCCAACTTTTCCTGTGTCCAATTTCCCATTGCTGTAGGTAAATTCTCAGCAACCAACCTGGAATACTGCCTGAACTTCTGAAAAAATTAATCAGCTTCCAAAACATGTGAAAGGCTTCAGTGTGCCAATAATTGAGACCTCCTGGACAAAAGGTTTCAAAGGTCCTGATTCTCTCCACTGCTTTAAACCGAGGTTGTATCTCTCAGACTGCTGTGATCTGTGGGTCTTCCTGAGCAAGCTCTCATGAAGGAGGTACCTGATGGTCAAGCTCTCCTGGCTTTTCAAAAAGGCATCTTTTGTCATTGTAGTAAAGGATTTTGGAGAAAGTTTTTGATGTATGAGAATAAACTTCCTTATTTTTTCCTGTCAGCCAGGCAGATGTAGAAGGTTAAGTCTAAAACCCAATGAAGGGTTCCTGAATATTTAAGCCTAGGATATCTACAGCCTTTTTTGGAAGGAGGCAGACACATGCTCCAAACTCGGAATGTTCTCATAAATGCTTCTTTCTCAGCTGGGCAGATTCTCTGGGGTTTGGCACCACACTGGTGTGGCCACATGGTTCCTGACTGGCTTGGAGTGTGGTCATATCAAACTTGAGTCTTCCTGCAAAAATACTGTATAGACACAGCCTTTGATGTGTTCCTGAGCCAGCTGTAGCACTCTCCAGCATAAGGAATGTAGAATAACAAGTTTTATGACACCTGGTAGTGCAAATGTTACCCCAGATTGAACACTGGTTCCTATCCAAAATGACAATCTTTCTTTGTGGGCTGCGCTTATTTAGGGTCTGTATCTCAAATGCTCAAGTGTTTTCCTCACAGCTTGCATTTGCCTGTGCAAAATAGATGGTGCCTTGCATGTATATGCATGCAAACAGTTGATTTTCAGGTGGAAATGAACTCTTCTTAATAGCTGGAAATAATGAGAAAAATGAAGAATCACAGAGAAGCTGATGTACTTGTGTTTAAGGTCTTGTGAATAAAACAGAGGAAAGAAGTGCCAGCGTGTGTAATAGGGCTGTTTATTGTCCCCAAGTTAAAGAATGTTTTCTTGACTGCCCAATGTCTCTGCCAAATGACTCATGAAGAGCTTTATTGTGGCACAAGTTGAAGTCAAGGAAAAACAGTATTGTTCCAGGCATTTTGATCTGTCAAGGACTGCTTCTGCAGGGTGACTGGACTTTGGGCTCTACAGTGAAGTCTGTATGTCAGCGCTCGAAAGTTAATGCGGGCTAGGGAAGAAGCAAGAGATTAACAAAGCTGTGGAAACTTTTGGGAAAGGAGCTGAGCAGGGAGAATCTATGTAAGATGTCTATAGGGCTTGTGGGTGTTCAGCAGCTCCATAAAAACAGACCACTGATGGTGGTGCTTAAAATAAAGACTTAGCTGCTGAGCTGCAGGCACAAAAACATAGAAGTTTGGGGGGACATCTGTCAGCCTGTGCTTGTTTGTCCTCCTTGAACATGCGGCAGGAGACATCTAAGCACGTGCTCATTATACTGGGAGATGACTTGGAGGGAGAAGCTCAAGCACACAAAGATGGCCAGCACCTCCGTTGTAACTGGTTTGTTCTCAGACAGTTGTGCAGCAGCTCATTTCCTTTCATCAAGACATGATGTAGGGCAGGATGAAAACATCATGGAAAGGTACTCTTGCCATCTTGGATATTCCTGGGAAGTTGTGATCATCCTGATACTGAAATGTCACTGTAGACAATGTTGGGACAGGTACTCAGGAAAATTCTGGGAATAGATTAGGTGTGGTATCTTGTCCTGAAAGTGCCGTGTCATGTGAGTGCTGATACCTCTCATCTTGCTGATTAAGTGCACAAGCACAAAGGGTACCCCCCTGCCCCTCCCAAACCCACCAGCTGCTACTTGGAAGAGGCTTTTTTTCCCCCATAATTGGTATTAGATGATGATGATGCCACAGGCTTTGAAATATTGGAAGCCAGCACTGATCACGCTTACAGATAGCTGAACAATGCAGTGCAATGTAAACTAGGCAAACAAATCCATCTGGGTTGCCAGAGAAGGCAGAGAAAAGCTCTAATCTTCTAGAAGCAGCTGTTGGCCAAGCTGACATTGAAAGGCATTATTTTTAAAATGAAAGCTTCTGTGTGGGTGATGAAAGCTGCTGGATTTCTTGCTTTGGACTGGAAGCACTTGTCAGTAGCCCAGACAGAGATCAAAATCATTGAATGCTGCAGAGCAAGAGTGATAAGCAGGACCCTCTTCAGTGGGTAATGGATTCCTGTCCACGCTGGGACAGGGTGGGTTTTGCCAGGAATAGCTGCTTACTGACAGCAGCAGCAGCAGTGTTTGCACACAGGTGAGAAGGCCCTGACAGCTTATTTTAATTCAGAAGTGCCTGGTGAGCCTCAGCCATCTTTACCTTGATGCTCCTTGGTACAGAAAGGGATGTCCAAGCTGGTGGAAGGCAGTGGCTGGATAGTGAGGAAGGTGATGGAGGTCACCCTGGGGCAGGATGAGAGCAGCCCTGAGCCAGGGCAGGAGAGCTGATGGGGCTGGGAGTGAAGTTGTGCTATGCACCCTGCCTTGGGTGCTTACAAGAACTGTTTAAGGGAAGAGGCAGGTATCCCTGTTTGATTCCTCCTGGAGAAGTCCTAAAGCTGGTGGAAGTTTATAGCCAAGCATTATCCATTCTGAGTCCTAGGGCAGACATTGTCAGGATGGTTACACAGGAGAAACCTTCCTCAGGTATCTACAACCTGTAGCAGCAAAGAGTGATGTCAGGAGTCTGGATGTGCTGCTCATGTAAACCAAGCTACGTCGCTCAAAGTGTCTTTATTCCAGGTCAGTGAGGCAAACCTAGGGCTTTTCCCAATATATTATTATAAAGTTAGAGGCCCCAAACTCTAAAATTACATCATCATACAGGAAAATCTTTCTAGAAGCCTAATCTTAGTGCCTGAAAAGTTCATTTTTAAAAAAATAAAAAGATGGAAAATAGATTAATTTATGAAGCTAGCATTGTTAACATCAATAAGTGTGTGGGTTTTCATCCAGGGGGAGATGATAGAGTTCAGCTGTGGAAAAGCAAAGGAGAAGAGGGTCTCTCATGTGTATGTTGCTCTCAGGTGGTAGGTTTTCAGTGGTAGCAGCAGCAGGTGTAAAGTAGTTATAATTTGCACTGGTTTTCACAGTCTGTGATGCCTGAGAGATGCTACAAAGATCCGTCTTTTCCTTTTGTGCACCATGACTGCCAGAAAAATAAATGCCACCCCTACCAGGGTAAGTAGTACGATTATCTGTGCTGTAGACAGGGACTCTGGCCTCCAGAGAGGTTTTCTCAGGGCTGTGGAGTCATGGCAGGACCCTCAGACGTTGGTGGAGGCAGACCCAGCACCCAGTCCTCCTTTGCACAGAAGAGGATGTCACTGGAGGATGCTACCTTGGGATCTGTTGTGAGCACTTAGCAGTTTCTCCGGTACATTGCAACCAATTAATTAGCAAACTTGACTTAAGGCTTCTAGTCTTGGAGGCTGGAATGAGAATAATTACATCCAGGGCGAGTGCTAAGCCCCCTCTCTGGGAGCAGGATGTCCTTTGGGCATTGGTGCTGGTGGTTTGCCTGGCAGAGCAAACATGAGAGCGGAGGAGCAAGCAAAACCTTTCATTATCCTCATTGCCAGAGAGCTGAAATAATCTGACAGGGCGACTTGTTTAGCTGCAAAGCCATATAGACCATATTGTCTAAATACATTTTGGTTTCCTGTTAAACTCCATTTATAAGAGTGACAAGAAAACTAATAAAATCTCCTAAGAACAATGAGGGTAATTTAGCACTCTGAGAGTGAGAGAAGAGCTGTGCCTGAGGACTGCATAACTCCTGCTCTAACATCTTCAAGCCATGCCTGAACTACAGACATTTCTTCTGACGAGTTATGAGCCTGCTCAGGAGGGGTTTTTGATTCTATCACTTTTTTCTTCTGGACAACATCTTCTGACTGTCTTCTGAGGCTTGTCACACAAAGTGTTTGCCAGCCAGCTTTACAGGGAGACATTAAAAGGCTCGGTAGTTCACGGGATGTTCTGCAAGATGAACCATGCCAGGCTCAGCCATAGTAGTTTATGTAAGAGGTCTCTCCTTTAGGTGCACTGGTTTGTGGTGACTTTCATCACAATCTGGTCAATCAAAGATAAGATGTCATGTTTTTAAAGCCATATCCATCAGCAGGCAAGTGTGGGTCTAATGCATCAGTCACCTGGTTGACAATGGCCGGTCAACGAACAGCACCTCTAGAGACACCCAAAGGTAGTGCCAAAGCTTTAATGCAACAAAACTGTCAACAGCTTTGTTCTTTCCCACTGGCTTTGGCCTCTTAATTTTTCCACATATTTTTTAAAAGAAAAATTATGAGGTTTTAATGAACTTTAAAAAAAACGGGTTAAATACTCATATTTAAACATGTCAATGTAAATTGTGAAAAATAAGAGGGAAAAGCACCAAAGAAATAAAAAACCCCATGCCCAAAATACAGTTTTGTGGAATGACTTGATGCCCAGACTTGAGACTTGTACAGTTACATTTTGGTGTCCTAAATTTTCTTTGTGACCAACCTTGATGTTAATAGGTGCTGCCCAGTGCTGCTGTGGGTCAGGCTGTATGTGGTTAAACAGCTGTTGTACTCTGACCAGAGGTGGGAGCATTTCCATGATGGTCTGAAAAGAACTGGTGTACGGCATTTGTACAGCTCTTTGGGGATCTTCCTGGATGAAAGGCACTATTATACGGGTAAGATCATTATCATTATCATGAAAAACCTTCTCAAGGAAGCAATTCCACCTTCTGCTTCTGACACCTCATTTCTCTGTTGTCTCAGGAGCCTCTTTTGTATCTCCTAGGAGTGTCAGTTCACATCTTAATCTCTTTGTATGTAATCTCATTACAGATAATCCCATTTGCTGGAGATGTCAGTACTTCTCTACTATGTGAGTAAGGATTTCAACTCCTCTCGTTCTGTAACTCATCCCAGCTACGTTCACTGCACGAAACAGTGGCTGCAGCTGGAATCTCCTTACCTTAGGTTTGCTCTGGAGAGAAAGGGAAAGGGAGAAAGAGAGAGGNGAAGGAAGGAAGGAAGGAAGGAAGGAAGGAAGGAAGGAATCCTTTTTATTAATAATATCTGATGATTTTTTTTCTCTCCACCTCTGTTTACATGAGAGAGGAATCTTTCCTTTAGAAAAAATAATCAAAGTTAATAAAAAGATAATAATAAAATAAGTTTGGAAATAACTTTCACAGCTATCCATCTTCAGTCAGGTCTGCGTGGTAGAGGCAGAGGCACTGTGAGCTTTCCTCATTTTGATTTCTTGCCTTTTAGTAACTCTTGTCAATTAGGGAGGATATAGTCTTCTCTCAATTCATTAAGTGCACCACAATTGTCAGTTAGCGACAGGCTCAGGGGAGGCCAGGACTAAATAAACACGGAGGATAAATTATACAAGAGCACAGTTTGGAGGAAAACGGGACCCTCTTTATATAACACACTTATCCTTAAAATCTTGAGTGAGCTTCTATCGTTGATAAAAGTCCAAACCCTCATGTTCTTAAAGGGAAGAGTGGAGAGGAAAAAAAGCAGTCACTCTCCTTTGACGGTTTGAAAAAAGAAAAGATGTTTGTACCACTCACTGACTGGCTAATGAATAATCAGATTTCACAGCTTGAGTGCTGGGGTGGTAATTTGGTTGCACGCCATGCTCCAAATCCATGGAATAGTGCTTCATTAATGTGAAGACCTGTATAATCAAACAATTAGCAGTCTCTCTGCTGCTAAAGCAGCTTTTCATCAGCATATATACTTCGTTGTAAGATGAGTCTCAAATTACTGGATCTGACAGCAACTAGTCTTTTACTAAATCACAGCAGTAGTAAAGTAGGGTGGACAGAACATCCATTTTTTAACCCACTTCTACGTATGGAAGAGGTTAATTCTATCCATGCCACATGCTGTATATAGCTACCATTGGGAAGGTGAAGACATTATAGGTGAACTGAAATTTCATTTAAATTACTCATTCACAGATCAGTTTGTTTTTTGGTTTTGTTTTGGGTTTTTTTTTTTTTTTTACAGAATGTTCAAGCGCTGTAAATTAGCAGTGATATGCTGCTACTTCTCATTTATCTTCTAGGAAGGAGAAAGAGACTTCTACCCATATCCAGTAGCCAAACATCACCCTCTACTCCTCCTTGTACAGGAGTCTGAGTCTCCCATTTGCTTCAAGCTCAGAAAAGCCTGAGCAACTGCTTGGATACCTTCTGCCACCAGACAGGTGAGTAGTGGACGTGTCCGCTGGTAGGATGGGGCAATGCACAGGCTCACAGTAAGTTAGGAATTTATTCAGAGGAAATAAAATGTGTTTGCATATGGGTGGTTTTGTAGAGCATTCCCACGCCCTAATTACAGATACTTTCTTCATATTAGCCAATAAGGCTTAGTATTATTTATTTATGCACATGCTACATGGCTGCTTTTTTTTTCCCCCTTTCAGTATTGCCTTCATTGTTCTGGAAATCAGCTGAATGTCAGTGGGTTTGTTTTGTTCTGTGGTCCACCAGGTGCCTACTGCTGAATGTACTGGGAACATACAGCAAGTATTTGTGGTGTTGGCATAGATACTGCAGCAGAACCTTTGCTTCTGTGAGATGCTGCAATGAAGTTCATTTGTGTCAGCTGAGACACTGACCCATTACGTTTATCATCTAATTTAGCAGTAGCTGATCTAAAGTGGAAGAGTGCTGGGCTGTTTTAATGACTGTAGTGCTTTATCTTGTTTTCTCTTCTTTCCTGCTTGTAAAAAAAAAAAAAAACCAAACCAACCCACAAACCCCCCAAACAAACAGAAAACCCAAACCAAACAAAAAAAAAATAAAACCACAACCAACCAAGCACCCAAAAAACAAACAAAACCCCACAAACAAAACAAAACAAAAAGAAAAAGACAAAAACAAAACAAAACAAAAAAAACCCAGAAAATATTTTACCTTACAGGTTCTGTATCTGCTCTGGCACCTAAAGGTCTGAAGTGAACCTCATGGTAGCTGAAAGTCTCAGCAATTCAAAGTACCTCTTAGGTGATTTCTAAATATCAACTGTAGATGTGATGATAAGTTGAGGTTCAGCCTAGGAAAAGGCTTTTCCAAGAGTAATCCTACAACCTAACCATTTCAGATAAGAGGAAAGGAGATGTCTACTGCTTCCAGTATCCATGTCAGCCTAATGCCAGCTTGAGGAGACAGTGCTGCAGAGGTCATCTCGTTTGTTGTATCAGAAACAGAGAGGCAGAACTGGAAAAGGCCATAACATCCCTCAAGCCAACTACCCCGTTTTCAGTAAGAGCTGTGAGACACTAACACACAATCACCTTTAGTACAGCTGGCCTCCACCACTTTCAGCCAAGCCATGGTCTCCTTTTGACTCCTAAAAGACTCACTAGTCACTGATGGCAGAAAGTCGGCCATGCTTCGATGGATATTTGCTGTCCCTTCACTGCTGGAGCGAACAGAGGATGGGACCCAGCAAGGATCCAGCCTGCTCCTTGCACATAGGTGCTGTTACTGACTCATGTGGGGCACCCTTGAGTCAAAATGGGCTCTGTTTCTACAGAAATGAGATCTTGAACTGAGCAGGTGGGTAGTATTTGTTTATTTGTTTTAAGTAGTAGGATGTATCTTAGTGCCCCTTTCCTTCCCAACGCACACCAAACAGCTCTAGCATGGGCTCTGCCTCTGACATTGCATATAGCAAGGTATGGTGTCTGTAAAGAGCTGCACAAATAAAGATACACACTTCAGGTCATAGGGTTGGCTGGCATGAGAGATCAAACATCTGGATTTAAAACCAAAAAAGAGAGAAAATGAAGGCAGAAGGCAGGCAGAAGAAAATAAAGAAAAAGAGAGAGAGAGAGAGAGAAATAGAGAAAGAAAAAGAGAGAGAGCAAGAGAGAGAGAAAGAAAGAGGAAAGAGAGAAAGGAAAGAAAGACATGGAATGGAGTTTTGCAGTGCTGATCATTTTTCATCTTTGTACTTGTTTAACTTGTGACATCATGTATAGTGTTTTCTTCATTGTCAGGCAGAGGAAACAGAGTCCATTACTAGACACTAAATATGGTCATTATTTTTTTAGGCATTCATCTTGTTTATAACTATTTGTGTGTGCTGAAACTTATGAACCCATTCATAAAGCTAGTGTTGCTCTGTGAAATGGTGGTGTGACACATTTTCTCCAGACATGGTTCTTTGTCCAATCCTTGCCTAAAAAACAATTGGGAACATTTTTCCACTGGATTCCTTTACCAATGCCCTCAGTGATTATTTCCTTGGTGGAAATAATACAGAAATAGTTCTAATCCTCCTGGGAAGCGCCTCACAAGCAGCAGGGTGGTCATGAGTTGTCTTCTCCAGCTGCCCCACACAGTGGAGCTCACCCTTTACCCCTCTTTTGGAGTCACTGCCCTGCAGTGGATGGCAGCCTATTGCTGGTGCCATTCATCAGCATGCCCAGAAAGCCCCACTCAGGGCAAACTGGTTCTATCTAAACTTTCTGGGGTATTCCACAGCAGGCCATAGGAATAGAGTAGAACCGTGACCACCAGATGGTGGGCTATGATGAAATGAGCTCTGACTGGGGGTGGGAGTATTCATACTCAGGGGGATGGAGTGTGCAAAAGGATTGGGAAATTCATAAGGAGTAAGCTTTGATAAATGTCCTAGGGGAATTAGGCACAAAGTCTCAGCACAGGAGTTATGTGCCTAAAGCTTTTATAATCCCACCTTAAACCACTTACTTGATTTCAGGTTCAGTCTCCCTCCTGAAAAAAAAAAAAAAGAAGAAGAAAGAAAATGAAGAAAAAAACCACACAGGAGAAATACAGTAAAAACAGAGAGGCGGTGATTATACTTTCTCCTTGCATATGGAAATAGTGGGTGTCCCAGTGTGCTAGGGACAGCCAACCCTGCCAGGCTGTAGCTGAGATAGATACTTTCCTTTCTAGCAGCCAGTACAGTGCTGTGTTTTGCCTTTAGTATGAGAATAACAGTGATAACACACTGAAGTTTCAGTTGTTGCTAAGCAGTTTCAGTGTCTACACCACGTCAAGGACTTTCCAGCTTCCCACACCCTGTCAGGTGCACCAGGAGCTGGGAAAGCACAGCCAGGACAGTTGGGCCAGACTGGCCAAAGGGCCATTCTCTGCCATAAGAGCATCAGGCTCCAGACAGAACTGGGGAAGGGAACTGGGATGTGGGGTTGCTGCTCAGAAACAGTCTGGGCATTGGGTTGGAGGTTTTGCCTTCTGGTGTGGTGAGCAATTGCATTTGTGCATCACTTGGGTGGTATTACTATTGTTGTTGTTGCTATTATTGCTACTGTTGTTGTTGTTGCCCCTGTTGTTATTATTATTATTACTATTATTATTATCCTATAATCTGTCTTGATCTCAGCTCACAAGTTGTTGTTTTTTTCATTCTCCTTCCCATCCATTTGGGGGGTGGGGTGGGGAGGGGTGAGCTAGCAGCTGCGTGGTTCGTAGCTGCCGGCTGGGACAGAACGACAACACAGGGTACCCCAGCGCTGCAGGAACAGAGCAGAACCACTGCCTTGCACCCACAGCAATTGTTTCTGTTTCAGGATGCTGTTCCTTGACACAGCACCATACACTGCAAGTGAGACACTGTATATATGTGTATGAACATCAGACACACAGACACCCCTCCCATACCATATTTGTTGCCTCATTTTTATAACAGGTAGCTTTTGGCTATGAATTCCTTGGCTGTAAAACCCCTTTTCCTTGCATGACACTTCTGTCCCCTGTTATATCTCAGGGCCCAGTCCTGTAGATGCTGCTCTGTGCATCCATGTAAAAGTGTCTCTGCCAGTGTAACTCTTAGAATAAGAGAAACAAACTCCAGTAGCAGCAAGAGGCAAATAACTTGACATAAAAAATATTGTTGTTGCAGGAATATGGCCAAATGGGATGGAAATAAATATTCATGTGTTACTACAAAAGATAAGCTACATAAAACTTGGATTGTAAATAAATAAATGTATATATGTTAAAAAAAAATCAATCCCAGTTTATTAGAGCTTGATCACAACAAATACAACAGCTCTAAATAGATGTAGTCCAATAGTTGTATTAAATGAGTTTCATTTGCTGTTGATTTATAAGTTATAATAATAACAATCTAATTTTCAGGACTAATTACTCAAACTCTCCAATTCAAAATAGGTTTTTTTCCAATCACACCTCTGTATAAAGATACTAATTTTAGCCTATTTTTTAAAAATCAGTTTAGCTTTCCTTTTATTTTTTTTTTCTGTTGCACAAAACTTGTGCTTTAACAAATCACTGCCATGAGCTAACCCAGATCTGAATCCAGAAAATGCTCTCAACATTATCCTTCTCTGTTCACATATATTTGAAGTAAATTACATCAAATTGTATTTGAAATACCAAACTGGCATTAATGGAAGCTTTTTTTTGCTCCAGGCACCATTTTAAAATAGATGAGCATAAAAATGCAGTCTGCATCATTAAGTTTATATGAAACTAGTGAGAATAAAAATCACCATGTAAGTTCTAATAAGATGTGTTTTTCATTCCAGTTTAATAACCCAAGACTATATTCATCTTCCAGTATAATAAATACACTGAAAGGAATTCATTCTTTTGTGGTTTTTAACATGTTGAGGGTTTCAGAAGATGGAGTTTTCTGGGAAGCTGGGTGAAGAAAATTCTTTAATATGGCAGTGCGGAGTATTATTATCATAAATAATTAATGTGCACAGCAGAAGAAAGCCTAGCTTCATTAATAATTCTTATTTTTAGTTGGCATAAGCTAGAGGTGCTGTATCTTCTTTCATCCGATCTATGTCAATTTCCGCGATTTTAATTTAGTAGATGTTAAAATTTTAAAGGTATTCTATGCTTTGCAATAGATTTTTGGGGTTTATTTTTTGTGTGACTTTGCATTAATATCCTACTGCTAATTCTTACCCGTTGGGATATTTTTAGTAACAAGCAAAAATGGAAGGGAAAAAAAAAAATAGCAGCCAGACAAGGTAGAGTGGGCATCAGTGTCAGCTCCTTTCATCTTTCATTTCCCTTTGAGACCAGTTAAGATGCTTCTTTGATTAGGACCTCAGGAAATATTAAAAAGCTCTTCTGTGAATTTAAACTCATCCAACTTGTCTCTGTTTATTTTTTTTGAACACCGAGATAATTCACCTCCCACATTTCAAGAACGCAGGTTCCCTCCAACCCAACCGCGCTCCTCTGATCAGCTAAGTCACTTGTCAGCATCGGTGAATCTCGCCTCACAAATTCTAGCGCTTCATTAATGCCGCGCCCGAGTCCGCAGCCGCTCCTAAATGTTCCTTATTAGCACAAACGAGGAAATCAAGATGACACTGGAGATGGCACTGAAGCAGCGTGCCACGAGGCGAGCGCAGGTAGTACTGGATTCAAACAAAGGAGAAGGACGTGACACCTGAAGGAAAAACCACAGTGTGGGTGGGGGTGGGTGGTGTGGTGGGAACCATCTTGTCTTGTTGCAAAACGTACGTGGGAAAGGGACTGCAGCTCCCGTTGCAACTTTCGGAACACCAATACCGTGGAGATGCAACGTTAACCCCCATTATGCCTTTGGAACACATTTGCAAACGTTCTTGTTAATCAGGGCAAATGTTAGAGCTGATTGAAAAATGATGCAGGGTTTTTTTTTTTTAATTTCCTCTTAGGTATTTTAAAATAATGTGCTGGGGTTAATTTTGTTCACCCAAACTGTATTGAGATAGCTGGGGAACAAATAAGCTGCCTCTTCCTCCTGAGTTTTATACTTTTCTCTCCATTTTAACCCTCCTTTTATTTTTCTTGAGACCAAAAGGACAATAAAAACCCCAGAGAGGTGCAGGAGAAGGAAATGATATTGCAGAGCCTGTGGGAGGAGAACCCTGTGAAAGCAATAACTTTAAGGCGTGGGGGCAGAAGGAAGCTGACAGAAATCAAAATGTGTGAGGTTGCTCACTTGGGAAAAAGGTTATTTTTACCTTGTTTGGCTTTGGATGAACATTTTCACCTGCTAGAAGTACTTCTAGCATCTGAAGTGGCCCAGGCAGTCATTTCAGCCACATGTCACTGCACCTTTACTCAAGCATTCCTTATACTACAAATTTCTCTTTGAGAGTTTTCACAGCTTTTTCCTATGTTGGCAAGTATTTCATGGTGTTTATCTTCAAGTTGTGCTGTGTCCTGTGTCCCAGTGCAGCTCACAGAGCTGGGGTGGGCAAACCTGGGAAATCAGGCTCCCCTCAGCGCAGCGCAGATGCCGCTGTGCGTGTGTACACATGTGCCCGAAGATTGAGTGATGTTACTGAACTCACACGTGCAAACTCAGGACATGGTTGGAAGATTAGTTTAGGCACAGCCAGAAAATTGCTTTTGCTTGCTATGACCTCTCACGTGGCCATCAGGTCTGCAACGGTTGGCAAACACGAGCTGGAGCCTGGGCACACTCCAGTGTGCTGGGAGAGGACACGGAGCAACCCAAAAGTGCCCAGATAGACCAACTTAAAAGAGGCCTTCCAAGCTGTTCAAATCCCAACAGCAGCAGCCACCCCTCAGCAGAGGAGTCCCTACTTCACGGATCTGCCAAAGCAAACAGTGTCTGGTGTGAGGTGCTGGGATGCTGGGTGGTGGCAAATATCTGCCAGGAAATAATTATAGTCCCTGTGAACCAAGAAGAGACAGACCCAGGTTTGCATTGATGAATTGTAAAACAAAGAAGTATCACACTTTAATGACGCGCTTAATCATAGAATCATAGAGGAGTCTTGATTGGAAGGGACCCTTCAGATCATCAAGTCCAACCATCACCCTACCCCACCAACGGAAGCCCGTTCCAATGCCTAACAACCCTCTCTGTGGAGATTTTCCTGCTATCCAATCTAAACCTCCCCTGGCAGAACCTGACTCCATTTCCTCTTGTCCTATCTGCATGGAATAACATGGTCACACCATATGACCATTGGCTTGCTGCTTTTGTCACACTTCAAGTCTATTTTTAAGGCTCTTATTTACCAATATGTTCAGCTTTTGCTTTTTTTTTTTTTTAATTTTGTTGACTTCTCCCTCCTTTCTCTCAGGCATATGGCCAGGTTGTACCATTTCAGAACAGCGCTGCATATCTGGCTTCTTTCTTTCTGAGGTTTCAGGATACTTTAGAGAACTGAAAGGCTGTGATTTTGCTACACTATTTTTTTCATGGGAAGGGCCATAAGAGGTGACATTCCTGTGTTTTAGTGGGACATTTGCTATTATCAGAAGAAGAAAGAAAGAAGTTTGTATTCCAACAACAGCGTACTCACCAATCAGCAAGTGCAGACCAATTATACAATAGGTGAAAGACATGGGCTTGCATGCTAAAATCTGCACCAAAAGAGGCAATTTCCTGACTTCTTTATTTCCTATTAATCCTCTGTGACAATGGGTTTATTTTGCAGGAAAATATGCAAATACCTTAATCTGGTAGAACAGTATGACTGTCTGAATGTGGGTCTCTTCACTATAAATTGACAAACACTTGTTTAAGGGAACCGGCACCAGGAAGATGATAAATCTCTGAGTGCAAAATCAAAGTGTCTGTAGAAACACTGTGTAGCACTTTCTTTGAAAAAAAAAAGCCCAAAACCCCCAAACCAAACCAAAACCAAATGGATGGGCAGCAAGGACCAGTCTCTCTAAATAATAAATTTTCATCTTTTCTGAAATGCAATCCATTAATAAATGAGTAAGTGGAGGAATTTGGGATCTTTTCTTGCTCTCTTTCGGCACTCACATAATGAAAAACCCTGCTATTTTAGAAGGTCTGTTATCTCTCTGGTTTACTTTATATATTAATTATATAGTGTCAGCTGTTGGAACAATAATTTTAAAATATTCCTGTAAATGTTGAAACTGTATCTGCAGAGATTTTTTTTTTATTTTTTTTTTCAACATCCTAATTTGAAAAGTGATTTAAGAACTGATTGGCAGTTGGCAAAAAATGAATGATAATGAACTCATTTCAATAGAGATGGACCAGATACCACGCCGGCTGTCGAAACTTTTCAAAGCTGGTTTCTCTCCAGTAAATGTGATCCTGCAGGCTCTGTCCATCTGCCTACAAGAAAAGAGACGTTCACATTCTGTGGGAAATGCTGCTGAGAAAATACCACTGAGAGTTATTGATTTTGTGATGACTCGTGGCTCTCAGGGAGGAAACTGGAGGACAATAAACACCACGGCAAAACTGGCACGTGCTGAGCTCCTGTCCTTCCCCAGCCCAACTCCCCAGACACTTTTTGCATTAGCAGGTAACTGGAGTGCTTGGGGGTGATGAGGAGTACGGATGTTTGTCAGGCAGAGGTGTAGCTGCTCCAGCAGGGCTGAGCCCTCCCCACAGCAGGGATGCTCGGGGGTGACCTGAAGCTGTTCCTTACAAGGGTGGTTTGGTTCTGGCCTCACCCTGATTTTCGTCAGAGCAAACCGAGTCGCAGCCGACACATTAAATAGCTGAAGTGAAAAACTGTGCCAGCTGTTAGGCCTCTCCAGTTGTTCTCCTGTTGCATGACATGAAAATAGCTTTGAGATTTAAGGAATACAGCAGGAATTCACCCAAGACACAACATCTGTGGGGCAGGTGCTTCCTCACCCAGAGCATGTCGGCCAACTTCAGTTAGGCCTGAGGTGGCCAATGCCAGCGGAGGGGTGTCAGACAATGCTCTCCCAAGGGTGGCTGCACTGGGGAAGAAGGGTAGGACCAGTACAAGCCCCACCAGGCCCTGCAGTGATGCCCATCCACACGCCCCAGGGCAGGTCAGTTCACAATGCTCACTCCTCAGTTATTTCATTCCTCCCCCAAACCTGCCACCTTCCTCTCTCTTTTCGTAGAGATGGTTTCTGTGTCTCCCTCTTTTTTTTTTCTACCACTGCCAAGGTCCAAGTCCCCATCCCAGCCCTCCCCCTCTGCCTCAACCCACCCCAGCCTCTCCCCAGCTTCGAAGGTGGCTCTCAAGTAAAGTGCCTGTGGGCTTACCTGTGCTCAGCACGGCCTCTGAATTTTTAATCAGTGGTAGTGAAACAAAGGAAATGAAGCAAGTCTCACAGTATTTAACACATAGTGTGTGGCTAAACCCCATGTCTTATCCTAGCTAGCAGACACAAACAGGGTGGCACGTGCCTACCACAGAAGCCATTTAACATCCCAGTAGGTTTTGCTCTGGCATGTGGTACCACAGTCATGAAACTCTCACTAATATTACGTGGTGCTACAGTTGTACAAGGCCAAAACAAAACCAGAGAGGAAGTACTTCTGCATATAATGCTGAATTCATTGCTATATCGGTTGTTAATTAAAAAACTTGGCTCGTTTCTATCCCTTTACACAATCAGAATGATGTAAATAAGAACCTTATCCAAAAGCTTTTAAAATTCATTTTAAAAAAGGCTGGCTACAATATTTGTACAATATTTGCAGTGGAGCAGAATGAAGCAGGGAACAGCTACATCTTTGGCTTCCCAGTTTCCACACATGAGCACAACAGTCAGCTTAGACCTACCCATTGCAGCAAAGGGCCGAGCAGGTTTGCAAGGTGGGATGCTAGCAGGAGGTTCAAACCAGCCACTGCAATAGGAGGTGACCCCTCTGCATGGGGTCATGGGTAGATTCACGCAGGCAAAGTCAGCAAACCAAATTCTCTCAGTTCTGCACATGTAAGAAGTAAAAGGACTTAATGTTTCTGTATGTAGACTAATAGTCCAGACCTTGTCATACCTGGCTTCTGGTCCTGCTGCAGCCACTGTGGCCCTGGGGCATGCCTTGAACAGATGATGCTAACGGGGTTGGATTCCTAGATGTGAGGCCAGAGCTCTGCTCTTTGTGCCTAGTTAATCCCCAAGACTGTGGAAGTGAGACCTCTTCAATCTCTGTATTTTGCTCCAAATGCTTTATTACCTATGAAACTCTCTGATTTGTATGAAAGATAGAGATAAAGGAGTTTAAGTCAACCAGCTTTTTATGAAATGGAAGTCATGATGCTAAAACCCAGCCCACTATAACCAAAAAGCTAGGGATTAATATTATGATTTATTACTCATATTATAGTATCTCCTCAAGAACTAAGCAAAGATTTGGATCTTTTTGTGTTTTATTCGCAAGTGGTCGCGTTAAAAGCAATCAGAAGACACATTGCTTGTCCCAAAGGATTAACACTAGCATTCCTGCACTCCTGCAGCTCACACATACATGGGAAAAGCAGTCAGAGGCTCTATTTCACTGCAACTTTGAGGTGCAACACCTCTTAGGCACAATACCTGCTGAGGAGGTTTCCAGAGTGTTCAATGCAAGAAAAAAACAGACATTAAAAAACTGCAGTCCCACAAAATATATAAGCTGCTCATCACAGCAAAACATCAGCTCTCATTCCAGGAGGTGAGTGTGGCCTGATGTGCTCCCCATCCCCATCTTGAGACCTCAAGGGAAAAATAAAGCACTGTTTGGAGTGAATAAGTGGCACCAGGAAAGCCAGTGGCACTGGAGACATTTTTGGGATGTTGCCTTACGGGCTGCCTTACCCTCACCTGCTCAGAGGTGCTATCACCCCCCTGATGACCTCCTTTCTGTTTCTAGGGTGGGAAATGGACTGGTTGTTAACGGGGGTGCAGATGGGAAGCCTGCTAAGACATATTTTAGCAATTAGGACAGGAGGGATTAGAGTATCGCTGTTTTCCAGGAAAAAAATAATCTATTTCCTTGCCTCTTTTCCATTCAAGTGTAAACTGGTATTTTTTTCACCACTGGGGCCAGAGTACTGCAGACAGAGAGGGGAATTGCTGTAGTGTGGATTCATTAAACCCAGCTCAGCCCATCTCTCTCTTTTATTTTTTTGGTATTAAAGGAATATGGAGTAAAGCAGGGCAGAACGAAGTGTTCTGGGAAACTGATAATCAAATGGCCTAAAGCTAATGTTTACTTTTTTGAATGTTTTACATCAGCATTACTTGGAGATGTATTAAAAACAGGGAGTGAGAGGGAGGGAGGGAGGGAGCCTAATAATAGCCTTCAAGTTACAGAAATAGAGAAGCAGCATAGATATGATAATTGAATTTGGTTTGGATGGGTGATAATCCTCCTTTATGCTACAGCTGTAGTTCTCAGATTTGAGCCTCACTGGTGGCAGGTGTTGGGCAGCCTCCCCTGCCACGGGAAAGCTCCAGCACCAGGCACCCCTCCGTGACATCCCCCCTCCCCAGTCCTCTCCCTGTGCCTGCAGGCAGGAGGCTGAGGGGTCATTGGTTCTCTGCATTTATGGGACGGTGTCCTGAAGGTGACCTGGAGCCTCCCCTTGCTTGCCTGGCCAGGAAAAGACACTGGTGAAGGTGGAGTGGAGCTCTTCTCCTTCCCAGCAGACTTCATGCTCAGCTACTCTCTGTTTCTGCTCCACCCTAAATTATTCAGCTCTGCACTTGGGGAGCTGACAGTGCTAGTAAACCGAGGAGTTATATATTTTTGGTTGCACTTGGAGATTAAGTGCCACTTGAGTTATAGTGTGTAGATTCCCAAATATTTGTGTAATTTTAGATCATGAATTCTCGTTGCTGACTATGTTTAGTATAAATATTTATTCACATAGCTCTGTTGGTTAGATCCCATGAACAAACTGGGATGAGTGGGGAGTGGGGGTGAAGTGAGGAGGTGCCTCCAAGCTGGCTCTGTCATAGACATGTACCCTTGCCAACTCATTTTGAAGAAAACCCCAGTTTTGCTTTGCCTGCTCTTGCTGGGTTTGGGTGGGACAGAGTTAACTTTCTCCATAGCAGCTGCAATGGGGCTGTGGTTTGGATTTGTGCTGGAAACAGCGTTGGTAACACAGGGGTGGTTTTGTTACTGCTGAGCAGCATTTGCACAGAGCCAAGAGCTTTTCTGCTTCTCACCCCACCCCACCAGCGAGCTGGCTGGAGGCGCACAAGGAGCTGGGGGAGGACACAGCCAGGACAGCTGACCCCAACTGACCAAAGGGGTGTTCCATAGCATATGGTGTTGGTCTCAGGAGATAAAGCTAAGGAAGAAGTTGGGGAGGTAGAGGATATTCATTGTGATGCTGTTTGTCTTCCCAAGTCACCGTTATGCATGATGGAGCCCTGCTTTCCTGGAGATGGCTGAACCATGGGAAGTGGGAGATGAATTCCTTGTCTTTCTTTGCTCATGTGCAAGGTTTTTGCTTTACCTACTGAGCTGTCCATATCTCAGCCTGTGTTGGGTTTTCTCACTTTGACTCTTCTGATTCTCTCCCCACCATGGGGCAATGAGCAAGCAGCTGTGTGGGGCTTAGCTGGGGCCCACAGTTAAACTGTGACAGGTGGAGAAAATTCTAGAAAGTGCTGGGTGGGAAGCAGTGGGTTGGACAACTGGTCTGCAGTGGTTGGATATCAAGGCCACTGACTTTCACAAGGTGTCCATAAAGATTTTATGCCATAGATGTGGGGCTGGTTGTGTTCTGCTCTCTTACTAGCAACATGAGCTGGAGAATGGTGAAGAAACCAAAGCAGAAGAAAGTTTGCAACATCCTTTGCTGGGTTGTGGGAAGCCTCTCTGTCACCCCTGCAGCCTTCTGAGTTAACAAAATCCTGCAAGAAACTTTATCAGTCCTTCTTGTTCTCTTGCTTTATTTTAGCAAAAGTGCTTCAGAAGGAAAAGCATTAATTAATTTCCTCTTCAGAAAGAGATGTGAGAAGATTTTGGTTTCTCCAGGCACTGAATTAAATTCTGGCTGCACAGGAGTTTGCATTTTTAATGGAGCTGTTTTGCAGGTCACCAAAATTGTTCCCCGTTCAGCCACTCTCATCATCTGGGTCATTATGACCGATAGCCACAGCTGATGCCCGGATCCAACTCCCACAGTACTCAGCTGGCACTCAAATGCTACCTCTACAAAGAGGATGATGCCTGCTACAACACCTTTTCTCCAGCTATCTCAGAAGAGCTTTATAGTTGTGATTAAACTAGCTTCATAACATTATCGTGGGGCAGAGAGGTAATGTGCAAGTTTCACAGGTGAAAAAACAGAGAAACGAAGCAGGATGTTGCTTAAACTTCACAGACAGAGAGCCCAGGTGGTGAAGGAAGACATGGGGCTCAGCAGCCCAGCTCAACTGAAAGCCATTTCTGTGACTGGCAGGGTAATTAATCAACCTTATACCCATTTTGAAAGTATTTTAGATGAGGACTTGTTTGCCACAGAAAAAAAAAAAAATTTGACTGCACAGATTTTTGCTGCTTCCACGCTGCTTGGTGCACCCATGTCAGCTAAACCCTTCATTTGTCCTTTTCTCCAAGAAACCCCCTAGCATATCACCCAAACACCATAGTTTGGACTCAAGAGGGAGAAATTCTGGGGACATACCTGTCAGCACACAAAGTCAGTTTGACTATTTGCTTGTACTGCTCCTTAACTCCTAGTCAGACAAGAAGTACCCACTATCATCCACCAGGGAGGTGGTGGATGCCCCATCCCTGGAGACGTTCAAGGCCAGGTTGGATGAGGCCCTGAGCAACCTGATCTAGTTGGAGGTGTCCCTGCTTCTTGCAGGGGTTGGACTAGATGACCTCTGGGAGTCCCTTCCAACTCTAATCATTCTATGATTCTATGATTCTATATCCCAATAGCAGATACCTATGACTATGTCACAATCAAAGATAGGATGGAGAATACAAAGCACATCTACAGGTGGTTCTTCCAGAACTCAGAAAGCATCATACTCTTTCTTGTCCAAATTCCACTCTTATCCCTAGGAGAGTAAAAAAACCATTTTCTCCAGAACAATGCCTTGCAATATTAACTCCAAGCCAGCCCTTTCAGTCTCTGGCTTTGATGGATGTCTCTGGATCCTGGAAAGGATTGTGGTAGATGCCTTATTAGAATAATATTCCAGTGTCTTGACAAGCAGCTTCATATTTTTATGGAAGCTTTCCTTTTTTATGCCAATAGCTATGTAATACCAAAGGGCTGTATGCACTGTTCTGATTTTGATTTTTTTTTATTATTTACTTATTTTTTTAATGGAAGGACTATTTTGATCCAAGAATTCTTGTTTTGTCTTTCCTGTTGTTTTCTGGCACCTTTGTCAGTTTACATTCTTCCATCTGCAATTGTTCCCCACATGACACACATCTATCTGTTCTAAAAGGAAGACAAAAACAGTACAAGAATAGTCTCCATCCAGGTCTACAATTTGGGTACCCCTCCTTTAGCATCAACTTAACCAAGTCCCCTACGACCTGTGTGGTCAGTCCTCTAGCTGGTTAACTGGGGAAGAGTAAAGGTAGGGGGGAAGAAATACTTTAAAAACTGCTAATTTCCAGCATTTATGGCAATGTTAAACAATGAACACTTCAGCAAAGGTAAATCTGGATTTAGTGCTGAACCCTCCACTTCTGTGTGTGTAACCCAGTATGTCTGAAGTGAGGTGTCACTCATGACCACTGGTGGGAAGCACCACATAGCATGCCAGTTAGCATTTTCCCATTCACTCAAAAGACTGAGGGAATCCCCTTAAGCAAACATCAACTTTGAAAGAGGTGGGGCAGAAATCCCACTTCAGTTCACATGTGCCTTTTGCCTCTGCTGTCCCTGTTCTTCTGGGCAAATTGCAAATCGCTTCCAAAAGTGCCTGTGGGTCTATGGTTCTAGCAGGCAGAAGACAACCCCCCTGAGCTGTGCTGCTGCCTGGATGGATGTGCTGACTCATGATATAGGAAGTGTAGCTCTGAGCTAGACCCCACCAAAACCTCCCCTCTCTGCCCAGAAGATGCCAAACAGCAGAAGCTCCCCACTTTTCATCCTGGAAGACCACCCCAGGCATCCTGTCCTGTTTCATGGGATTTGATGAGCTTTCCATCATGCTTTTTTTCAGTTTCTAGGTCCATTTAGCCTCAGGCACACTAAATACTGGGCTCACTTAGAAAAGTCAGCTATTAAGAAAGATGAGTTTCCCTGGGAGGTGGACAAAGTTTTTTAGCTGTTTCACATAAGTAAATGAACAGACCATGAAAAAGAAATGCTGGAATTACTTAATTAAGTCTGCCATACCACAGTGTCTTGGGATAGAGTTAATTTTCTTGCTAACAGCTGTGTTTCACATTTAGGATGAGAATGCTGTTGATAACACAAAGATGTTTTAGTTGTTGCTAAGTAATACTTACACTAAATCAAGGACACTTCTGCTCATGCTCTGCCAGGAAGAAGGCTGGAGGTACATAAGAAGCTGGGAGGGGACACAGCCAGGACAGCTGACCCAAGCTGGCTAAAGGGATAGTCCATACCACATGATGTCATGCTCAGTATATAAACTCTGAGAAGTTGGCTGGAGGTGGCTTGGGGTCTGGCTGGTGCATGGTGAGTAATTCCTTTACATTTTCATCACTTGTTTTCCTTGGGTTTTGTTTCTTTCTTTTGTTATTTCCCTTTTCATTACAATTTAGGAGTATTAGATTTTGTATTTTATTTTATTTTGCCTTAATTTCCTAAATTAAGCTGTTCTTAACTCCTGAGTTTTCTCACTTTTGCCCTTCTAGTTCTCTCCCCCATCTGCCCAGGGAAAGGAGTGAGCCAGCAGCCCAGTGATGCTTAGTCACTGTCTGTGGTTAATCTATGACACCAAGGAAAATGCAAGGTGTTCCCTGGTCCCTCCAAGTGAAGTGGTGGCAGAAGCTGTAAGAAAATAGGCATAACAGACAGGGAAGGAAATGCCATAAAACACATTCGAAAAAAACCAGCTCCATGCCCCATCTCCCAGGACACCCACATCCTGACTTAAGAGGAGACCTCCAAGACCTTCTACCCTCTTGTTTATTAGATTAGCCAAGAAAGCATTCCTAGCATCCACCCTGAAAAACCTGCATTTGTTTTTCACCCAGGAAGAGGCTGCCTTATTGGTTTTTAATCTTTATGGGAATAATTATTTTTTGAAAGGGAATCCAGATTTCAAGTACAGAAACAAATTAAGGTCAGACCGAAGCACCTGGCTTCATGTAAGTGTTTAGTCTCTCCTCATGAAGTGGCTGGTTCTGCATGAATTACCATTAATAATAAAAAGTATGTAAGATAGTGACATTTGGCGTGCGTGTTCTTAGCTCCCCAGTAAGCTGTGTTCCGTAAAAAGGTTTCCAGGTTTATTTAAACATGCAGGGGAGAATTTAATATTAAACAGAAATAATGTAATAGAATTATGTCAAAACACCTGAGGGAATTTTGGGTGCCTTTAAGGAAGGAGCTCTGAAGTGATTCATAGCAAGGGCAAGTGATAATTTAGCTGCTACATTGAGAAGAAAGAGAAAAAGAAAATAAAAAAGGGAAAAACGAGTTAATTCTTCCACAGCTAAGAAATGCCATATTCCACATCAGGAGTCTTACCTCAGTTTAGGCATTATTTTACTTTCTGATGCTGAAAATTAGTGTAGTGATCTTGCTAGTGTTTGCACATGCATTTAGTGTGTGGTAGGATGTGCTTAGCTCCCTGGGGCCCGGCGGGACTGCCGATGCGACAGGAGCTAACGCACAAGTACGCAGAGGAGGCTCGGGTGCCTTTCAACAGCTTCTGGAGACAAATGTGTGATCTAGTCATAGCCTCAATTACAGTTCTCCTTACATCTTCCTTGAGTATTTTGGGTTGTGGAATCATTGGATCTTGTAATGGGCTAAAAACTTGACCCTTTCTTATATTCACAAGTTTGGACATGAAACAGGCATTCTGGTTAGTGACAAAAGGGCCCAACTGTAGGGCATAGAATCTCAACTCACTTGCATTGTGATGCAGCTGGAGACTTAATGCAAGATGTTTCTATTTAAATTAATATTTTCTGTGTCAGTTCAGCAGTATCAGCACACTGCTAATGATCTCCATATCCATTAAGATTAGTTCAAATGCACCTCAGTGTAGCTTTCTTACTCTATCCTCCTGGTGGTATTTTTTTAATCTGATCTGTAACTTATTATTTTTATTATTCACAAATGTCACAGGCCTTTTCTATCCCATTTGGGATTGCTCTTCTCCTGTTTTAGGTCTTCTCCTTTTCCTCTAATGTTGCTTTGGGAAAGCTCTGGGGATACATAAAGCAAAATAGACAGATGCCTTCACCTACCAGATTGTTGTGAATAATAATAATCACCTCTTATATATCCCTTTTCATTTTCAAAGCACTTAGCAGCAATTAACTAATTTGTCTTTACAACAATCTCTGATAGATAGGTACAAGCATTTGCATAGTGGCTATTAATTTATTTATTTTATCCCACAGAAAATTGTTGTGGTTTCGCTTTTTCCTTTCTTTTCTTTGGTTGGATATTTTTGCCTCCCTTCTTTTTCAGAAAGGTAAAGTTCTGTGGGATTGTTATGCCCATTAGCACTCCTAATCACCGAACCTAATTAGATTCTTGTTGAAAAGAAAGCACACATCAGCAACAGATGAACAACAAATTCCTTCAAGAATATAAGCTTTATCTCTGTGGTAGTCAGGTAGAGTGGGAAAATTGGGAGCCATACCCAAGCCACGTGTAAGACGGCTGGTTCAGACACCACCAAGGGAGATGATGGTGGAACAACTTATTCCTATGCAAACTGCTTGTACTTGGTCCAACTTGCCGAAGGCATCGACTTACAGAGAATGTAAATTAAGAAATATTAAAAACTGCTCTTTTGGAATAAAAACTCTGAAATGTCAGAAGATTTGATGTTGAAATCCCAAATCTATCACTGAATCACTGACTATCAATAGAAAAGCATACCCAAGCAGGGCCCTGGTCATTTCTACAGCCCAGCTCACTGAAGAGAAAACTCTTAGATAAGTGCAACCTGTTTCTGCTTGTTCCACCCACATTTTCAGTCTAGCACACAGATCATTGAGGCTGTAGCTAAAACCTCTACCTTGGCCCTTCGGTGCGGTGAACCCAACCCATCGTGTTTTGATGGGTTTTGATCATGTTTTTGATTGTTTACCCAGCCATGGCCCGTGTATCAGCCAAAAGGGCTCTGCCAGCACAGCTTGTTCTATGTCCTGCTGCGGGAAAGGGCTGCTGGCTGTGTGCCACCCACATCAGGATGATCTGGACACCCATGTCCTACTATCTCCCCAGCATTTGTCCAGGCAGCCCAGTGGCAATTGGCCACTGCTACACATTTGCGTCACTGTTGATGCCTGTGCCACTGCTCTGTCCCCTTTCCTCTTCATCTTCCATCCCTGAGTGACTCTTTTCCATCTTGCCTTTTGTGCATCAGAATAGGCAATTTCAAACTGTCTCCAGAACAGGTCAAGGGATTGGTACAAATACTAACACCAGGCACAGTCCTTGCAGAAAATATTTGTAACGTGTCTTTTACAACTACCAGCACTAATGGCTTTTGTAGTAACAAAGGTGCCGTGAAGGTTTTACTAGCAAATCCTAACTTGCTCACATGAGGAAGAGCAAGGAAAGCCCCCACTGTACTATCTCTGTGAAGTGGTAATGCAACAGGGATCCCCTGTACTTTGGGATAATTGAACCATAAAATATTTCAGCTTTATCTATAAAGTCTCAGCACAATGCTTAGACTGTGTAACCGTTTACATTATTCCCAGAAAATTAGGTCAACTTTTCACAGAGAAAAATGCCAAATAAAAGAGAAAACAAAAAAAAAAGGAAGGGAAAAAAAACCCAAGGAAGGAGAAAAATAAAAGAGGCTTCATCAAAAAGGACTTTTCCACCCCAGATAGGAAATGTCACTGTACTGTCCCAACACCACCAGCCCCGCGTGCAAGCCAGGGAGGGAGCAGGGGCCGAAGAACAGTGGGCAGCATCCGCACTCGGCTCCTCTGAGCTGGAACACAGCTGTGTTATGGCTGTGTCATCCCTGTGAGCGAATTAAAAGAAATGGAAACATTAACTCTGTGGAATCTTTTCAGGAGCTGGTGGTGACTAAAGCGGGAGGCGCTAACAAAGGAAAGCTTTCAGCAAGTGTTTGGCATTTGGAGTGCAGCGCGCTCTTTCCATTAGGCTGTTGTTAGGGTTAAAATTAATCTGCATTGTACGGGGAGAAGGCCGCACAATGGATGTTTATTGTGCAGTAAGGCACCTGGAGATGTGTTGTGTTGTCAGGAGGCTTAAATAGCTTGATTCCAAAATTTCACAGCCTATTAAAAGAACCACAAGATTCTGGCAGGGAATATCCCTGAGATCTTGAGGATCCCTGCGATCTGACTGAAAACACTTGGAGGACAGTGGTGGCCTTGCCAGCAGACTCAATCACAGGTTCAGCCCAACTCTTCATCCCACCAGTTATTTTGCAAGGAGATCACATTCACAAGCTGGGATGTGGGAATTCAGCTGGCAATCTGTTCCTTGCCACAGACTAGCATCACCTGGTTTGGCCTCAAATCCCTGAGTACTTCTCCTCATGGGAGGGAGAAAGCACAGTAGTCCTGGAGGCAAAGAGGTCAGCAGCTGCCACCACTGGCGACTCACCACACCACTTCCCATTTCTGAGAGCAGCCATTTATCATTCCCAAAGTGTGTAGGTTGCTTGTTTCATGGTATGCAAGACCTGAGGGATGCTGAAATGGGAATGAACCAATTCAGAGTGATGCACAGCACGCAGTTCCTGCATGTGGGACACATACTGTTCCTGTCCACGGTGTTCCAGGCCCTCTGCTCTGGAAACAGGCCTCCTGGGGTGGGTAGGAAAAAGATTCCAAATACAGACAATCTGGTCTATTGTAAACTAGCTTCAAAGTCAAAGTTATGGACAGAAAGTCTGAGGAAACTGGTGCTTGTGCAGAGACTGGCCACACATACCAGGTTGCAGAGCAAGTGTCTGACCTGATCCTGCGTTCCCTGGCTTCTCAAACAGTTTTTTCTCTTGCCTATCAGATTGCATTTATGTCTGTTTCCACATGATGGTCAGACTAGGATGACTGACTCTCCTTCCCTCTGCTGTCACTGCAAAGCAGAAGTTGCTCTACGGGCATAACGGTCGCTCCGGTTCTCGGAGGGAGCATGCAGCTCCCACCAGCAGTTCGCTGTGGCTGGGCCCAGGTTTTCCAACCAGCAGCCCACATGTTCCTGTCTTCTCCCCAGCAGGACCCTCTTACTATTCTGTAGCTCTGACAGAAGTGGGTATGGTAGCCATGGGATCACTGATGGCTTTCCTGAGCTGGAAAGGAGCTGGTGGTGGCAGAGGCATTGCATTCAGGCAGCTACCACCGCGTGTTGCTATGGGCACTGATGCAGAGGCAAAATACAGGCTAAGCCATCACTTGATTTTCTATTCAAGCAACTCTTGAGTACTAAAGGAATGGCCATCTGCCAGTGTTTGTAATAGAAGGTCAGCATACACTGACATTCAGCAAATTGGTATTATATGCATTAGATCTGTGCTTTATGAGGTTTTGCTCCATTTTGGAAATGTGCAAATTGACTGAAATCACGACTAAAATTTTCAAGGTGCCAACCAGCAGCTTGCAGACACGCTGACAGTGCCCCAAACACCCAGGCAAGCAGCAGGTACAGCGACTTCAAAGGCACAGAAAAATTTGCAAATAAGTGTGTGTGTCTGCTGCAGAGTTGCTGCTGGCACCAAACCCACTGCTCCAAATCACCAGTGTCCCCAAGTGGGATCCTTTCCCTGGGCAGGGGCTAACACAGCGAGGGTAGGCAGTGTCCCTCGCTCAGCTGATGACAGCCACTATGTGATGACAGGAGGAAGCTGCCATCTGACATGGAGCTGTTTTAAACTGCTCTCTGCAGTGTCCAGCACAAGCCTGCCAGGCTTACATGGAGAGTGTGAGATGCCCACAGCCTGCCAAAGACCCACAGACCCAGCACGGTGGAGGCTGGCCCCATGGGGTGTGCTGTAGGGCTCTGAATGGGACCTTGTCCTCTGAGGTCACCCCGTGTCCAAAGCACTCTTCCCCATTGAAAGGCCTGAGATGACCAGAAGCAGGTATGTAGTTCCAGGTTTTGGGGCAGATCTGCTCTCTGGCTGGTTTTGGAAACTGAATATGCTAAATGGGCTCTAAAAGATGAATTCACACATTGTTTTTTCTTTAAGCAAGTTATCTTCTTCTGCTGTTGTTTCCCTGTGACTTTCAGTATTGTAGCTCCCCTTCCAGATCAGCAATGGCATCAGTTAAAGGGAAAGTAAGTGTCCCAAGGCTGGAACAGCGAGGGCTGCTCCTCCAGGACTCCAGTGCCTGACGTGGCAGCAATGCCACCCCCAGATTGAGTTGCAGTCCCTGCCACCTCCAGTACCTGCCCAATGCCAGGCAGGATGAAGGAAGACCAGAGAAGGAACTTTCACCTGGTAGCAGAGATGGAAACTCCATAGTGGCCAGCAAAGTGTGAGGCTTTTTCCTCAGAGTCAGGCTTTTCTTTGGGAAAGCCAGGCAGGTCAAGCTGAGGCAATGTGGTCCCAGCACAGGCAGGTGCCGTCACTGCCCCTCATCGTCCCTCACCAGGCAGAGCAGCGGTCTGTGCCAGACGTACAGCTCGTGGTATGCACCGTCCCCTGTATATGGAACAGTGGCTTAGCTATTTGCCTCCAGTATTATGCCTCATTAACTTAAAGTCAGGCATGATTACTGATTATCTTTCCTTACTTTGTATGCATGTGCAAGGCGAGCAGTAAGAAGCAGAGAGGATCTCCTGCCCACAGCCCGAGTGGGGCTTTGGGATACGGCTCTTTTGCGGGATGAAAGCGAGCTGATAAGTGGCACGGAGAACATGGTCCTTTTCCCTAAAGCTGCCTCAAAGAGAAGTTTGAAAGGCATTGATGTGACACGAGTCAAGAGTTATGTTTGTCTGTCTTTCTCTCTCTGCACCGTGATGAATTGCATATTATTTCCTTCATTAGCTTTAGGCTTCAACCACTTTGCAGCGCAGACATGAATAAAACTACTGAGCGGTTTCAGTCTGGTGATGATTTTATTCATTGGTGCTACATGTCAGATAATAGTTGTATTCCACTTCTTTGCTCTGCGAGCTTTTCAAATATTTCACAGGCTGAGTCTTTCATTAGGCATCCTCGCACAGAGTCCTCTGCCTTTTCCTCTGAAAGGTAATTGTTTAAGTGGATTAGTAGCTTTTCCTGTAAATGTGTAGGGAGTGGCATGAAAGAGCAACACGGCTGCGACGCTCCCGCTCTGACCTTAGGAATATACCCAGAGGGTTGCTAAGATCATAGGCTGCTCCAGTTATCGTCAAGGGAAATTAATATACCATTTTATTCCAGCTAATACTCATTGGTTGGGCCGGGGAAAACACCTTGATACAGAATATTCCTCTGGAAACAGTAAAACAAACCCTGATGGAAATCTTACATCTTAGTGCTTTTACTCTGGCAAGTCTTTTACTCCTTATAGAAGTCATTTTGCGTGCCCTTTCCTACCATTGTGACTCCACATTGATTACGTGCCCCACCTCACTCTGGGTGTCTGAAAGAGAAGTGTGGCAGGAGAAGCTGCAGCCCCTGTCCCAAAGAGCTTGCAGCTGCAATGGGGCAGACTGAAAAACAAGGGAGGGGCATTCAAAGGCAAGAGGCGATGGAGATATTGGTCTTGACTCTCTTCAGCTTCTCCCTGCTGCTTGTAGTGAAGCCAGTAACATTTTTAGATCCTCTTTAATACATCCTCCTGCTTCAAGACAAAAAAGGGACTAAAGGCTGAGGCTCCAGGTTTGTAAGGAAAACGTGAAGACCAGCTGTTATTCCTAAATCTGGCATTTCACTCTACAGTCATTCAGAAGGTTGTGGGAGATTATTAAAAACACATCAGGATTTTTTTACCCCCACTCCTCCCTCTGTTTCCCTCATTGTTAGTGAGATGTCGTCTAGGGAAGAGTTGTGCATACCCGAGCACCTCTGGTGCTTGGAGCTGGAGGCTGGCTGGAAACAGCAGTGCCTCCAGAGAAGCGGCTGCAGGGGAGGGGTGGTCAGTGCTGAGCTGGGAAAGTGCCAGCAGGGAGTCAAACAAACAAGTGATGTCTGTAAAAGTCAATACTGTAGGTATTGAAATGAGCAACCTTAATACGTGTTTGTAAAGGTTTCACGTGTCTCACAAATGTTTGATATTGATCATATTTTTCAATTTGGAAATTTAATTTAAGACATCATTAGTATTTATTAAAAATTGATAGGGCGGCTATTTCTTGTTGCTAATGATGGATATTTAACATTTAGTATGAAAATAGTGACATGGAAATGTCTTTCCATTCGGAGTTTGAATGTAAGGCGTGTGTTTGCTCTCATCCCCTCTGCAACATTTATTCCTGGTGTCGCCAGGCCCTCACCATGCACAGATGTTCCTCAACCCAGGGCTCATCTGTGTTTCACCAGGACCTTCAGAGATCAGCGGGTGTCCTTTCATTTTCTCATTTCCACCCCCCTTATCCCTCACTCCCCACCCCCTCTGCTCTTCTTCCCGCTTCTCTGTGTCCCTGTTTGTTTTCCTGCTGCACTCCTGGCTCAGTCTGCTGTCCCACAGCTCAGGTACAGCAGCGCTGCTGTGCCACGTCCCAGGGCAACATCTGCAGGGCCCCTAGGTCACAGGGAGCATCTCACTGATTTTCCTCTCTTTGCATAGCCCCAATTTGAAAAAAAAACACCCAAACCAAACAACCACCCTGTAATTGTAGGTGAAAACACAATCTCTCTCTTCCCAGGGTTGAGGGGAGGGAGTAACTGGTTCATGGTCAACCTCAGCAGGTCCTGCAGATAAAACCTCAGCCAGCAATTAAGGAGCATCCTGAGCATACCTATGTGCTTGCTGTTGGGGTGCAGCAAGGCAAGGAGGTGCTTTGAGTTGCACAGTTGAGTTTCCCAGACCTCTGTTCCCCTGGTAGCCTTGGTTGGGTGACCCACGTGCTATTTTACTTGGGTGGTCACCTTGCTGCTGTGACGAAACTCTCCATGTTTACCCACTGTGCTATTTTTCCTTCTGGTGGTTTTGAGCACATCCCTGAGGCTTTTGTGGTGCTTTCTCAAGTAGGACAGGCTGTGCTGGGGTTTCAGGCAGGAGAAGAGACACATAGCTTGCCCATACATCTCAGGATGGGGCCAAGTGTCTGTTGAAGTATATACTCAGATGCATGGAGCTGGCACTCTCTCTTATATCGTAATTAATTGCATTAGTAATTCCAAACTCTGAATCTGGGGGGATTAAAATGGCAGTTTTAAGCAGACCTTCCTATTTATTGCAATAGAGACTTTCATGGGTGGCACCGTGCAGCCCATGGAAATTAATCTTGTATTCTTTTAAGTTTCCTGGACTACAGGGGGAGGACGGAGTGTCACCTCTCCTGCTTGTTTGTGACACATGATTGTGTCCCTCACAGAGGCATTGGCAGGTTGCGTGGTACCGAAGGCAGGGAAACCTAACAGCATCTGCACAGCTCGCTGCTTATCAGGAATATACACTGGCAGCCATACTGTAGGGCAGCAGCAGAAAAACAAAGCAACAATCAAGGGAGCCCTTTGTGATGGATTAAAAGGGTTTAGAAATGTCTGAGCCATGCAGTTTTCAGGCACTGACACTGCCAATGACTTCTTGACTGAAAACTAGAAAATGTGCTTACTGAGTGCACAGCCCGAGTTCTGTTTGTTTTCCCAAAGCCTGCCTTTTGTTAACGGCCTTTTATAGGAACAAAGTTTAGACACATTCGCTTCATAAAGTGACCCTTTCCTTGAAATAAATCAGGTTAATAATATTAGAGCGCTGCAGCCTGTGAACTGAGTGAAAGGCCTGTGTGTTTCTCTATTATTAGGGCATAATTTTCTTTTACAATCCACACTGCAGCCCTCTCACCCTCTGTGTGAATCTCCTTCCCGTGCCCCGCATGGACTCCGCAGGTTTCGCTGTCCGGCCTGGGAGCACGATGGGGGAGACCCAGAGCAGGGACAGTGCCCCAGTGACACACACCTCTGTCCTCCTCCCTCTGCTTCCCACCCCTTCCCTCAATTCCTTGAAAAATTTGTGCATTTGGCCAGCACTGAAGGCTTAAATCCATCCTCATCACCATCCTAAAACTTCATTTGGCCTGAGCTGATGACACAAGGTGTCTTTAGCACCTTAGGAGAGGAAGATAATGTGAGTGGTATGACTCATTGCAAATGCCTGATGGTTCTCCCCTCTCCTTCCCTGAGGGGGATGTCGATCAAGATGCTCTTCCTGACATCTCTCATAAATGCTGGCTGACACAGCAGGGAAAGGAAGGTCAAGGGCATCCATTTAGGGCTCAGACCTCAATGAAGCAGCTCTTGGTTGCCTGTCATTTGTGGGAGTGAAGTCAGCAATAGTGTCCCTACAAAGAAAGAGAACCCCAGGCCACCAAAGACCCATAACAGGATGCTAGACCCAATTCAGAAGCCCTCTGTGGTGACTGTAAGCATTCAGATTTTGCAACTGCTGTGGAGTTTAACTTCAAGAGAGCTATGGGTGACCCAGCCTATCTGTTGCCCAGGGTTTCCTGCAAAATCGAGGGGTAGAAATTCTTGCAGCACTCATGATGAATGGCCTGAATACAGGCTGTGCCCTTACACTTGACTCAGCGTTTAGTCAGGAGCCAGAGGAATGAATAGAGGAACCGGTGTTTTGTGCTTGCAGTGACCCGTGCTGCTGAGTTGGTCAGCTGCTGCGCGACAGACGTATTTTTGGCTTTTCCAGGGAAGCTCTTTTGTTATCACATCAAACTCTTCACTCAGCTGGCAGAAGGCATTCGAGCAGCTGTGAGTCTGGAAGAATCCAGCAGCCGAGAGATGGCTGCAAAGTTTGTTGTTTTCCTGTATTTTCTTCCCATTCCTGAAAGATGTGTACGTAGTTTTGGTTTGAATATTTTTAAGCATATGTTTAATATCTGTTTCTAAAGTAAGTCAATTAATATTGATAAGAACACTGACTATAAACTGTCAAAATCATAAATTCTCCCAGCAGAGATTATAATTCATATAGCAGAAATTCTTCATAGAGAAAAACAGTTCATTGGGGAGGTAAAAAAAAATTAAAACAAAATAATATCTGGGGCTCCAAGTGACATACTTAAAAGCAAAACCAGGCAAAGCAAAATTTCTCCTTTTACTGCAAACCTCACAAAATGGAGCTTGCATTCAGAACAAGCTGGTTAGGCAGGTTATATGCTAGTCAGTTAGGCAAGGAGAGCTCACTCCACATAAGCAGATTGCCCAGTGTATTTTCAGTTTCTATCAGAACTGCTTCTTTGATAATGTGGACAAAATAACAGTCCATTTTCCTTGGGGACCTAAAGCACTGAGAGTGAAGAAGACATGACTGCAATTACATCTGAGATGGGCAGAGCTGGCTTTTTTAACTCACTACCGTGGGAGCAATAGCAAGCTGGAATAGAAAGAAATGGGTCTGTCACTGGAAATTAATGGGGGGTGTGGTAAGTTCATATTAATCCCTATATGTTTTCTTCCAGGGTTTGACCCAGAACAGTTTCAAAATAAAAAAGAATCCTTCAATTACACTTGTGTAAATCTTCTGTAACACCACCTGAATCAGTGGGGATTGGTCTGCAGCAGTGATTGCGCACCTCAAATCATATGCCAGCCACCAGCAAAAGCCACCTTGCATATCCTGAGGGGACAGAGGGATAGGTTAGACTTACTGAAATCTGTATCACCTCTTTCCAAAACCCTTAAAGCCTTCTGACCTGGAGTTTGAGGTGCTGGCAGAGAAAACAAGTGGCTGTGGCCCTGCTTTAAACGAATCCGTTCTTCCAAGGACATGCTGTAAACTAAGAGTTCAGTACAGGAATTAACAACTCTAGATACCTTGCATCCAAGTCCCACTGACTGGCAAGAGGACATTGGTGTCCAAACAGGGGCATGGTCTGGAAGCTCCAGAGGTAACATGCAATGAGGCATTTAGCCTATAGGCCCGACCCAGCCACCTTTGTCCACCACGTGAGCCCAGAGCCATAGACAGTGTTCCACCCATGCTTGCCTCACTGTGCATTGTTCAAAACTATCTGGTGGGAGGACAGACAAAGCAGAGTAAAAAGTGAAAGGAATGTAAGGTAGCCCTGCATATGTCAACACAAATGTTCCTTGGATATTTTGGATCGAAGGACAGCCATCTATTGGCAATTTCACATCATTATTTCAATGACAACAAACAATTGATGGGTTGTTTCCTTGTGTCTGGAACAGGAGTGTTATTCCACAAACCTTTCTCCAGCTCATGTCCACTGACTTAGCTCTAAAGCACAAAGGTGCAACAGGTCCAACACTGGTTATCAGACTTAGAAGCTTTGTCAGACTCCTACAAGGAATAAAATGAGTTTTCTGCTCACCATTTTACAACCAATAGGCAATGAGGTAGAGCATATTCTGGTCATGGAGATACCATCTGCAAAGATGATAGATTTCAGGGTATCCTTGAAGTCTGGACTTGAGGTCTCTAGTGTGTCACAGCCAAGAAGCTGCCTGTGCAATCCAGCTGGGTGAGCAGCTGATGCATTTTACTTCACCTGCAAAAGGGCATGAAAGACGATGCTTCAGCAGGGAAAAGTTGCTGGAGGCCTTAGGAGCAAGCACAGATTACTACCTGAGGGACATAGTTTGCTGTCACCTTTGGAGGGGTGGCACCAGCGTGGTGGAGGTGGTCTGTGCTGGATGAGCAGGTGGGCAGAACATTGGGTTCTGGGGCCACAAGCCAGGCTGGGGGGCTGCCAACAGTGCCAGGGAGTCTGTGATCCTGCTGCCCTGAGGTTTCCCTTCTACTGGAAGCTGACATCACTAGTAGGATGCTGTATCTTGTTCTCAGACTGGGAATCTGGGAAATGCTGCTGGTTCCCGGAGATCTGTGGGATTCGGCTTGCTCTTGGCTGTGAGAGACTGAACTCAATGACCCAGGTGAGGCCTTCTGCTCCAGCGAGTCCCTGCATGTATCTGAGCTGCTTTGATCTTTCTTTCAGAGGTCAAAGGGATACTTGCTGGTTTATCTGGATTGAGGCTTTCCTGTATTTCTTGCAGACAAATTTTTCTCTCTGTTGGGTACATCTGAGTGAAAAAGTGTTTTGTAAGACCCAAAATGTAGCCCTTTGTGGCAAAGATATAGTGAACTGCAAGTCACCCACAGAGCAATGACAGTGGGGGTCTCACCACTGTACTGTTGCCCATTTGTCACACTCAGTTAACACAACTTCTTGTGATATTCTTAGTTTAAAATGTTCTCTGTTACTCATGCAAACAGAAAAAAAAAAGACCAGTATGGAAAAAAAGAGGTTTTTGAGTCCAATTCTAAATAAAGGAGCTCCAAACTCTTAAGACCCTTGCCCTTGTCCAAGGGCATCTGGGAAATATCAACCCAAAAGATGAACACAGGAGTGTGTTCACTTCTGTTCACAGCAGCTGAAAGTATTCACTTATTGCATTAAGTACAGGAACCTGTGAAGAAATAACACTATGTGTGATTGCTTCCTTAAGCCAGATCAAATCTTAAAAGTGCAAGAGTAATGTCTGTAATTACTATCAACTTTTGGGATTACTATCATCTTCCTAGGAATCAGATGTTGGGAAAAAATTCTGGAAAGGTTTTCCTGGCATTCTTGCTCCTGTTCACTTCCACAGTTTCAAAAACCTCAATATACTTATTTGGATGACATTAGGTAGACACTTAAGGAAGTTTCCCTTCTTACTGGCTGTGAGACTCCCAAAAAAGTGTATAGATGCAGTGACCTGCAACATTTCCAAGGGGTGGGGATGTATTTAAGATGCTGAGACCATCTGTGTGCATGTGTCTTTTTTTTTTTAAATAGGCCCAAAAAGTGCAATTCCTTTGGCAATATTCCCCAAAGGACCTTTGAAACAAGGTTCCCACCTGTTCTTCATGCTGTCACTGTTTTGGATGTGTTTCTAGATAAAAATGCCATTTCTGCATTTTTGTTATATGGTCCAGAAAAAAATGTGCATTACTGAATGCCAAGGTAAGGGCATATACATGATACATACTGTAGACTCCTTTTTTTCTGTCCTATATCTGAGCAGGCACCCTGGAGCAATTGAGTAAAAGCTACACGACCTAAGGGGAGAGAAATTCAGCTCCTGCAAGGTGGGTGAAGTGGCTTTACAGAGGCTGTACAAGCAAGTTCACCATCTTTGTATTCCTACCTTCTGTATTTATCACCCATCCACACAGAGGACATGGAAGCACACAAATACCCAAGCAGACTGTTGGCAGAGAGACCACTTTAATGAACTTTTCTTACAACATATACCCTTGCATATCAGTCCTGCTTCCACTGACATCTCACACAAGGTCCATTTCAATTTAAATGTACAGAAATGCATGAGGTCACTTGCAACAATTAACTCATGGAGAGTTTGGAGAATTTAAAAATCTTCAAATTGCTTCAGGTGCTGGATACAAAATCTAGCAAAGGAGTAGCATTGAGGCCCACATCCACTTTTCTTCCCTGACATGAACTCATTGGCTTCAGCATGAGAGCTCTCTGAATGCACTGATTCAGGGAGCAAATCCCCCCTGGACCATCAGAAGATGTGTGCTCCGCTTGGGCCCTACAGAAGCTTCGGAGAGGACTCTGCTTTGTGCTGGACATCACCACATGAGCATATGCTACTTTTACAGAGCATATGCTACTTTTACAGAGGCAGAAAGTAACCCAGACCCTTTGGAAGAACAGACCACCCTGCACTGCTGCAGGACCACTTCTGCTAACACAACTTAGTCCGAATGCAGCGCTCCCGCTTGAATGCACTCATATTAACCTAGTGTCACTGCCTGCAAAGGCACCTGGGCTGCTTTCCTTTGCTTCACACGGGGCCTGAGGATAATCTAAGAGCAGATTACATACGTGAGGAGCTAATTTTGCTGCCTCTCTCTGGTTTCCTTCACCACACGGCAGCTGCAGAAGGCAGGACCGGTATCTAAAGTGTGGCGGTGCTCAGTGTAAGTTCTCACCACAATCTGGAGGCGCGATCAGCGCGGAGAGCCCCCGCTCAGTGATCTGCTTGTAAAGGCTGCCTCTCCACCTTCCCATCCCCAATCCAGGAGCCTATTAAATTAATGAGACAGAAGTCAGTGCAACAGCAGTCAACATGTTATTGGTGTACAGCACTGGTGCTGTTACAATGTGCCTGTTTTTTCTCCTGGGATGTTTAATTTCCGCTTCTCAAATGAGCTGCAAAGCTGTGAAGCCTGGCAGTGTTCTTTCTAGACACTCTGTGATGCAGATAATGAGGGTACTGATAGGTGCCTAGGAGACTGTGATGGCTCTAAGCACAGCTCTGGTCTGATAATGCTTTATGCCAGTAGTGTCACAGCGGAACCACTATCATCCCTCAAGGAATGGTTCATCTTTATGTGTAATACAGCAGCTGTCACCTAAATGGCTAATGGGGAAGCAAAGTAGAACCTTAGTGCTAGTAATCTTTGTCACTTAATAATTTTAAAGGTATCAGACTTCAGTAGCTCCTGCAAGTTCCAATAAAAAGTGTGCTTGCCTTTTTTTTATTATTATTTTGCCATGTATTAAATGTAAATTGAGAAATCTGTGATGCAGCTCTGTGCAGATCTAATTTAGTATAATTTGAATAGCCAAGTAATTAAAATGTATTATAGGTATAAGACGCTGGGATGGTGGAGTGTCTGCATTTAAGAGGAAGATTTATTGGGCTCACTGCATCCACAGTGAACCCTCTACAACTGCATTAGCCAACATCTGTCGGAAAATGTCGAGACGCGGGGCACAAGCCGCATCCTCATGGAGTGTGTATCTGCACGGATTTCAACAACAGGCTAAGAATATAGAGCAACATTTGCAAAAGAATCTGCCCAGGAGAAAAGCACATACCTCTGTGTGCCCTGTAGGACTGGATTAGTAGGTTGCACAGTGGGTACACATGTATGTGAAAAAAAATATATGTGTGCCTACCCACAGACACGCAAGGTAGTGTAGGTATGTATTGTGCTGTATGTGCACGCAGGGAGCACGTTGCAAATACAGCAGGGCGCTTCTCTAGGCTTTCTCCCAATTAATGCCGGTTTCCCACAGTGCTCGAATTGCAGTTGCATTCAATTTATGAAGGCAGGTAATGATAATAATTAATAGGGCAGTTGACACACATGATGTGAGTATTGACATTACGCTATTAGTGTTTCCTGGAAGATTATTTTGTTTGTTTTCGCTTAAGAGCTCAAGATTAGAGGCCGTGATTTAGTAGGCTAGGGCACTGGCTTCTCGAGAGGAGCCAAGCTCATTTCAGCCACACCTTCAGACTGCCTGGTAATCTTTGGGGAGTTAACACACTTAGCCTGGAGAAGGTTAAGAGGAGAGTGGTGCTGGGACATCCAGTAATTGTCTGGGGGATGAGTTACAGATCCAGATAGCCCACAATTCAATCTGCCCCCAGCTCGACAAACGCTGAGAGGATAAAGCAAAGGGCATTTCTCTGGATTCGAGGAAGGAAAGAGGAGTTACAGATCCCCTTTCCTCAGTGTCGGTGAAGTATCAGGATTGCTGCAGCAACATCAGAAAAAGCAAGTGATCAGAGAGGGATCATTACAACAGAGATTGCCCTGACCTACACCAGATATTTTCAAGGGAAGGTACCGAGTGGAAAATATCAGCAATCTGGGGCACTATGGCAAATGGTGAGCTGAATTTCCTGCCTGCTGGGCTGCTCACCTGCTTTGCTATTATCCTTTAGTCTGATGTATGGGATCAGATATGGGTGGCCACCTGCCTGCTCTGAGCTGGCCCACAAGAGCCAGCACTGCTGGCAAAGGAGGTGTCCAGCCCTCTCGCACGGCTGCTGCCTTGGTTGTGCCTGGGGGACCCCGGCCACGTAGAAATGGCAGAGGAATATGAGCGTGCAGTGCAAACACTTGCTTGAGCTGTACAGTACAAAGGACAGAAGGAAAGAGTAATGCAGACCTTACAATGTAACTGTGTTTTTTTTTTTACTCCCCTGGATACTTCCTCCTTTCCTCCAGACTAGGAGATGGGTAAAAATACAATTTTGTATTTTAAATTATCAAAAATGTGTAATTAAAATATTTACTTTTTTAAAAAAAAGTGCACACAGATTTTGCCAGCAGAAGATGATTTGCCATGGTTATGATGGTTACCTTATAGACAAAATGAGCACCGGAGGAAGGCATGTTACAGACAGCAAAGAAGATGAAAAATAGTGCTGTTGTTAACACTTCCCCACAAGTGACAAACATCAGCATGCTTGGTTTTGTAAAAAGACCAAATGACTACAAAGGATAGAGATAAGTTCCCACCCCTCATAATGAGTTCTCTCAGTTCCCTTCTCATGATGTCTCTGAAGGAAAGGATGTACAAGATCTAACTGAGTTCTAGTCCTGTGAGTGGGAATCAAAAACATGCAAGGAGCTGCCACCTGAGGCAGAAGGGTATTCAGACATCTACACTTGTATGCTGAGTGGCAGTGCTTCACTAGTTCTCAGAAAACATCTCAGCAGTAGAACTTACAGCAGTCCACTGCAATGCTTCCAGCAAAACTGCAGGCACTGTTGGAAAGGAAACCCAGCCTAGAGATGCCAAGGACCTTACTCAATATGATGACTTTCTTCATGTTTATTGCGGTCATGAAGGACCTCATCAAGCATCCTCACCTCCTAGTCAGTGAGCTTCAAAGCCTGCAGCTCAGTGCAGGAGAGCTGACACGTCCTTGGCATCTGTGTTGGGATGCCTCTTCACACGTCTCTTGGCAGGGGTAGTCATGCTGGCAAACAAAGAAACTTGGGAGGACAACAGTGTGCCTGGGAGAGGTGATCTCTATATAGGGTTTTCTAAAGTTTGACCTGAATGAGGGAATAGAGTGCACAGTCAGTAATTCTACTGATGACACAAAGCTGGGAGGGGTGGTGACACCCCAGAAGGTTGTGCTGCCATTCAACAAGATTTAGACAGGCTGGAGAGCTGNCAATGGCATCCTGGGATATATTAGAAGGGGGGTGGCTAGTAGGTCAAGAGAGGTTCTTCTCCCCCTCAACTCTGCCCTGGTGAGACCACACCTGGAGTATTGTGTCCAGTTCTGGGCCCCTCAGTTCCAGAAGGACATACAACTCCTTGAGAGAGTCGGTGCAGAGCCACCAAGATGATTAAGAGAGTGGAACACCTTCCTTGTGAGGACAGGCTGAGGGAGCTGGGTCTCTTCAGCTTGGAGGAGACTGAGGGGTGACCTTATTAGTGTTTATAAATATGTTAAGGGTGAGTGTCAGGAGGATGGATCCAGGCTCTTCCTGGAGTTGGCCAGTGATAGGACAAAGGGCAATGGGTCCAAGCTGGAGCATAGAAAGTTCTATGTGAATATAAGGAAGGACTTTTTCACAGTAAAGGTCACAGAGCACTGGAACAGGCTGCCCATAGAGGTTGTGGAGGCTCCTTCTCTGGAGACATTCAAGACCAATCTGGACATGTTCCTGTGTGATCTAATCGAGGTGATCCTGCTTGGGCAGGGGGTTTGGGCTAGATGATTTTTTGAGGTCCCTTCCAACTCCTGACATTCTGTGATTCTGTGAAAATGGAGGGGTGGGGGGGAGGTTACATCTTGGCATCAGTATCATTTAACTGGTCACATCCTCCTTACATGAGAAAATCTTCCACCTAGTTCCTAAATCTAGCTGAAGACCACCTTATGGCATCCCCCGTAGCTGGACCTCCTGATCTGTATGCCACTGGCCACATGACACCTCTCCACACACCAGGGGTTGGCTGGTTTGGGGGGTTTTATGCCATATCCGTTCTTCCAGGCCTGCTATTCCTCCCTTTGTTCCTTCTCCCTCAATAAAGAGTGAGTTTGCAGCCTCTGGGGAGTCGCCAGCTCTATTTCCTTCACTTGGCAGATAGGAGGACACGTAAATAAGATGCCACAGTGTGCGCTCATTTTTCCTTTAAATCGAAGGCATGAATTTGTATTTCCAAAACCACAGGGTAACTATGTGCCTGGGGCACATCTTCAGAAATGTGAACCATTGCAGTCCCCTCTGTTGGATGCATTTGTCTTGACGTACGTAGCAGGCAGAGGAAGAAAGCCAGGCTTCTCTCACCCAGGCAGCCAACACGCCTGGGTTTCGGCCCAGTCCATCCCACCTTCTCTTTTTTTCATCATCTTTGAAGCAGAGATGATAATATTTTCTGCCCTTCTAAAACAGGTGTATAAAAGAGAGATTTGAAAGGAAAGGGACTGGCTTTTATTAGACCGACTGATTTAACTGGAAGAAGTTTCAGGCACAGAGCCTTTCTCCAGGCCCAACCAGGAAGACATTTTGCAGCCTTCGCTTCATACCTGAGATAAAGATCCCAGAGCTCGGCCGCTTTCTCTGGTGGCATCTGGTGTGCTAACAAGGGACACTGCCCACCCCCCTCACCCTCCCAATGAACCTCACCTCGCACCCTTTGTCTACTGTGGCTACACCAGCACTTCTGCAGCTGGGATTACTGGGCCTCTGTGGGAGTTAAGTGCCATCGATGAGATAGCGGGGAAGCGCATGTGTAAAGCTCACAATTAAGAACAGGGGCAAAATAAACTGTAAGGAATTCATTTCCCCTTCCCCCTGTTTTTCCACACATGAATCCTGGCTATTCACTGGAATATCATTAATCATGCTGAATTGTTGTGGTATGCATACATATGTAAAACATAAACTCCTGACGAGTTCTCCTGCAGTTTAGCATTAATTAATGTCCACTTAGGATAAAATGTGACATCATATTTTAGGTCAGCACTTCACTGTTAATGTAAACTGTAAACACAGTGCACTGAAAAAAAAGTGGAGGATGGGATTTTCCTAATGTATCTCTCTGGTGTGTTTACACATAATATAAATCTAATACATCACTGAGCATCAGATTTTTTTTGACATTGTGAGCTGTGCAATACACACAGCTCCCCGATACTGGTATAGGGCATCGATTTCATAGCAGAGTAAACTTTGTGAGAAATTGCTACCTGCAATTCAATAAAGTATGTTTAAAATGTTTTCATTGCACCAAATATCAGCTGGTGCACCTCTTATTAGTATAAATGACATAGATTAGTGTCAGGCATTTTCAACAGTGAAGAAATTACAGAAGCCTGCATGGCTCATTAGGCTCTTGTTGCATGTTAAAGAGGGCCAGACCTTATTAATAGCAGGAAAAAGGGGGAAGTAGGAGAGTATAATGGGAAAAGTATAAAATAGCTTTTCCTAAAAAAGGAAAACTTTCTTGTTTAGAGGGAAACAAAAGCAACAATTAACCTTTTCCAGTCTCTGAACACTTTCTAAAGTCATCTTAGCTTTGTTTCTACGGGATATATAGATTACATATAAAGATTCCAAGCAGAGAAAAAACACAGTCAAACTGCACCAGCAAAAAGGTTTTTTGATGATTAAATGTGTTACACTGTTTATGTGGGTCACAGTTTACATCCTGCTTCAGGAAAGCAACACTGTTTAGGTTAGGATGTACACCCACATTTGAGTGGAAGTTCTTGCTTATATCCCACTGAATTGAGTATAATTTAAGCATTTATTCCCAGTTGAGCACCAGATGTAAGCCCATGCTGAGGAGAAAGAGGACATTTAAAGTACATTTGGGATCATACTGCAATTGGGACCCCAATCACACAGGTCCTGATCCTGCAGTGACTGACACATCAGCACAGTTGGTCCCACGAGCTGCTTGTGTGCTGCATGCAAGGAAAGTAGAGGCGTGTGTGGAAACAGAACTCTGCAAGACAGTAGTGGAAAGCCTGCTCTCCTTGGGGAAATGAAGGAGACCTTGCCTCCTCTTTGATGCAACAAAAGTCAGTCCAGCTCTTGAAGCTGAGAGACCTGGAGCCTGTCATACTCCTCCTTACATACTCGGTGGCTGACGTTGCAGAAGCAACATGGGAAACTCCAGCCACCTGCTGATGTTGCACAAGCAGAGAATGATTTTCTGTGACTTTAGGTCCATATTTCTGGGCTTTAATTGTTTTTCCAAGCCAGCTTGCTGATACTGTCATGGCTGCCAGACTGCACACACATATGTCAGGCTTGTCCTAAGGAGGGAGTGTGCGGCAGCCACTGTTTTGACAAAAAATAGATAAATATAAATGAATTTGAAAATCATAGTCTAGGAAAATTAAGCTAAATAAGCATTTTTTTTTCTAGTCTTTCTTTTCTGAGATTCACATGCCCTGTGATGTGAGCACAAACAGGAACATGTTGTGCACCTTGATCAAAGAGGTCCTTGTTTTCAGCCACCTCTCTAGCGGGATGGAGCCACTTCCGATTCAGAGCTTAAATCCGAGCTAAGTTAGTGAGTTACTTCCAATGCCAAGCACCATGGATCAGTGTATTGAGTTTTTTACATTTTTTTCCCCCATGTGATTAGCATTTTACTTGAGCTTGAGACATTAATCAATAAAAGCAATACCCTGTAAACAGAGTAAAATGAAAAAGCAAGTGCTGCATTTTAATAACATAAGTAGAAGTCTGTGTGGCATGAGGGGCCAAGGCAGAGCCTGCAATCTGAATACCATCAAAGGTAAAAGAATTGAAGGCAAAGGAAATTTTCAAGGCTGATTGCACACAGATGAAAAAAAAAAGTAAAGAAAGATAAAATATTGAACACTGGATAGTGTGGGGGATGTGTCTGAAATATTTTATTTCACTGTGTTTTAAAAATTTTGTCCTTGCTGCCACTGATTTTTAAGGGCAGAGAAGAAAAGAGAAGGGAGGGTGAGCCCAACCCATCAACTCAATAAATTATGTGGAATGACATAGAAAAATATTTCAAACATTTCTGTTAAAGCAGAGCCAAATTCTTAATAACAAGTCCACTTCACGGGTTTTGTTCTTTAAAGAACACTGTTGCAATGGTTACTAAAAATCATTTTAAATTTATCTCATTGTATGCAGCACAAAATATCATGCTGGAAGGCCAAAAATAATAGGCAGCTGCTGTTCAGTGCTCTTCATCTACAGAGCTAAGGTACTAAGGAAGATGTCATTGTCTTTAAGACAAAAAGTGCTGAGACTGTACCCCAGTGCTGGCAAGGCCAGGAACGAAGCCAGTGTGAAAGTCAGCATCACCCACCAGCTCTTCCCTATGACATCCAACAGGTCACACCAGGCAAAGCCATTCAATGTATTTCCTGACAATTCAATTTTCCTGACAATGACCCCACAACACATGGCAAACCAAACAGTGTAGGCTGTCCGGGCAGTTCAGTCACCAGGACCAAAGCTGGGGTGCCATGGAGGAGGCTGGGCTGTCCCTCCAGCTGGCTGGTATCTCCACAGCTGGGATTCTAGTGAGCAGGACCTGCCCTGTGGAGGCTTACCCCATCAGTGTGGCATCCTAAACATTTGAAACTATGATACTGTGTGGTAGCATGATTGCATTGCCCATAGCTAAGCCATACAGCTTCACCAAGAACTTTTCCACCTCAGCAGCTGCTGACCTGATGCACTACTTACTGAACAAAGTTAATGTTGATTTCGATGTTTATCTCTATTTTTGCCTTCTTGCCTCCCCCTTCTTCCCCTTCCCATCCTTTGCATTCTCAGTGGTGTTGCCTCAACTTGGGGAACCACTTTTTTTCATGAACTATTTTATTATTTAGTTTCTTAGAGTTGCAGCAATTAGCGGGGTGAGCTCTCAACATTTCTGTAGGCCCCGCACAAAGACTCACCAGTAAATTATGCTTTTCCTTTGCAGCAAAAGACTGCAAAAAAGCAAAGGAGACAAAAATAAAAGCCCCTAAGAGTGCCCCCTTAAAAAGAAAAGGTCAGGCTCTATGAATTTGCTTCTTCTGCAGCCTCCAGAAGACTGCCCCAATGCAGCTGAAGGTGAAGGTGGTTGCCACCTTACTCCTCCTCTCCTCACATGGAGAGGTCACAGGTTTAGAGGTGGGTTATTTTTTTTTTTCCATATGAGATAACCTAGGTGGTTTTTACCCATTTCTGAATTGTAGACTCCTAAAAAACTTTCTAGTAGAGAAAGGGTGTCTTCTACAGCAAACTGAAGTTCCCAAACAGCAGGCTTTGCTCCTTCAGTGAACCCTTTAGGAGCAACAAGTGGTTCCCAAGAAGTCTGCAGAAGACGGTGTTAAAAGCCACCAAGGTAGAGAGGTAGCAATGAAAAAAGCCAGTTTCTGAAATGCCCCTGGGTTAGTTTATGGTTTATGGGAAAGCATGTCAGCCTGTTGATTCATTTCTTGGAAACACAAGGAAGCAACTGTGGGACTTGAGGTGACTTGCTGATGGACTTCCTACCCCCTCCTTCTCCTCTGCCTGCTCCAAGTTTTGCCTGTTCTTTAGAAACTGTGCATCTCATGAGGTAAACATGACCAACACACTTCCTATTGCACAAAAACACTAATAAAAGGACATTTCAGGCAATGCCTTGTCCACATGAAGTGACATGCTACTAGTTTGATCCTGCATCGCGGGTGTAAAGATGCAGCTGCAATGTTCAGGCTGTAGGACCGAGGTAAAAAATAATAGCAGAGCAGATGTGTTTCCCCACACAGCATGGAATAAAAAGAAACATCTGGCCCTTGGCCCCTAAAGGATATTTCTCACAGAGAAGAGTAAATGAAGGGTGCATTGAAGGTGTAGGAACTCAGCTGACAGGAACTGCTGCCTTAGTAACCCTTCCTCATCAAGTTTCCAGCTTCCAATGCCATTTAAACTACAGGGGAAAAATTACTGTTGTAAGATACACACAGGCATCAAAGCATCCACAATATATATGCCGCTATTTTGTCCAAACAAATAAGTAAACAAACAAAGGAAATATTTTTAAACACTAAACATACACCAGTTATATTGCTGCAGGATAAAACATGGGCTTTTTTTAAAATCTATTGAGTCATAAATCGCAGTATTTCCCTTTGTGTTTGATCTCATATATCACTTGGAGTTTCTAAAATGATAACAAGGCATGCATTAAAAATATTTCTCTTATTGTTACATTTCAAGCACGTTTACTGTTAGCTGCTTAGCTTCATTATGTATCATAGTCTGAATCTACAAATCAAGTATAATTAGACTTAGAGAACTGATTGGATTTCTAATTAAGCTACATTGGAAACAACAATGCACAATCAGTAAATATTCTGACTAGGTACATTTTAAAGAGCAACTCTTGGGCTTTTTGCTGATGACTAGACACCAGTGTCATTAAATTTGTTGGTGGCAAGCAAATTTTAAAGCTAAAATAGAGGCAATTAGTAAAGATCTTGAAATATTTAATCACGTTTGTCCAATTAGTGTGCAATTAGGCAATGGTGTGGCGTGGGACAAACATTCTGCTTCAGTGTTTGGTAGAGAAGGATCCCTTTGAAATTTTGCTATTTAGTTTATTGATATATAAAAAGGAAGTTATGGTTGTAATTTCCAATTTAAAAAAATACTGTGCAGATGGTCTGACTATATATTTAACAATGTTAAACAAAACTAAACAAGGGAAGCATGTTACCTGAAATTACACAGCTGTGATCAGTGAATAAGCTCCAGATCACATCAGATTACAGCTGTGGGCATCCTGATCATGGAAAGTGCCAGGTAGTTAAGCTGGTAATATCAAAGCTATGTAAGTTGGCCTGTCACATCTCGAGGTGACATGATTATCCTTTCCTTGACCAAACATACACTTGTTGTTTGGTTTTTTTTTTCTTTGAGCTTTGCCTGGCTGTTTTGCATTCCTTCCATGAAGCCTTACATTGGCAAGTTCATTGTGGAAAGTCAAGTGGTAGCCTTTCATGAATAAGCCACTTCAGTGTTATCTTGACTTCCCTTCAGCTTGGGGACCTGACTCCCTTTTTTGGCAAATTCTATGTTCTCTTTTAACAAACAACTGTGACACTTGTTAGTGGATTTGCAAAACCTCAACGTAGTATTTTTTCTGGTATGTCCAAAGTGTCTGCTGTCATGTGTCTCAACGTGAAACCCGGCACTGCACGTGTCATGATGCTGGTACTTCATGGAGTCGGTTTGCTCTGCGTGGCCACATGCAGACAGTCAAGGCAGCAGTGCCAGGGACCGTCCCCAGGTGCTGCAGCTCAATTTTCCGGATTGTTAAATTTAGAGCAGCTCCTGGCACGGTTTTGGCTTGGGTCAAGTACAACTCTCCCCAGCCACCCCTGGACACAGCTCAGGTGTTAACACTGGCCAGGGACCATTCCCAACAGGCATTTGGGGAGGGAAGGAGGGTTAGGAGAATGGATGTGGGCCATCTTGTGCCAGCTGCTTCCACATCAAAGCACTTTTTAACCTTCTGCTGTTGATAGCCCCTGTGGGTTCCCAAGGAGTAAGTCTGAGGGAAGGTGTCTAGCAGGAGTAGCTAGTGGTAACACAGACACCAAGCCTGGACCCATGACAAATTCTCCACTTGGAGAGGCTATATCCTTTCAACTTCACATTAAATATTGAGCAGGAAACAAGAAGATACTTTCTTCCTCCCATGATCATTAAAAAAAGAGATTGGTTTAGCTGTTGTTTCTATTTGATTGCCAGATAATGGGTGGTTTTTTCAGAGAAAAGAATAATATGTGATCAAATTTTAACTGCATGTATTGCTGATAAACACTATAATTCCTGCAATGCTGTTTAAGCCATTGTAGGTTTAAAACTTCTTGTCAACTTTACTTTCATGTCTCAGAAATTTTTGTTTGATTTCAGTATTGAAAAAAAATGCTGAAATAAAACAAATAATACTTCCTAGCAGTGCTATGCTTTGCTTCCCACCACCCCTCACATCCCCCCCACACCCCTGCTTTTTGTACCTAGATACAGACCTGGAAATTAGAAGTAGAGAGTTGTGCCTTGCACTCAGGTTGGTGCTTGAGAGATTTTTATGAACACAGTTGTGTTAATTTTTTTAGCAACATTAAATAAAAACAATTTTTTTAATTGAAAAGAGAAATGATTGCAGAGGGATATTGTATGGGAGAGAAACGAGACAGGTACAAAAGTAGGTAGTAGATAATTACACAGACATTCATTTATTCCTTGACTGTAGGCAAAATTCACCTGGACTGAAGGCTAGACTTTGACCCTTTGATATTCAAAGATTCAAAGCAAACTTTTTCAGGCTCATTATTTCCCACATCTTAAGAAGAGTTTGCATCAGGTTTTCCTGGGTGCTGTCTGGGTGACCGTAACTCCACCTGCCCGCCCTGTGCAGCACAGGCATTTCTTTAAACTCCCTGTGCAGCTGACTGCTGGGCAGAGATTTTTGAGCTCTGCTGTGGATGGAACCTTGTGGTACATAAGCCACTCAACCAACTGCAATTTTGTTGGGAATAAGAATAATTGATATTAATAATGTTTGTTGCCATTGTTTTTACAAATGCACACGCGATGTCCTTCATATTTTTGGGGTTACAGTCATGGTTCACAGAAGAGTCAAGTTTCTGTGGATGTAAAAAGGAAGAGCTGTAGGTCTTCAATATGTTGGAAAATTGGCTGTCAAATCCTATATGGAAACAAGACGTGAAGGCAGAGTTTCATAGCCTCTGCTTCACCACATCTTTGTTCGAGTAAGAGATCAGGAAAACCAATCAATAGGCTGAACACCAGAAGATTGAATAGCCATCTGGAGAGGCAGCACAAGAGAAGATGTACCTCTTACAGTTAATACCTTGTGAAAATCACACAGCCCCTCGTGGGGGTTAATCAAACATTTACTGCTCTGACTTATAATGCTCTTTAGTCCCCAGAAGAAAATGGCACCTGTCACAGCTTTCAAACATGCAGGAAAAGAGAAACTGCATCTCTACTTGTAGGATGTTAGTTAAGTCTGGCTTTGAGCTGTGCTTTGGTTGTGTTTATATCCAGGATTGCTTGCTGAACCTTCAGAAACTGGGCCCTGAACCGTCAGGCATATGTGGTCATATATATATATTTAATTATTACTATTTTTGTACACATATACACAAGTAGCCATATATGTGTATACATACAGTGTGCATGTATAAGAATTGAGAATTTTGCAAAGGACAAGAATGTTTGGGAAATTCAGAAAAGGAAGCCCCTGTTTATTTGATAATGGAAACAAACCCAGCACTTGAATGGCATGTCATACACCGCTGTCAGAGCAAGCTCTGGATGGACTCGCAGACCCACAGGTTCTCTTCAGTTGCCGAATTCCTCCCAGTGTTGTCTTTATCAAAGAGGTAAATGTAGATTTGAAAAAAAAAATTGCTTTGATGTGCAAGACATCACAGAACAGCAGCTCCATTCATTGCAGGGAGAGTCCATTATTTAAGTCTCTCAGGCAACTGTACAGATTCCCCACGCAGGGAAAAATAACAGGGCTGCAGAAATAAAACCCCCGACGACGAGTGTGCTGCTGGCTTCTGGAGTCTTTCCCTCCAGCTTTCATGTCTTGATTCTGTGAAACACTGCCTCAGATGGGCAGTCACTCCTGACTGTAGCAATACACCTATTCCTGCCAGACTCCTCTATCCCCGGCAGCGAAGGTGATGGGAGGCATCGGTGAGTGGCACTGAAGGCTCACCACCTACCTTTTGTCCTTGACACTTGCCCTTGGTTCACCTCAGCTTTTACTTCAATGCTTACAGCACATCTTGGGGCTGGTGGGATGCAACACACACCCCCTGCATCCCAGAGGGATGGGGCAGCTCTGCCATGATGCTACGGGGGTGTTGCGGGTTGAGACAGGCTCATTCCCTGGGCAAATTCCCCCTCTGTGGGATATTCATGTAATGGAATTGGAAAGGCAGGTGGGAGCTGGGAAGGGGAAATCCCAGTGGATCCCACCACTCCTACCACTGCAGGACTGCCTGCAGACCAGCCAGGTAACACACCATCCAGGCACCTTCCTATAACAGGAGGGGAGACACAGTTTCCCCACCTCCCCTCTGTACTGTCGTAAACCATGTGAATGTGTAGAAAGGGTCTGTGAAATTAATTATACTGTGAGTGCCTGGTAACCAAATGAATTGTAAATTGTACATTATTAAAACAGCATCAGAGCACCGACTGATCTATTATTCTTTAGGGAAATGTATGAAGATAAGAGCTTTATATGCTTTAGGGGTCTTTCCAGCCACCACACAGCCAGCTTTGTAAGAAAAAAATGTGGCAATATTTTGTTACTGTCTGAGTTGCAGCTGACACAATACCGTATTGTTTATTTTTATTACATTGCCTCCTATTTAATATATATGAGACAGTATACGCTGCTGGTGACATATACATGCCCAGAACCTTTCTGTTTATCCTGTTTCAGATGGTATTTGGGATTAATCACCCTCATTTCTGTGTCAAAAAAATACGTAGGTGCAGAAAAATGAGATAAATATTAAGAAGCGCGGCCTTTCACACAAATCATGTAACTAACAAGATGCACGGCTATTGTTAGCCTGATCATTTTGCCTGTGCTATTGCTCCTTGCTGCCTACCTGTCTTTTAGCCTCTCAGCTCTGTAAGGGGGCTTGGCTGGGAGCTGTACGTTCAGAAAAAGCCTGTTAAAGAGTAACAGAGAAGAAAAAGGACCACTGGGGTTGTGTGTGCGTGTCTGTTTTCCTCCCTGTCTTCCACAGTGTGTGCCCCCTTTCACATTCCTCCCACACACTGTCTGATATCCAGGTGACCCGGTTCTCATGTGTGCTCCGGCATCTTCTGAGGTACCACAGACAAAGAACGCATGTTCCCCTTCCCAGGGATGTTAGTTTTCCGTGTGACCCCTTATGGGCAAGTCCTCTCAGGTCATACATCATCTAACAGCCTTNAGCTGGTTACTCAGTTTTGGTTGGTTTGGGTTTTTTTTTTTTCCAATGCCTCTGTTGAAGAAATATGGGTGGTAACTGCTCTACCATAGCTCTTCCCACAAGGTCTCCTTTATATCGCCTCCTTGAAGGAAGATGCATGAGATTATGCCTTACCCTTGCGGCTGCTTGCCAGTGAAGAGGAGAAACAGCTGGAGAAACATCCTCTTCCCCTCCAGCTGGTGACACATCACCCAGCTAAGCTGCACAAGGCAGAGACATGCTGGCTTATCCAGCTGACGCATCAGCAGTCCCACACCAGTGGTCAAACTCTGCGGGGTGGGGGGGGGTTATACACGGGAGTAACCCCACACGCTGCTTTTCTCGTGCAGGGGACCAGCGTCAGCCAGTGGCATCCTCTCTCCTTCAGATAGGGCCTTTCAAGACATTTTCCTTGGGCTGCAAAACCTAGGTGAGCACTCGGCAAAACTCACAGCTCAAATAGTCAAAGAACTTGCTGCAATTTCAGCAAAGATTTACTTAAAGTCACCCAAAGAATTTCAGGATTTGGTCTCCCCTCTACTCAGGCACTGGAGACGACCAAATTTCCCTAGCTCAGATATTTCCATCACGGAGCATCCTTGCTTGTTTTTCCGATTTTTTTAAAATAGAGGAGAAAACCTGTATTTTAGAGAACCTGCGTGCTTCGGGCCAACTTTCCCGACTCGGTTTAGCGGGATCAAATGCGGCGCTGCCCCTTCTCGCCGTTCATCCCTCATCCCCGCCGGGGCCAGCAGGACGATGCCGGGCTCCGCGGGCAGCCAGCCCCCCGCCAGGCGCTGCACCGCGGCCTCGCACTCAAAAGAGGGCAGCATTTTCCTTAGGAGAACTTCCAAGGAGAGCGGAGGGGGGGACACGGCTCCAAGCGTGAGGATGAACGGCCGCGAGTGAAAACCTCCAGCCGGGAAACACGCGAGTCGTGTTCTGGTAGATGGTATTTCGTGGAAGGAATGGCTTTGGTCCCCGGACTTTATTATTTCTTGTTTTTAAATACCCCCAAAAAACCCACAAATCAAACCGCCGAGCCAAACAAGCTCCTCTCTGATTGGCAGCATCAGTGAATACATCCCACCTAGGATCCAGGAATTCTTTGCGTAGTCTCCCGTGCGGCCCCAAGGCTGTCTCTGCAGCACACCACAATGACTCTGCCACCATCTTTTGCACTGCCAACTGATAACAGACTGATGCATCGCAGATAAATGAATGAAGCATTAAACTCTGTCTGAGGTAATTAAAAAATCGGCTGCTATCCCATCCCGATTCAATTAAATTCCTCAACCTGTGCCTAAAATGTTCCTGGGCTGTTATTTTTGATTACTTAGAAACTGGCAAAGCCCATCCAAAGCAAAGAGTTAAGAGTCTCGTGATGTGACCTCAAAATGTGTGTCTTCTAATGTGAAATAATCGGGTACATGAAGATCAAAATGCTCTTTTAATCCAGAAGCCTGGACCCTTGTAATCAAGAGTGTGACCTTACCTTCTGAGTGTGAAGGGTCCATCCAACATTTGCTGTGCTTGAACAGCAGCACAGCATGGAATTTCATGAGGAAATTTTAAGGAACAACATGTGTTTAAAGTACCTGGTGGATAGTAAATTTTTATAGATAGATAGATAGATAGATAAATAGATAGATAGATAGATAGATAGATAGATAGATAGATAGATAGATAGATAGATCAGACGACAGCCAAGCATAATACAGCACTTTTTAGTTTACCCCCTACTCAGTATTTGGTGCAATGTTACCTTCCTGAAATACCTGTAGTGTCAGCACAGTCTCTGCCACACTGGGCCAGGTTTCCTGAAGAGCCCAGGACAGGGCACATTCCCATTTTCTTTCTCTGCTTGCATCTAACAAATAACAGATGTTGCAGTACTGCAAACACATGCCTGATGTAACTAACAAGGGATTTCTAAAAACTTTGTCTTAAGATGACAGCCACCCTGCTATTAAGCATTTACCTAATGAGATCTGTACACGGGGAATTGCTGTAGCAATTCCTTTTAAGAGTGAGAAAGATGATGGAAATTAAAGGTTTCTTCTGTGATCCCAGGCTAAATCTGCATTCCTAAATAACGAATCCCTGATGGAGCCTATGGAACCCAGGACTTGGTGCTGCTGTCCCCATAGCTTTTCCCCCAGTGGCAGCCCCTGCCATGTGGCTGTCCCCGCAGTCCCTGAGATGTTCCAGCTGAAACCTTTCACATCGGCTGGAGGGAATCTGGCACGGCATCTCCCAGCAAACCTGCCAGGAAGCAGGGTCAGCCCTTTGCAAATAAACCCTGCCTGATCTTAGTAACACAAATGGACGCCTGGAAGATTAATTCATCCCCTGTAATAATACAACTACTGTTTGCACAAACCAGTGGCATGCAATAGCTTCTTATTAAAATACTCAGGATACGCATTAAGATCTCACTAAACAAAGTAGGGCCTAAGGACAGGAGAGTGTGCACAATTTCCTTGCTTATAATTTTCCACTCTTTCATTGGATTTGAAATAAAGCTACGAGCAGCATTGTAAATGGACCGACGAGTTGTCTAATCGCCTAGAACACCCTCACGTAATTTATATGGTCTCTTAATTTCTGCTTTGTAACCTCCCTGGCTGTCTTCAGTGAATCACAGCATACATCTCCACACCGAGAACATATCAGGGTAGATTTTTTTTCCCTTTGTTTCCCAGTTTCCCACAATGGAAACATGCAAATTTCAGCACAGTAGATACCTACTGCATTAATCCTTTCTAACGTGATTCCGGTCGGCCCTTTAGAAGTAGAACCCAAAAGATTATTTTTCCCGTTTCCATTCTCTATTGTGGCACACAGCTTTCTTGCTGAAAGGATATCCCTCTAACTCTACACACACACACACAGATGAATACACATTCAAATCACTGATACTTATCAATATAACACACATCGTAGATTCAGAATGCATTATTAAAATTAACTGCAATATAGAGAATAGATGTATAGGCAAAACTGCTGAGGTACTCGACTCTCCCTATTCCAAGGTGCCTTCACGCTTGCAGCAAACCTGCCACCCCTTTGTAATGCAGTCCTGAGATGCTTAATCTGCCTTCTCTCTTCCACCGATGTAAGTCAGCAGCAAAGTTGTCTGTGGAGGAGCAGAGTCTGAGGAAGAACCACGGCCCGGTGGGTTATCTATTTGTAGCTGTATGCACAGTGGGTCTGCTCACCAAATTTTTAGTATGTGTGTTTTCTCGGGCTTTTTTTTCCTTTTTTCCAGCAGGGAGTTAGAAAGCAAGAAACAACAAAGCTGGTTTAATGCACCAGGTAAATCAGACCAGCTCATTGTGAAACCTATCACCGTGCATGATTGTTATGATAATAAACGCGGGTGAGCTCTGGTTATTACATGCACAGCCCTGTACTAACTGCTCCCTACCGCTCGCCCGTTCTCTCACTTTAGCAACACCCCACACACCTGTTCAAATAATATTACTATTACCTTGTGTTGACACCACATCCACCCTTTCCTTTCATATAAGAGCTCCTCGTGAACTGTAAATGGAAAGCTTGCGGTAGCAGAAGCCGATTGTTTACCTGTCTCCAGTTTGTTGCCACAGATACTTGGTCAGGAGAAGGGAACAAAGATCAGTTTGACATCCTTGTTAAGCAGGATTTGCCCCCCACCTTACCCACAAAAGGTTAGGAGTTGCTTTTCAAGCCTCAGCTCTGCAGGTGTGCCATCACACCTGTCTAAAAGAAAACAGAATACAGTTTGTTTCAATATGGCTATTGCCCCAGCATAATAAAGACGACCTTCCCTTGTGATGCAGACAGAAGCATTTGTGGTAATATGTCCATGAATCCAAGCAAACATGGATTGATATCTCTGTTTATATTTACCATTTAAGCTGAACACAATATAAATGCCCCGGGCAATTGATGGCAGTGAGCATCCGATCCTGCTGCGCCCGCTAAACTCCTGGCCAAACTCACGGCACAACTCACCTCAAACCCCACCTGGCAACAGGAAATAGGATTTTATAACTCTCCAGGTCTTCACACCAGTCCCTAATCCCAAGACTACTGAGATGAACAGGAGACCGAGTCCAACACCAAGCTGGAGACAGGTTTAGCTTCACAATCTATTTCCTGCACCATCCAGCCCCACCAGAGCTGCTCTTATGGAGTCACACGTAACTCTTTGCAGAGAGCTGTCATGGCTTTAGCATAGGAAGAGTTAAAATCTGTAACCCCTTGTGCTGTTCTGCTCAGTTCATGGTGGTACCCATCTTCTTTTGTCAGCAATGACAGCGTAGGTCAGGAGTAAACTGGTAAAAAACGGTAAAACCTAGGTCCCAGCTGAGGCCTGGATGAGGAATAATGGGATTCTGTCCATGTGGAGCAGAGGGCTACAGAGCCCTAAATGTACCCATTCATTTATGTGAACTTGCCGTTCGACATCTGCTGAAGGTGATGGAAAGACTTTGGTGGGCATTTGATCAAGAGCTGAGTCACTGGAGTTTCCAATGCTTTAGGCAGAAGCATTTTTCACCAAAAAATGGGCTCATAAGAACTATTTGCCCCCTTTTTCCAGCTAGAGCAGTGCTCTATTTCAATTGCTTTACATCCTTACTAAAAGCCTTATCCATAGCTACTTCCATTAAGGTTTAAGCAGTGCTGTTTGTAGTCAGCTGTAAGAAGGTGTCCCTGCTTTTAGGGAGCGTGGTGGATGCATAGCGCCAGCTGGTTTGGAAAGAATTTGTACACTGCACTGCAACTTATGTAGAGAAATGTCCTTGAGGCAGGGAGCATATTTTATTTATTGTTTTATTTATTGCATATGTCAAGTAAATGGAATCCCAAATTATGAAGATACAAAACACAGTGTGGGTATTTATCAGCACTGAATGGTTTTATGTGCTCCAAAACAACTTGGGGTTTCCCATCTGACTGTGAGCAGCTTGCTGGTTTTGAAGATCTAGCACCTTTGGAACTGAAGGGACATGCTGAATTTTAAGCACTTGTAAAGAGAATTAACTGCATGGACAGCAACATTTTCTTTTTTTGGGGTAGGTTTTTTTTTTTGGCTGTTTTTTTGTTTTGCTTTGGGTTTTTTTTGTATGCTCATCAATAGCAAATGATGAAGTCTCTGGGGGATATTAACACAAGTAAACTAAACACCCAAGTGGGACTGTTTAAACAAGGTGAGACAAAAGCCTTCATACTACAAGCAAATTACTTTGATGGCTTTTTTTTAATGTTTCCACCTCTATTGTTGCAGACATCTTCATTTAAATAGGAACTTTATCTTTCCTGGCCCAGGTTCTCCTCCTTCATTAGCCTGCACTGAGGTCCTCTCATCTCCTGGGCTGTTCCTGCAATGGCCTGGGAGCTCTGCGCTGGGAGCTCTGCTGGGTTCCCCTTCCAGCTTTCTGTTGAGGTGGGGATATGACTTCTGCCTGCTCCCCCACCCTCTGAGAATAGCAAAGGATTCACCCTGCTAGCTGCAGAGGCATGATGTCCTCTGTGTGCATGCTGTCACTTCCACGTGCCCTGCACCTTTGCACCTGCCACTGCCTGTGCTCCTGTCATGCAGATCCCAGAGCTGCATCCAAAAAACAAAAAACCCAACCCCTGAAAAAAGCCCCACCCTACTGGCACTTGAAGCCCTGGGGAAGCTCCTGCTTATCTGGTACACAGACCAAGAAACTCCTTCCACCAAAGCCACAGAAGCCAAGTCTATACCATTGCTTCCTCAGCGCTGCAATGGTCACAGAAGGGTGTCCGTCCCCCCTGCCCCCAACCTTGGGCAGACACAGCAAAGGTCAGGGAAACACTTGGCCTGTGGCACCCTGTTCCTCCTGTCCCTTGGTAGCCAGGCACTGCTGCCCTCCTAAACACTCCCAAGGGTTCATTATGTGCCTTGCACCCCCACCTCCACCACCCCATTTCTGGCCTTGCATATTTCCCGGGCTGGTGGAAGGGAGCAAGAGGAAGGAATCTTAAAAACCGGATCCAAAATGAATGCATGCTACAGTCTCATTCCTTTGAAGTATTCTTTTATGTTTCCACATTTTCATGGGGATCTTTCCAACATGCTGAAAAAAAACGAGTGGTATGAATTTTGCAATATTCTAAACAAGAGATAGATGCTAGACTGCTACCTGGCATCTCAGAATGAGGAGACACCCTGTTGAATAAGTAATACATATTAAAAACTGTCTATATAGGAATATAGACAGGATAAACTGTAACAGCTTCAAAGGAGCCATTGATCTATGGAGTACATAATATGCATGTTAAAAATCGTTGGAATATTTATTTACATGACACATGGCTCAGAAGAAGCCATTATGGTCCTTAAGTAAATTATACATGTTGTGAAAATTGTCAAAGTGCTTCTTTCACCAGAGATGAGTGTATCCTGTCAGCTGATAAACACATTAACTTTGAGGGGAGGAAAAAAAAAATTAAACTAAATAAAAAGCAAGCAAACCCACGACTAAAAGAAGGTTAAAACAGGAGGGGGAAACAAACAAACAAAGAAAATAGAAAATAACAAAAGAAAATAACAACCAACCCTGGTAGCATGTCAAAGTGTGTGCCATGCCCATCAAAGGAAGAAAAGCCCGAGCTGCCCTGCCCGCATCCCGCTCAGCACCGCCATCGCTCTTCTCGCGGGGAGGGCGGCAGGCCCAGGGCTCTTGCGGAGGGCCTGCTCCTGCCGCTGTGTGCCAAAGTCCTGGGTGCCAGCCCTTCTCCCTGCAAGCCAAGAAATGACAAATGGGGACTAATTCGTTCCAGCCACCGTCGTGTCCTCTACTTTGAAAAGAGCTGCTAGCAGAGTGCTGTTTTCCCCTGCCCCTCTGAGTGTGGGTAGAGGGTCTGACTGACGGACAGGGTACCACAGCTCGCTACCACTGCCTTCACCTTGCTACAGGGGAGCTGCTTTTCATGGTCCTCCACTGTGCCAGGGCAGCCATGTGGTGGTTGCAAGTAACCCTGCCTCTCCCCCCTTCAACAGAGGCAAAACAAGGGAGGGGAAACACTGCCCTGAAATACTTAAGTGTGCCTGGCAGCCCGGCCCGTTGCTCTTTCCGATGACTTCGGCTTTGTGTTTCAGCGGGGTTCACACCACTCCTTCCCCAACGCTCTGTGGGTGACACGTCTCTTCTGGCAGATATTTCTCTGAGGAGGTGGGACACCAATGTAGAATACCACCACCCCCCCCCTCCCCTGCCCCACCCGTGTTGCTGAGACCGCACAGCAGTCTATGCCACAGGCTGGCCCCTGCAAATATTTTTTTTCCAGGCCATGAAGGGGAAAAGGGTTTTCGTGAAGGAGGCACGGCCATGACTTGGTGGCTGAGAGACTGACTCTGACCCGCACGATGCTGGTGCTCAGCCGGCAGCTGCCTGTGACCAAGTCCCAGTGCTGCACAGCCCCAGGATGCCAGGTCCCCAGCTCAGCTCGGATGTGCTCCAAGGGCTGGTGTGTGAGAGAAAGCGGGCTCTCTTGGTAGGCACAGCGTGCAAGTGTTCTCTTGCAGAGCAGTAAGAGGAAAGGACGGGTTTTCTAACGCAAGAGAGCAAGCAGTTGTATGGGAATATATTTAGCCTGTGTTTTCAGATCACATGTTCTGGGTCTGGAGAGCAAAACGTTTTCAATACTGTTTTGGAAGCACGCTGCTTAGCACTGCAAGCCCTGCTATTGGAGAAGCCAGCAAATTGCGCTGCATCTAAAACAATTACTTGAATTGCTTGTACTGTGGTTTCTTCTTTCCAACTGCAAAGGTTTTACGAAAATGTGACTTCTGCAGCTACAAAAGCATTGAAAATACAAATAATAGTAAAGTGCTGCTCTGCATTTGCATAAACCTGTTTATCCTATACATGGTTTATTCATTAACTCACAGAACAACCTGCAGGACAGCTATGGCATTCCTCATGACCGCTTCGCTTGTGGCTGAAAACACAACTGCTTAAAAGCAACACTACACGGTTTAGAAAGCAAAAATAAATACCATTCCCATGTGAAATAGCAGGGGAAAGGTAGCGATGACCACAAGAGCTGGAATTTGGCTTTTACGTGGAACGAGCATCTCCCGCCACTTGGAAGTTTGAGGGGAGCCTCAGCATCTGCAAGGACTGAGACCTCCACACCGCAGCTGACCAGAACACACACGCATTAGCAGTATCCATCACTGCACTCTGCAGGCAGCATACATGATTCAGGGATGAGAAAGGCTGAGATCCCTTATCTATATTCTTCCTCGAGACCGTTTTCTAGTCCTCTGGTTTCAGAGTCCCACACAAGAGAGTCGCCACAGCCTCTACCAGCAACATGTTGTGTTGCCCCATCGGCTCCTGATAATCATCCCAGCTTTTCCTACACTTCCTTTCTCACCCAAAACATAATCCCCGTAACAAAGATGAAGTAAAGAACATGAATGCATTTTGCTTATTTCATCTCCCTGCTTCAATAAAGATGAGTACACTGGTACATGACAACTGGAAAACTGGAAGTTTGTTTGACAGCCAGTGTCTTGCTGAAGGTCACAAAAGAGCCTCAGTAGCAGAGCTGGGAACAGAATTTGGTATCCTAATTCCTAATCTGGCAGCCTTGCCACAACTCTGATCACGCAATCAAATAGCTCCTTTTAAGGAATGCTTTTGTGACTAAGAGAAAATCCAAGACATTAGAAGAAAGAGTCCTTTTAATTTGCCTTTGTTCAAAGATTCATGCATTTTGCTATATGGAGAACACTATTTCAACAAGGTATGGCATTAAAACATAACGAAAGACTAAACTCTTTGAAAAACATGTAGGACTGTATTTAGGACTATACTTATTCCAGCCATTAGGAAGTAAGATATTAAGATATTCCTCACTTATGGTTTCACACACAGCATAAGGAATAAATCAAGACCATAATCTACTATGCTCCGATAGAGCTTTTTTGAGTGTTATATGCAGGCTTTCACAATTGTCAAGAATACTGTACAGCAGGAAAAAAAAATTCACTGCTCTTAAATAAGCCTTTTCTAAAGGGCCTAGTAACTTGTTGCACGGCATGAGTTTTTAAAAAAAGCAAACCCAAATTCTCAAGCCCCTAAACTCAATGGGAGACTGCCCTGACTTGGAACAATCTGGGAGTCGGTACGCTCTCCGCTGAGAAGTGGTCTGGTGATTTATCAGCTTTCCCAGGATAAACCAGCTTTGATATGTGGAAACTCTACAAGGTGGTTTCACGTTTTAAGACAGCACCTTTCGCTCACTTCCTCTTCTGTGTAACAGAACACCGTAATTTGGCAACAGCGCATAGAAACAAGCCACAGCATTGAGAACTAATGTTACTAGAAAACTGTGTACAAAATAAAGCCGAGCTGTGCAAGCTCAAGTGGAGAACTACAAATATTAGTAAGATAAGCAAGGAAAACAAACAAATTTAAACAATTCATTTGGGAAAATGTTTCTTTATTCATATAGCTTAAGAATTCCTAAATAGAAGTAAAAAAAAAAAATCCTGCTGATAGTGTCACCAAATTTAACTGTAATCGCATGACTTCAATTTTGCAAGAACATGTACCTTGTTCATTAAACTACTATTATTGTGACATCTGATCTGGGGAAAACGTAACTCGGAGACCCACACTGCCCACCCCTTGTGTCAGGGCTCAGGCTGAGAAATGCCCCCCCACTTCCAGTGCTTTTGCGGTGACAGGCAGCCTTTTACATTTGCAGATGCCACTTTCCAATTTGATCTTTACCCAATTATTTTGATTAAGAAAATGTTCATCTCATTAACATTATCACTGTAGTCAACAGCTAATGACCCCAGTAGTTATTTCCTTATAAATATTTAACTTAATATAAGAAGTCCCTTGGGTTGTAGTACTTTTGACACTTGTATAATCTGAAACAAATCCTCTTTTTTAGTCAAACAGCCCATGTTACACACACAGTTGGCTAGGTATTTACAAAGCACCCAATTAAATCCTACTTAATTCTCCCGCCCTGAAAAAAATCCTGTTTCACTAACGCACCACGCAGGCTGATTACACAAAATGAGCATCTTTCACCAAGCCTGGACATGAGTTTAGTCTGTGACACTTGGGTTGCTACAAAAGGCTACCGTAAAATGAATGCGCCCGTCAGATGGTATGTATAAAAAGTGGAACGTGCGAGTTGAGAGGGTTGAAGAAATAAGCTGAAGAATCACAAAGACAGGTAAATCTAGTTTAATGTTCACATGTAGTAGTTACACATCACAGAGATTAAACAGGATTTTCATTGTAACACAGCTGCAGTGAAAGTTATTTTGTACTAGAAAAATAACCTCGATGCAATTATCAGATTTTTGGTATACTTAAGATGAATTTACATCACTGATTATAATGACTTTGCCCATGTGCCTTTCCGTAGCTCGTTATTAATAACTCTTTGGACGAAGGAAACAGCAACTGTTTTTGTTAATGGTTTTGCCCTTTGGTTGCAAGCAGAGAACTGTTTTCACTTTTTAAGCAATTAATAGGCTGTAGGAACGCAAGTTTGCGGTAAAACCTTTTGATGCTAAATGAAGTTCCAGAACAATTTTCTTGATCTGATGCAACAGCAGATTTTTAAAAAAAGCTGATTAAAGATCTAAAGCATCGTCCCCATAATGCAAAAACTAGAGAGAATGTGTTCTAGTCTCAGTAAAAAAACCTGAAACACTACCTACGTATCTTACTGCTACTTTTATAGGATGCACTAAAAATCCCTGTGCCTAGAAGACAAAAAGTGTAGTCTCAAAACGTATAATACACTTACAAACATCTTTTAAGTCTAGACTGAGGAAAACACGTTTGTATGGACTCCAAACAAGTTTATTTGCAATTAGACATCTCATGCAATCATGCAGGACCACTAGCTATAGCCGTAACTTCTGTGTCTAAAGGACATTTGGGGACCAAAAAAAAAAAAAACCCTAAACATTCAAGATATTTCCATATTAGCAGCTCCATACTAGAGCTGTGGCTTTTCTAAAGAGATATTCCCACAGATTTTAAAAAAAACATACACACCTTTATAATATTTACAAAAAAATATTTAATTAAAAATATTTTATAATTACAGTAGTCTATTAAAGCATATAACTTTTCTCACACTTATAGAACATCTCTATATATACACAGTATGAAATGTCACTCATTTATCTATACAATATGTAACATTCCTGCAGGGAGAAGAAAGTTCCCTGGGCCCCAATAAAATCCATCTATTTTAAACAATAGATGTCAAATATTATCTACAAATGCTCTGGTAGATTAGTAAAGCTTCAAGATTCAGCTGCTCGGTCCCTTAAGGAGTTATAAACGCTTCTAAAAAGTCTGCTTTAGGCTCGGGTCCTCTATCCCGGGGAAGAGCCGAACCTTTTCCTGCTCCGAGTCCGACACCCTCCTGCCACCACCGCGGGAGACACCGCTCACATCTGCTCGGAAGCGAAGAGACGAGACGGGGCGGAGTGGGGAGGACGGGGGGCAACTGGTAGGGAGCGGGAGTTGGGGGGGGACGGGACCGCTACGGACGTGCAAAAACGGTGAAAAAGGCTTGCTCTGCCGGGATGAAACATGGGAACTGCTCGGGGGTG